>LOEQ01000323.1:147770-162033 GCA_001685075.1 Bramus lutescens | reverse complement strand
AAAAAAAAAAAAGTCTCAACAGGTGCCCTTATCCAACCTTGGACTCTTGTTTCCAGAATGGTAAAGATTTTTTTTCTTCTTTCCATCTTGGCCTGCCTCAAGTATTCTATGATAGCAACACCGCCCAGCTAAGATAAGTAGTATTAATGCTGGTTCAGGGGCCTCAGGCACAGACAGACCAGGGTACCACCAAGCCAAAGGTATTCATTCTCCCTTTCCGCCCCATCCTAGCTTTGTCGGAAGGCTGCTGTGGGAGGAAGGCTTCAAACCAGAGTCAGGGACCTATAGCAGGGATCTAATTGTTCTAAATAATAAAAACCTGGAGTCAGATATCGGGGTGAAAAGTGAGAGATCAGAGAAGCAGAGCAGCGAGTCACTAGAGAGTTCTCACCTCTACCAATGCTCAGAGTGCATCTGAATTCCTCTCTCCTCCTGCCTTATATTTCTCTCTTTGCCCAGCCATATCGCTTCTCCTTAGTGCTGGGATTAAAGGCCTGTAATCCCAAGAGTTGGGATGACCTTTGTGTGAGCTCTGTTTCTCTTTTAGACAATCTCAAGTAGCCCAGGGTGGCCTTGAACTCACAGAGATCCCTCTGCCTCTGTCTCCCGAGTGCTGGGATTAAAGATGTGTGCCACCACTGCCTGGCCTCTGTGGCTAACTAGTGGCTTAGCTCTGCACTCTGATCTTCAGGCAAGCTTTATTTGCTAGATTACAAACAAAATATCACTACCAAGGCTTCTGATGGTAGGACTGACTTCCTGATTAGTGCCTGTGAAAATGCTCCAGAGAGCAAACCCAGACAAGTGTGAGAAAAGCCACGGAACAATGGTGGGAAGCAGGCTTGGTATTCATTCCTATCCTGTTCTTTGTTTGGGGCTTTTTGTTAGTAGTTTTTTTTTTCTTTTTATCTTTACACAGGTTAGGGTTATCTGAGAAGATAGAACCACAATTGAGAAAAATGCCTCTATTAGGGCTGTAGAGAAGCCTGTGGAACATTTTCTTAACTAGCGGTCAATGTTTAAGGGTCCAGACCACTGTGGGCAGTGCCATCCCTGGGCATGTGGTCCTAGATGCTAAGGAAGCAGGCTGAACAAGCCATGGGGAGCAAGCCAGTAAGCAGCACCCCTCCATGGCCTCTGCTTCAGTTCCTGCCTCCAGGTTCTGCCCTGTCTTCCTGGATGATGGACTGTGATGTGGAAGTGTAAACTGAAATCAACTCCTCCCCAAGCAGATTTTGCTCATGGCATTTTTATCGCAGTAATAGAATCCTAAGATGATTTCTTTCCTTTTCTGCTTAAAAGAAACCAGGGGCTGGAGAGCTGGGTCAGAAGGCAAAGCAGCTAACTCATAAGCAGGAAGAGTCAACCTCAACCCCCAGAATCTATGCCAAAGCAAGATAAGGTAGCATGCATCTATAATCTCAGGGCCCCTATGGTGAGATGGAGCAGAGACAGGGGAAACCCAGCTTGTAACCAGCTAGCCTAGCCTACGTAGCACAGCAGCCAATGATGGCAAAGAAGGCAAGGGCTGATACTTGGGGTTGTTCTCAGACCTCTATATGTGTATCATACATGGAATTCCTGTGCCTGTACATACACACACATACATGCATACATACACGAACTCATACTCACACATACACACAGACACTCATACACACAAACACACTCACACACACACACTCACCTGATTTTATTGGTGGCATCAAAGCAACCTGATTGTAAAAACTATGATTTCTATCTTGCCTTGAATTTAGACTTTTATGTCCTAATCTCTAGACATAAAGTATGGATAGACATTACCAGATAAGGCGCAAGTAATGGGCCAGCAAGAGGGCTCGGTCAGTAAAGGAACTTGCCACCCTGCCTGACAACCTGAGTTCAAGTCCCAGGACCCACACGGTGGAAGAAGAGAAATGACCTCCACAAACATCTATGGCCTGCATCTCCCAATAAATAAAAAAAAAATTCGATTTAAAAATGAAAGAGATAAATTCACTAGTATGAACATCTTAAAAGCCTGCACTCTTTATTTCTCCTTCTCACTGCCTGGGGTACAGATGTGGAAGCAGGGCCGCAGTAGAGTGGAAGCAGACAGAGGTAACGTGAAGGAGACCTGACAGAAGTGGAGCCTTGCATCCTTAGCATGGGACACCTGCTCCCGCACTGCGTCAGAGTGACAGATGCCCGAGTGTTTGTTACACCTACCAGCTTCTCCTCAAGTAGTTGTGGGGATTTCTAGCTGACACGCTGGTGTGTAATAGACCCTGGAGGGGGAAGCAAATGTCCTCTTGTATAAGTCTATTCCCAGAATGAAATAATGGGGCTGAAACTGGCTTCTAAATAACCAGAAATGGACAGATGTGGTTGATTTGAGCAAGTGCTGGTCTGTGGGTGAGGGTGTTCAGTGGCTCCGGAGAGTGGCCCTCACTGGACGGAAAAGGAGGGAGGCGGACGGTGAGTGG
The DNA here is from genome assembly GCA_001685075.1 of Bramus lutescens. Taxonomy (NCBI): domain Eukaryota; kingdom Metazoa; phylum Chordata; class Mammalia; order Rodentia; family Cricetidae; genus Bramus; species Bramus lutescens. The sequence goes on along the minus strand of LOEQ01000323.1, from coordinate 159,568 downwards.
GTGACCTTGGCACCGCTCCTCATCTCTCTAATCATATCAAAAGCAAAGGTGATGGTGATTTGGGAGTTAGCCAAGCGTCATAAGCACAGCAGCTGTTAATATTGAACACCACTTGATCGTATCAAATATTGATCGCACCTTACGCACTTTTGCTAAACTTTGAAGGGTTGGTATGGGGTGCAAAGAAGGCAGAAGGAAGGCTCTGGTCCCTCTAGGAGCCACATGACCGGGTACTGAAGAATGGCTTCATGTCTTAACTGTCAAGAAGTCATAACATGCCACAGAACAGCCTGGGGTGCCACTGCAGCAGGGAGCCACATGTGAGGGACCTAAGAACCTGGGGTGATATATTCCCAAGATCTTCCCACACACTTGGACCAGGCCTCCTTAGCATCTCACCTGGCCTTCCTCTGGATAAAGTACATCACTGCTTCTGTTTAAGACGTAAGAGAAAGCCAGACACGGGTGCAGGCCTGTAATCCGAAGGCTTGGGTCATGGTGGCAGGGGGTTCAGGAGTTCAAGGCCAGTCTCGGCTACACAGAGAGTTTGAGGCCAGTCTGGGATACACAGGAACCCATCACAAACAGACAAGCAAGCAATTAGATGCAAGCGAGAGAACCAACTGTATCTGGGGCTGCTGTGGGAACTCAGGGAACCCAGGAGAAGGTGGGCTGTCCGGGCTATCCTTGTCATCTACCTTCATGAGATCTGACTAGGGTCCACGCTGTCTGGCTCTCCATAGCTGCCCACTGAGGTTACTCAGGCTCAGCTCAGGATGTACCTCTCAGGGAAAGGAACAGCTGCAGTGAGCTCGTTCCCAGTCTTCCTGAGAGGCACTCCCCCGTCTGATGCCCATGACCACCTCTCCTGCCATCAGCCTGGGTCAGGACCTGAGGATTCAAATGCAGTTTGGGGCCTATAATTGGACAATTTCCCTCCTGCGGCTCCCACTGGTATCATTTTGGGAGCTGTGGCCAGCAGGGCAGAACACACTTGCTTTTATCAAGTGGGGTGGCTCCTGGATGATTCCAGAACCCACACAGGGCTTCTCCAAAGAATCTGGGAGGCATCCTTGCTTGTGTTGTTCAGTTTCCTGCCCCCATTACATAATGTTATAGGTGCTAAGAGTGCAGAGGGGCCTGCTGGAATTTCAAGGTCCTGGTATCTCAGAACAAAGAATTCAACCTGGTACCTGTGGATGGTGGTAGAAATGGGGATGGCTTATTAAGAAAGAGAAAATAGAAGTAGGCCAAAGAAGTGATTAAAAGCCCAAAGGTTTTCAGGCAGGGAAGCCATGACCCTTTATGGGGCATTTACATACATTGTACAAGACACACGTGTCCTGCACAGGCTCTGTCCATTGCAGGCAGCCCTGGGGGGCAGGGGTTTCCCCGTCTTTCTGCTTATTGGCTTCTTTCAGGTTACTTTCAATGCCTCTCTTGCTAGACCTATTCCCCTGCCCCAGCTGTAACTGATAGGAGTACCTTTCAGTCCACAATTGCTTGTGCCTACCCTGAGACCTCTGCCAAGACATCAGAACAGAATGTTGTAGAGAAATCTTCGAAGGCTCTCAAAAACCAGGAAGCAACAAGCGAGGCCAGAGGCTTGGCCTCGTCCTCTTCAAGGACACACCCCCAATGAGTTGACCTCCTCACATAAGGCTCCACATTTTAAAGGTCCCAGGATCCATCAATAGCACCATGGGCTGGGGACAAAGCCTTCAGCACGTGAGACATCGGGGGACACTTCCGTTTCTAACACTTGCCCCCTCTCTCAGTTGCTCCCCAAGGACTCACCAGGGACACTGGCCAGCCCCTGTCATCTCAGCTCCAAGGGAAATCCTTACATGTCTCCTCTGCCGAGTCCAGGAAGCACAGGAAAACAATGGTGTGTGGCTTCCCATGTCCCCATCATCTCTGACTGAGGCCTATGCCTCTTTGAGGTCATCACTGTTTCTTATTAGGTGCACTTCCCTCCAGCTGCCCTGAGCCCCCATTCCCATCCTAGCATGACTCTTTACGGTCACAGGCGAGGACAGTTAGCTCAGGACTCACAGAAGTCTTACCTTTCTGAGGGAGAGGGGTCATCAATGTGCCCTTTCTGGTATCTTTTTATTTTATAAGTAATGAAAATTTAAACAGAAATTCTTAACAATACAGATCTTCTCAAAATCAACATTCTGATTTCTCTATCAATGTCCCTGAATCTCTAACATAAAAGTCCCTAGAGGACTGGCAAACTGTAGCAGAAGTGCTTGTCACCAAGCCTAACAACCTGAGCTCAATCCATGGCACCTCCATGGTGAAAGAAAAGAGCTGACTCTTGCTTGTTGTCCCCTGACCTCCACGTATGTTCCAGGGAACTCTGGAACACACACACATACCATAAAAGTGTAATATAAGCTTCAAAAAGTTCCATGAACTCCACACACATTAAATATCTCAAAATGATTCTATGATTTATATTTCAGATCAGTTCAGTTGTGAATTATTTCCTCCACACCCACGAAAATAAAATCAATAGCTAGCAAACTGGAGATTAATTATTCACAAGGTGCCAGGAGCAAGGCAACAGCTCAAACCAGTGCCCACGTTTATAATCTACTAAAAGAAAAGATGTAAGCACGAAAAATACTAAAGGCCCAAGTATGGATTAAAAAAAATAGAATCTCTAACAATGCAGCATATAGTTAATCAATACACAGTTGTGTAGGTGAGTGGCGGCTGCTGGGGCTAGGGCTGGAAGGAAATTAGAAAATTCTGCTGTTTCTTGGACAGGTGTCTGAAGCACAGCCACTAACATGTCAGGAGAGGGTCACATCCCAGCCCCTAGCCTGTCTGATGTCTTGCCTCACACCAACCCTGCATTTGCCATGTACATCACAATCTCAGAGAGAGGGATGCGCAATAAATATTAATATCTCTTCCTTGTCTGCCACAGTTTCTATTTAGAGGAGCCCAGTCCCAGCTGCTGGTGGCCCAGTCTTGTGACCAGCCCCCTCCTCCAACTGTCCTTTCACGGTTCATCCTTGGCTTGGGGAAACTGTCTCCACACAGGAGATCTTATCAGTTCCCTTCAGGGAACTCCTTTCCAGAACTCTTCCTCCACACCCAGTTTTCAATCTATTCCAGTCATCAAAGTAATGTCTCTTCATTGTGGGAAAACCTAGAAAGCACGAGAAATTAATTGCATTGCTCAAGGTACACTTTGTGTGTGTGGGGGTGTGCATGTGTGTGTGTGTACATGTGCATGTGTGCGTGTGTGTGCATGTGTGTGTGGGGTGTGTTCTAAGCATGTGCACAGGTGCAGAGAAGGATGTTGAATATTCTCCTCTATCTCTGTCCCTCCACCTTATTGCCTTGAGGCAGGGTCTCCCACTGAACCCAGAACTCACTGTTTTCCAATCTGCTGGCCGTTGCCCTCCCCAGCTGGAGTCACAGATGCGTTCAGCCACGCTTGGCTTTAAATGGGTGCTGAGACCTAACTGAGCTCCTCGTGCTTGTCCTGGCAGATGTTCTTACCCATATGCCATGGCCTCAGTCCCCTCAAAGTCTGTTTCTTTAAAGCATTCTCAGCTTCTATCATTCATTCACTTAATCAAATAATTAATCTGACAAATATTTGGGCTCACAGTCTTCCCTGAAATGAACATGACAGAGGGAGAAAGGGAAGATTGTGGGGCAGCTCTCGTCCTGCCCTGAATATCAGGACGAGATAAATGCTGCGTCATTTCTGATTTAAGATATGTAGCTCATTTCAATTAAATATATATTGTATTGAAATGCTTCTTGCACTCAAATTTCATCTTAGATTGAAATCTCCATTAACATCTACTGTGTATTTCCTTTGTCCATTTAGATTCAGTTGCATTCCGATTCCCAGCTCTCCTGGGCATGCTGTAGCTCTTAGGGCACAGCCTTGCTTGCTGACTTCAGCCCGCTCTGAGTTTTCCTCCTACCCAGAACCAAGAGTAGGCATCTCAAATGGCTTCTTTTATGAAAGCCGCTTCCTCCAGCTTGCACAGCATCCACACGGGGAGAGGCAGCTTCCTTTGAGCCCTGCTCTACACAGAAAGTGCCTTTGTTTGGAAGGCAGCTTCAGATTTCAAGGCATCGCTGGCTTAGATGTTGTTTCTTTTACCTATTTTCTCCCTGGGATTTTGAAATGATAAAAACAGGGATCAATTATGACTCTGAAACAATTGTCATTTAAACGAATATGAATCTATTTTAAAAGATCCTATTGTGCGCAGCTCTCTTCCCAACACCACCCCCATCGCAGGCCATTGTAAGGAGGAGCTTGGGCAACAAAACATATGTCTTTTAGTATTCAAATGAATGTGGTGCCAGGTTGCCAGCAGTTTTCTCCTGAGCTCTGCCTACTCATATGGCCATGAACTTGTCCATCTCTGTCCTGGTAACCCTGAACTACAGCAGGACAGGTTGACCCATGCTGTCCCGATGGCCCTCTGCAGACTGCACCTCTTTTATACCATCTGCCTTCTTGTCCCAGGAGCTTGGGTCTGGGGCTATGTCAATGAATCTGCTATCCTTGGAGCCCCAGGCCTCCTAAACAAATATCCCCAGTACCTCCCCACAGAACAGTGACCATTCTTGGTCCTGGGGGGTCTCACAGGAGTCTTCTTGTGCTACTGTGTCCACTCTAAGGTCTCAGGTAACTCCAGGGTTTGACACTGACTCTAGCTAGCATTTGTGAGTGTTGTAGCCCTTTGGACTAAAAGTCTTTCTGAGCTCTGTGTTTATATCTGTAAACTCGGGACAAAAACAAGCCAGCAACAGAAAACCACACTCCCAGGACCGGGGAGAGAGCTCCTGTTTACCTGATAAGCATGCAGGCGTGGATCCTCAGTGTTAGAAAAATCTGGGTCTGGTTGTGAGTGTCTCTTTAATTCCAGGACTGAGAAGGAGGGATGGGTGGATCTCTAGGATTTGCTGACCAGTCCCCTGGCCTAATCCAGGCCAATGAAAGATCCTAACTAGAAAAAATGAGGTGGATAATGCCTGAGGTTTAAAATCCAGTGGCCTACATACACACACACACACACACACACACACACGCACACACATACATACACACATACAGAAGCACACACACATATACACACACATGCACACACACATACATACACACATATAGAAGCACACATACACACGTATACACATACATACACACACATACACACATTAGAAGCACATACACACACATACACAAACACACACACTCAGTAGTGGCCATTCTCTATCATGGTTCCCAGAACAAAAAGGCCACTGTGGCCCTTTCTGAGTGAGTGAGAGTCTTAGAGAGGTATCCTGCTTAGAAAACTGATCTCAGAGGCTGGGAAAGCTGGGTGACCAGGGCAGGAGGGGTGACCAGTGCACCCCACAAGGAGTGGCTCAAGAGCCCAGCATGGGCAGCAGTTTCACTGCAGGCCTCTCAGGAAAAGAGCTCCCCCAAAAACCGGCTTCTTGAGTCATCTTTGGAGTGCGGCCAGGGCTTCATCGACTTTAGCAAGCACCCTGGCCCTTCTAAGGAACTGTTTGTAGTTTCAGCTCCAGGAACCACGCGGTACTTAGAGGACACCCTGCTGTCTGCCTTAGAGAACCCTGAGACCCAGACTGGAGAGGGGAGGTCTCCTAAACTATAGTTTATTCTTATTAAGACTTGAAATGCTCTCCAAGACTCCCTGTGACAACCCCCTAGCTAGCCACTCCCAGTGTCCATTCTCCTGACTTCAAATGCTGCCTGGGGAGTCTGGTTCCAGAAAAACCTTTGCCACAGCTCCAGCAGCCCGAAACAGTAGCCCTTCAGTTCTTGCTAGAACTTGTAAATCTGTGTCATTTGTGGTCTCGCCGCCGTGATCCAGACCCTTTGTCAATCTGTCTACAACCAGGACCGTGTGAATGGACTAACTGCCCTGCACACAGATCTGCTTCATGGCAGCTGTGTGATCTGGATAACTTTCTCTTCTGTAGAATTGGAATGGTGGCGCCTGCTTTTGTTGTGAAGCAAGAGGAGGTTCCAGTGCCTGGCAACGCTGAGAAGCAGCTGTCGGGAGATGAGCAGGAGCGTTCACCTCACGATGGTGTTTACAAGGGAAGGAGATGTAGACCCTAGAGGCAGAGCATCAAAAGTGAGCTGCACGGTTCTCACAACGTGGTTCTCCAACACATCAAACACTCGCTGAGTGGATTCAGCTTCAAACGCATGTAGATGCATTTATCAAGACTCAAGCTTGCCTTTGGTTTTGTTTTTTTGAGACAAAGTCGTGTAGCCCAGACTAGCTTTGAACTCTCCATGAATCAATTCAATCCTTCTCTCTCCACCCCATAGTGCTAAGATTACAGGGATATGACACCAAGCCCATACGGTACTATAGATTCTATCCAGGGCTCAAGGCATGCTAGGCAAATACTCTACCCCTTGAACTCCATCCTCAACCCCTCAAACACCATCTTTTCTTTCATGCCCCACTGCCAAGGCTCTTGGGACAAGAGCCTAGTTGTCTTGGACCCTAGACACACAGCCGTGGAATGGGGGAAAGGTCCTGCATGCTTCATCCCTAGATGGCTTTTGAGTGACCTGTGCCCCCATGGCAAGTCAACACATTCATCTCTCATGTCTTTGCATGTGAATATTTGTGTGTACATGTGTGTGAGAGCATGCAGAAGCCAGAGACTAACTTAGGATGTCAGTCCTCAGTTGTTCACCTTGGTCTTTGAGGCAGAGTCTATCATTGGCCTGGGGGTCACTGATTGGGCTAGACTGGCTGACCAGCAAACCCTAGGGATCTGCCTGTCAGTGCTGGGATTACAAGCACGTGCCACCGTGCCTTGTTTTTTCCATAGGTTCTAGGGAATTGAACTTGGGTATTCATGCTTGCACGACAAGCAGTTTAACAACTGAGCCATCACCTTAGCTCCATTCATCCTCCATGTCTTCCCTCAAGTCTGGGGCCAGGTCAGAAGCCAATTGTTACTACAGCCGAAAATGCTCAGTGAAGATAAACCCACAGGGGCCAGACATGGATGCCAGAACTCTTTTCTGTCACTATGCACCATGGACTCAAGCAGGGCACTCCGCTCTCTGACCCTGCTTTCTCTCCTATGGAACAAGCTAACAGGAGGACCAGTCTCATGAGCTGCTACAAAGAGCTGGAATCTATGCCCTTGCTGTGGGACAGTACCTTATAAATTTTTTGCTGTTATAACAACCTCCTGACCTTAGAGGCTATGATACAAGCTTAGATCAAGCCTGAGAGAATTTTCTAGAGTAAGGTGCTGTGGAATAATTCTCTCATACACTGTAAAGATTTGTCACTTGAATTGGTTTAATGGAATGATAATTGACCACTAGCCAGGCAGGAAGTATAGAGGCAGGGCGATCAGACTAAGGATGATGGGAAGAAGAAGGGTGGAATCAGAAGTTGCCAGCCTGGTGCAGAGGGAGCAGGAGAGGAGCATGCCATTTAATAAAGATACTGCCACATGGCAGAGAGTAAATAAGGAATATGGGTTAACTTATAATGTAAGAGCTAGTTAGTAATAAGCCTGAGCTATTGGCTGAGCATTTATAATTAATATAAGCCTTGAGCAGTAGTTTGGGAAGTCTGCTGGGTATTTGGGACCAGGAAACATCTGTTTACAGTAGAGCCCTTAAACTTTCTCCATTTACAATTTCTTTACAGTCAATACATTTTGATGCAGTCTGTGATACACAGGTGTATAATATAGGCTTACAAATCAAAGATTTGCTGATAACATCATACATTTATTTAAACAATTCTTTGGTATACATATAATTTTACCATTTATTAAAAACAAAAGAAAATTTACATACTCATGAGGTGGATGTGCTTGTTTATTTTACATGAGAATTAAATCTTGGCTGAATGATACTGAGAACACAGAGTCTCTTCAACACTTTTCAGAATTGATTGATATTTTCTTTTTATAGTCATTAATTCTGCGAATAAAGTTCTTTTGCACAAGCTCATAGTATAGATAGTAGACATATGTTTAGGGTCAGTCCAAGTTCACAGAATAATTGTTTTTATGATGAAACAAGTCAACAACTCAAATAGTTTTTAAAGCCAAGCATTCTGCTGTGTGGCGGTGGTGTGCACCTGTAATTCCGGTACTCAGGAGGCAGAGGCAGGTGGAGCTCTGTGAGTTTGAGGCCGGCCTGGGCTACAGAGTGAGTTCTAGGACAGCCAGAGCTCCACAGAGAAACCCTGTCTTGAAGAACAAACAAAAAGAACCAAAAGCAAACAAACAAAAAAGCAACAACAAAGACCGAGCATTCTCATCGAATACGGTGTAAGGTTGTCCTATTTGACACTTACATATCGAGGAACAATGGTAGGAGAATATGAAAAGTCTCTGTTTTCTGTGGTTAAACTATGCTTCTGTAAGAGCAGGAGATTTCATATTTGCAGTACAAAAACATTGTAGTCCATCACGGAGAATAGTTTTGGATCTGAGCTGAGGTGCTTTGGGCAACATCCGTGATGCGAAGCATGAGTGTGCAATACGAAGTGCACACGCGTGTGTGCTCAGAAGCAAGGCTACAGTGAAGTCACATGGCTGAATGTGCCAGGAAGGCCTTGGACTTGAGGCCTTCGGTTTTTAATTAATCTGGGTGACTGAGCCTTCCCCAACCTTTCACTGTTGCCAACCTTCCTGTGAACCTCCCCACATTTGGTTATGTGACCCCATAAGATGTCACGGTCTATGATTTCGAAGATGGGTCTAGATCACTTCATCCACACCTGCTCGCTTTCCATTCATGAGAGCTGCTGAGAGGCCCAGAGCGAGCAGGGCTCTTGTATAGGTAGTTGCAGCGCTCACGGTCGAAATCACGAGGGGATCTCCAGCGACAGACTCAGAGCAGCTTTGGGAGCCCTGAAGGCACACCAGATGTAAGCTTTCCAGAGGCCAGCTGCGCTGCTAGCCCTAGGCTGTAGCTCCGTACCTGGTGATCCATCCTGGGCATTTCACCCAACACAGGCCAATGCTAGCAGAACCTTCTGCTCTAGGGCTGCCTGCTGTACCTCATGAGGCCTGTATCTCTCCGTCAGTCCAATCAGGAGGCCTTCCTTCCGTAGAGCTGAACCAAGAACAGTCTCCAGTTAACCTCCCAGCTTTCCATCTCTGAAAACCTCCTGAGCAGGTAAATGAGCCTGTGTCTGCTGGTGTCCCACTGGCTCCCACTCCCGTCACCCCCTACAAGCACAGAATCAGTGCCTCGGCCGCGCCTCATGGGGACAGATATCTCTGACTTTGTGGCTGGTCCTTCGCGTCTGCATCCTTGTCTGGGTGTCCGTAGCTGCATTATTGTCCTGGTCTTGCCCCTCTGGTTAAATGTACATCTCAGAGACACCTCCTTCCACACAGAGTGTCCCACCCATTAGTGTTTGCTGTGCTCTTGTTTGGAGACGGAGCCTCACGCCCACAATCCTCCTGCCTCAGCCTCTTGAGCACTGAGATTCCGTGTGTGTGCCACCACACTCCCCTGACCTTGTCCTGCCCACCCCCAGGAAGCCTCCCCCCTTCCCTGTTTTGCACTCCACCCCAGACTTTGGGATCCCTGCAGCATGCTCTTCCGTCTGCAATTCCGCAGGACCTCCCTCTCCTTCATCCAGAACATCCCCTCCGTCTCTGAAAACTTGTCCAGAGTGAGGGAGTTCTCACATCTCCGTCTCTGGGCTGCTCTGGTGCTGGCCCACACGCACTGTGATCATCAAGAGCACAGCTTCCTCCTCACTGGTTCTGAAGGGCGGTTGGAACAGTTAATGTTGTCACCGTGCGGGGATCTAAACTTACCCAGGAGGAAAACCTCTGGGTGTGCTCGTGAAGGAGTTTCTAGGTTGAGGTAGGAAGACCCACCCTAGACATGGATGACACACAGGCTGGGGTCCTGGGGAGAATGGAAATGAGCAAGCGCACTGAGCACACGCTCCCATCTTTCCCTGCTTCTCAGCTGGAGACGCGTGACCAGCTGCCTCATGCTCCTGTGGCCATGACATCCCTGTCACCACAGACTGTATCCTCAAACTTTAAAGAGAACCTTTCCTTCCTTAAGCTGCTCTTGTACAGCAGCAAGAAGAGAGACTGACAAAGATGGAGGCTGTGCCTCGGTCATCCTAACGTCAGCAGGAGCGTGCTGTGATCAGGAGCCGTGTGGCTCCACGTGCTGAAGCCCACCTTTGACTGGGGTGTGGTAGGAAGGACTGAGATGAGCTGGTGAAGCCACAGGGGAGGTTGAATTTGGGCATCTGATCACAGGTAGCGTGCGCCCACAGCTGTCCCCATGGGAACGGTATCCAGCAAATCTCCAACTCTGAGCGAGCAGAATATCCTGGGTCTAAACTCCCTCCCTCCTGTCACGGCCCAAGAACCCAGCGGGGGCTGATGTGGGCACAAGGCCAGCTCAGGGCACCCATAGCCCTCACCACAGGGCCTGTGGGGGACTGCAGCTGCAGGGACAGGGTGGGCAGGTTGTCATGGAAACCAAACTGCTGGCCTTTCTCTGGTGTTTCGAGTTCTGACAGGGGCCAGGCTTGGCCAGCACAGACTCCCTCCGGGCTCCTCTCCACCTTCTCAGCCTGTGTCAAAAGGACCCTGCAGGCGGAGATGGGTTGGAGCCAAGGAGCAGGAGAGCAGAGAGACGGAAGCTGGCCACGGGTGCCTCTTTTCTGATTCTGACCTCTGCCACAGCTTCTCAGACCAGGTACTGCCGGGAAGGAGACAAGTGTCACAGCCAGGAAATGCTTGGTGTCCAGAGCCTTGGGACAAGAGGTTTTGAGTTCTCTTCCCAGCTAGTACTGGGAAGCTCCACCCTTGACAGATGGGTGTCACGGGTGAAGCTTCTCAGCCTCCCCAAGTCCACTTCCCCCACATATGAGATGAAGACCATTTAATCCACCACATCACATCCCCTTCTTTCTCATGGGTGAGTTATAAAGCCCCCATCTATTGTTGCTATAGCAGCCTAGGAAGATGACCTGCACTCAGAGTAATTATCTAAGTTCTTCTGGACACTAGCTCAGGTGATAAATTAGGTAAATTCATCTGGACACTAGCTCAGGCGGTAAAGTGCTTGTCTTTATAAGTATGGGGATTTGAGTTGGACCCCTAAAACCCACCGGAAGTCCAGGCCTGATCCCAGTGCTGAGGCAGCAGAGATAAGCTGTTTCTGGGGGCTGTCTATTTGCTGGGTCCCAGGACACTAAGAGACCCTTAGAAAGAAAGTGGGCTGGCTGTAGTGAGGCATTCATTTCACTACTGCATTTGAAATGCAGAAGCAGGCAGCGCTCTTGAATTTGAGGCCAGCCTGGCCTTCATAGAGAGTTCCAAGCCAGCCAGGACTATATGGAGAGATCCTGTTTCAACAACAACAAAAATTGTTAGAAGAGAAAAACAAGGAGGTGTATGACTCCTGATGAATGACAGCTGAGATGATCCTTGGTCTCCATGCATGAACATACATGTGCATGAATACATGTACACATGAATGAATAAACTCACAAACACACACAAGAATTAGATAGTTTATACACAGTAGCACATGCCTGTAATCCAAGCTCTGAGGAGGTTGGGGCAAGACAACCTTGAGTTCAAGGCCAGCCTGGTCTGCCTAGCAAGACCCTGTCTCAGAAATCCAGAAATCTCCCTTTCTATTCAATCCAGGCTCCCTCCCCATGGGATGTTGCCAGTATATATTCAGGGTGTGTCTTCCCACTTCACTACCCACAATCTAGAAACTCCCTCCCAGACAT
>LOEQ01000323.1:104411-126781 GCA_001685075.1 Bramus lutescens | reverse complement strand
TGACCAATTTCTTGAGTTCTTTGTGTATTTTGGAGATCAGACCTCTGTCTGATGCAGGGTTAGTGAAGATCTTTTCCCATTTTGTAGGCTGTCCTTTTGTTTTCCTGACCATGTCCTTTGCTTTACCTAAGCTTTTAAGTTTCAGGAGGTCCCATTTATTAATTGTTTCTCTCAGTGTCTGGACTACTGGGTTATATTTAGGAAGTGGTCTCCTGTGCCAATGCGTTCAAGTGTACTTCCCACTTTCTCTTCTATGAGGTTCAGTGGGACTGGCTTTATGTTGAGGTCTTTGATCCAGCCAAATTCATTTCTTATGAGTCCACAGTCACCCTGATACCCGAACCACATAAAGATTCAGCAAAGAAAGAGAATTATAGACCAATTTCCCTTATGATCAAAGAAGCAAAAATACTCAATAAAATACTTGCAAACTGAATGCAAGAATACATCAAAAAGTTCATCCACCATAATCAAGTGGGCTTTATGCCAGAGATGCAGGGATGGTTCAACATATGAAAATTGGTTAACATAATCCACTTTATAAACAAACTGAAAGAAAACCGTGATCTTCTCATTAGATGCCAAAAAAAAAAATAAAAAAAAAATAAAGTCTTTGACAAAATCCAGCACCTCTTCATGATAAAAGTCTTGAAGATATTAAGATATAAGGAACATACCTAAACATAATAAAGGCAATTTATAGCAAGTCAATAGCCTACATCAAATTAAATAGAGAGGAACTCAAGGCAAGTCCACTTAAATCAAGGACAAGACAAGGCTGTCCACTCTCTCCATATCTATTCATTATACCACCTGAAGTTCTAGTTAGAGCAATAAGACAACTAAAGGAGATCAAGGGGGATACAAATTGGAAAGGAAGAAATCAAAGTATCATTATTCACAGATGATATGATAGTATACATAAGTAGTCCCCAAAATTCTGCCAGGGAACTCTTACAACTGATAAACACCTTTAACAAAATGGTTGGATACAAGATAATTTCAAAAGAAAAATCAGTATCCCTAGTATATACAGGTAATAAATGGGTTGAGGAAGAAATTGGGGAGACATCACCCTTCAGAATAACCACAAATAATATAAAATATCTTAGGATAACTCTAACAAACCAAGTGAAAGACCTGTATGGTAAGAGCTCCAAGTCTTCGAAGAAAGAAGTTGAAGAAGTTCCTCAGAAGATGGAAAGAGCTCCCACGCTTATGAATTGGTGGGATTAATATAGTAAAAATCTCCATCTTACCAAAAGCAATCCATAGATTCACTGCAATTCTCATCAAAATTCCAACAGAAGTCTTTACTGAACTTGAAAAAACAATACTCAACTTTACATGGAAAAACAAAATGCAGGAGAGTTAAAACAATCCTGTACAATAAGAGTCCTTCTGGGGGTCTCACCATGTCTGATTTCAAGCTCTACTACAGAGCTGTAGTAATAAAAAAAAAACCTTCATGGCTGCATGGTATTGGCATGAAAACAGATAGGTTGATGATGAATAGAGCTGAATTGAAGACATTGGTGTAAATCCACACACCTATGGACACCCAATTTTTGACAAAGAAGCCAGACGTATACAATGGAAAAAGGAAAGCATCTTCAGCAAACGGTGCTGGCATAACTGATGTCAGTGTGTAGAAGATGCAAATAGATCCATATCTATTTCCCTGCACAAAACTCAAGTCCAAGTGGATCAAAGACCTCAACATAAAATCAGATACACTGAACCTGATAGGAGAGAAAGTGGGGATAGCCTTAAATGCATTGACAAAGGAGACAGCTTTCTGAACGGAATACCAGTTGCGCAGGCACTAAGATCAACAATGAATAAATAGAACCTTATGAAACTGAAAATCTTCTGTAAGGCAAAGGACACCAAAAAAAGGACAGAACACCAGCCTACAGAATGGGAAAAGATCCTCACCAACTCCACATTTGACAGAGATCTAATTCCTAAAATATGTGAAGAGTTCAAGAAACTAGACATCATCAAACCAAATAACCCAATTTAAAAATGGGGTACAGAATTAAACAGAGACTTCTCAGAAGAGGAATCTCAAATGACCAAGAAATGCCCAAAGAAATGTTCAACATCATTAGCCATCTGGGAAATGCAAATCAAAACAACTCTGAGAGTCCATCTTATACCTGTCAGGATTGCTAAGATCAAAAATTCAAGTGACAGCTCACGTTGGAGAGAATGTTGAGCAAGAGGAACACTCCTCCACTGCTGGTGGGAGTGCAAACTGGTATAGACAGGCACTTTGGAAATCAATATGGCTGTGCCTCGGAACATTGGGGATAAATCTCCTTTAATACCCAGCTATAGCACTCCTGGGAATATACCCATGGACTTTCTACCATTTCCCAAGGACCTGTGTTCAACTATGTTCACAGTGGCTTTATTCATAATAGCCAGAACCTGGAAACAATCAAGATACTGCTCAACTGAAGAATGGATAAAGAAAATGTGGTACATTTACACATTTCCATTGACATAAAGAATGATGACATCATGAAATTTGCAGGCAAGTAGATGGAACTAGAAAAGATCATCCTGAGTGAGGTAATCCAGACCCAGAAGGACAAACATAGTGTGTACTCACTTATAGGTGGATATTAGCTGTAAAGTAAAGGATCCACAGACCCAGAAAAGCTAAGTAACAAGGAAGGTTCCAAGGAGGGGGGTGGCACATGGGGAAATAGCGTAGACCACACAGGGGGATGCAGGAAGAGGTCTAGATGCGAGTGCGTGGAAATGGGGACAGGAGAGAACAGGTGATGGGAGAATGGTGGGAACAAGTACTGGGAACCAAGTGGAATCAAGGGCGTCTCTGGGATGAGCTAGTGCGCTGGAAACTCCTGGGAACTGACGAGGGTGACCTTCGCTAAGACTCCTACCAATGGGAGAAACAGAGCCTGAACTGGCCATCTCCTGCGACCAGGAAATACTTCCAGTGGAGGGATTGGAACCCCAATCCAGCCAAGTAACCTTTGACCTATAATTTACCCTGCCTACAAGATATGGTGGGACAAAGGTGTCACAGAAATTATGGGAGTGGTCAACCAATGAATAGTGTAGCTTGAGACCCATACTACGAGAGGCAGCCCACCCTGGCAATGCCTGGATGGCTGGGACTCGGAGGCTGAACAGTCCAGAGACCTAAGGTAGAACCAAACATAACAAACAAAAAGAAAAATAATCAATGAAATGATTCCCAATGATATTCTGCTACACTCACAAATTGTTGCCTAGCTCAATTGTCATCAGAGAGGCTTCACCCTGCAACTGATGGGAACAGATGCAGATACCCATAGCCAAACATTAGGTGGAGCCCGGGAAATCCTGTGGAAGAGGGAGGGGAAGGATTATGGGAGCCAAAGGGACCAAGGACATCATAAGAAAACACACAAAGTGATCTGGCTTCATGGGAGCTCATGGAGACTGAACCTGTAACCAGAGAACGTGCATGGTACTGACCTGGGCCCTCTGCACATACGTTAGAGTTATGCTTCTTGGTCTTCTTGTGGGACTCCTAACAGTAGGAGCAGGCAGGGGTGTCTCTAACTTGTTACCTGCTTTTGGGACTCTTTCCTCATCCTGGGTTACCTCGTCCAGCCTTGATGGGAGAGGGGGTGTCTTACTGCAGTTTGCTATGCCGTGGCTGGCTGATATACATTAAAGGACTGCACCTTCCTTAAGGGGAGGGAGAGGGAGTGGATAGAAGAGCTGGGGGAAGGGACTGGGAGGAGAGGAGGGGGGAAGCGGTGATGGGGCTGGGGGAAATTAATTTAACTGATGAAATAACAAAACAATCCATAAATTTGGTTGTTTCTCAGGGTCTGTGGACTCTGATAATTGGCTCTACTTTTCTAAGCAAAACTTGTTCATTTTTATCATTCCTGACATCTGTTCAACAAATTCCTATTGGTGACAGATTCTAAATGTCAAGCCTTCCAGGGGAGCCACTGCCGGGCAGAACAGCTGCATTTCCAGGCCTCCCCATACTTACACTTTAGTAGGGGAACTAGAGAATCACGAAGCAATTCTAGACCCTAAGTTTATGGAGAAACTTAGACAGCAGCGGAAGCATGAAACGGGAATCTGAGAACAGGCTCCGTACAAGGAGGAGGAAGGTGTTTCACAGTGAAGAAGACAAGGCTGAGAGGATGACCCAGGAAAATACAAAGGCTGGACAACTGCAGCTGAGGGAAACAGCCTAGATAAACTTGGGGAGAAAGGGGGTGAACTTCACAGAGAAGCTATTGAAGAGGATGACTGGGGCTATGGCACTGGAAAGAAGATACTAAAAAGAAAGCGCACACAGCCGTAGATGGGAATGAGACAGAAAGGACCAGGTTGTGGACAGGCACAGGACTAGGCTATTTGGGGCCAGAGAGTCATCGAAGACGGTAAAGGGTCAGAGAGGGTGGCAAGATAATGGGCTCAGGTTGAGGCAGGCTAAGTTTAATGCCCATGAGTCCTTCAAGAGAAGATGCCAGATGAGGTCCTGGGCCCTATAGATGTAAGTACTGAACACAAAGACGCAGAGAATCTGTTGTACAGAAGTGAGAATCGACCTGGTGAAGGCATGAGCTGCTCTTTGGATATCAGAACCAAGTTCCACCACTTAATTAACAAGATGACAATCGTCGGATGTCACCTCTCTGTTTTTACATTCATACATTGAAGCTAATACTTGAGACGGTCCCATGGTGGTTATGTAATAAGGTGTGCGAATTGCTGAGCCCGCACTCTGGAACATAATGAGATCTCCGCAGATGTTGGCCATTGTCAGTGGTGCAGGGGCAGCAACTCTGAAATATCACAGCATAGCGGAGACCCCAAAGACTGATAGCAATGTGCAGGAAAAGTGGGAGGAGGGATGCAGCAGGGAAGAGAACCCGAGAGGTGTCACAGCAACCAGGACAAGAGAGAGGTGGTTAAGACAGCCAACAAGACCATCAAGAGGGGACGGAGAACAGTTCCCTGAGTTAGCCTCCAGGGTCTCCGGTGTCCTTGGCAGCATGCATTTCAGTGGAGTGAGGGCAAAAGCTAAGGTTCAGGGGTGTCAGAGTCATGGGAGACCCTCAGTGGGAGCAAGTCCTCTGGGAAATACAGCAGAGAATGAGGCTGGAGCGGAGACACGCGTGGCGAGGACTGTGCATCAAGCAAATGTTTACATTTTTGCTTATTATTGTGTGTGTGAGTGTGTCTATGTGTGCATGCGAGTGCATGTGTACAGAGGTTGCAGAACAAGTGTGGAACCTGTTCTCTCCGAACCTCTATGTGGATTTCAGGAATGAAACTCAGGTCTCCAGACTTGCACATCAAGTGGCTTCACCCACTGAGCTATCTCACCAGCCCCAAGTGAATATTTTCAAATTTTCAATTTAATTTGTGCGTAGATGCATGTGTGCACAATGCATGTGTGTGGGTATATGTGCCATGACCTATGTCTGGAGGTCAGAGGATAAGTTTCTGGGGTCGTTTATCTTTCTTACATAGGTTTCAGGGATGGAACTCGGGTTGCCAGGCTTGTTCAGCAAGCACCTTTATCCACTAAACTGGCTCACCAGCCCCAAACAAATATTGTTAAAGTGAAAAAAGAGCCAAGTGTCTCTAACTGCTGATATGAAGGGGGTGGGGAAAGGAGGGACAGGGAAGGGGAGGAGATAAGAACTGTAGGGAAGGCAGGGGCTGACCCTGGCTGGGATGAGGGCGACAGTCTCATAAGACAGGGGGAAAAGAGAGGTTTGGTGATCTGTCTTTCTCCAGCAACAAGAAGACATGGCCATCTGCTTTCTCCATGAAGAGACAGAGATAGTCAGCAGAGAGTTAAGAGTTTTTAAAATCTCAGACTAGAGGAAACTGCTGACCAGGGAATCCAGCTGATCCCCACATTGCTGAACATTTTCATTGTGGGGTTCTACCTAAAGCAGCCAGAATTCAAAGAAAACTGAATCCAACTGCTATAGATTGGCCTGGGCTTGGGGTTTAAGCCGGGAAGTCTAATCTAACGTGGTTATGGGGAAAACTCTCCTGCTGTGGGCAGTGAGGCTCACAGAAGTTCAAAGAAAGTGAGAAACAGAAAAAAGTATCAGCAGATAAAATGTGTGGTCAGAAAGAAGGGTGAGACTTAAGGTGAGGATCAAGAGCTGGAGTTTTCGGTGAAGCCAGGGCAGGCTGTAGCCGGGCGACCCTAGAGATGCGGGAAGATGACCAAATGTGTAAAGCTGCTTTGAGGGGAACAGACCGAGGCTTGTTACAAAGTGACGGGGGAACAATGGCTTCGGGCATACGGAGCAGAGACACACCTGCGGCATCTGGATTCTGTAGCAGAGTCTGCAGAGGATGGATTGTGTTGGCCATTGTGGGTGGGCTTGTTACATGAGGAACTGGAGCCGAGGATGGGGGCTGTTTTAGCAATCAAGGAGGGTGATTGAAGGGAGAGTTCCATTTGGCAAGTTGTCACCTCTCTGGTTATTTTCCTCCTATAAGAGTGTGAATTCTTCCCCAAGAAGAATGAGAAGATGGAGTTCCCCTTTGGGTCCGTGGAAACTACTAACTTCCGGCGGTTCACTCCGGAGTCGCTGGCAGAGATCGAGAAGCAAATTGCTGCCCATCATGCTGCCAAGAAGGCCAGAGCTAAGCGTGGAGAGCGGAAGGGCCAGGATGAGAAGCCCAGGCCTCAGCTAGATTTGAAAGCCTGCAACCAGCTGCCCAGGTTCTATGGTGAGCTCCCCGCGGAACTGGTTGGGGAGCCCCTGGAGGACCTAGACCCGTTCTACAGCACACACCGGGTAAGAGCTGCCATTGGGAACATCTGCGCTCAGCTTTTGAAGAGCGGGCCTCAGTCCCACCCAAAAGCCCAGGAAGCCCTCACCCCCAGGGGAGTAGTTGTTTACTAAAGAATGGGCAGACGAAGCAAGTCCAAGGCCCTTTTCTCTGCACCTTTAAGAACTTGTGATAGGGACAAACTAAACCCAAACCCCCAAAGCAGACAGCTGCTGCAGAACCAGAACGGGCTTGGAAAAGTTGCTTGTTCCAACAGGCGAGTCCTAGCCTAGGACCTCCAGAGGTGGTAGCTCTCTTTGCAGATGAGAGCAGGAATTTTGAAGTTGAGAGAGGAATGCCTTAACCCATGAGTCTCTAAAGTGTGGTCTTGGAGCCCCTGGAGCCTTCCAGTCTCTCTCATGGGTTACTGAAGCCAAAACTGTCTTGAAATAACAGTCAGCTGTCGTGTCTTTCTTTCCTGGTCTTGTGAGCATATAGTGGTAACCAAGGGAGTAACATCAACAACAGCCACTGGAAGGTGTGCCTATGTGCTCCTGGGTTTTAAAGTTTCTTAAGAACATGGCATGTTGCTGGACACCTGGGAGGTAGAGGCAGGTGGATCTTTGTGAGTTCAAGGCCAGGCTGGTCTACAAGAGCGAGTTCCAGGACAACGAGGGCTGTTACTCAGAGAAACCCTGTCTTGAAAAACAAAAACAAACAAACAAACAAACAAAAACACACAAAAAAGAACATGGTATGTGAGCCTGGTGGGGGTGGCACACACCTTTAACCCCAGCACTCGGGAGGCAGAGACAGGCAGATCTCTGTGAGTTTGAGGCCAGGCCAGTCTGGTCTACAGAATGAGTTCCATGATAGCCAAGGTTGCACAGAGAGGCTTCATCTCAGGAAAGAAAGAAAGAAAGAAAGAGAGAGAGAAAGAAAGAGAGAGAGAGAGAGAGAGAGAGAGAGAGAGAGAGAGAGAGAGAGACTATGGCGAATTCTTACTTTCCTTCCCTGTTGCTGTAATAGAATACTCTGACATGAGCAATTTAGGGGAAAGAAGCTCCTCACCCAAGGCTACCCTCCGTCATGGTCTCAAAACCATGGCAGCGTATGTCTATAGTCTGAAGAGAAGAGCAATGCATGTGTGCACGCTAGTGCTCAGTTTGCTTTCTCTGCTCTCACACAGCCCAGGATTCTGGCTGTGGATGGTACCACCCACACTGATTGGGTCTTCCTGCCTTAATTAGCACTATAATCCCACCACATACATGACAACAGGTGACTCTAATCTAGACCATCGCTCACTGAGACTCTTCCGAGGAATTCTAGATTGTGTCATCTTGACAACACTGGCCATTACAGGGTGCATACACACATGCAAACATGATATATATACATGTACATGTGTGTCTGTGTGGGGGGGGTCAGTGTTCCCAGACCCTTCCTCTTCCTCTTTTTGGCTTTCTGGCACTTTGAGGTAGGCGCTTTTCCTCTGTGTGGACTTGCTACATGATGAACTGTTTCACCCAAAATGGCGAGGCCAAGCAAGCGTGGGTGAACAGATACCTCTGAAACCGTGCATGGAACCATTCCTCTCTTTAGGTTTATTTTTCCATGATATTTTGTTATAGCTAGGGAACACTGACCACACACACACACACACACACACACACACACACACAAAACTAGAGTCTTAAATCAAAAAAGCTGAGAGCTAACAGTCTACAGTGATACCCATGACTGTTTCCTCTCCTGTGCTGCATCTTAGGTGTTTTACGTAGCCAACACATGGTAAGTCCATGCTTGAGAGCGGCAAGGAGCTGGACAAGCCACTGCAAATGCAATTTGTAAACAGATAAGGCACACAGCAATGTCCTTCTCCTTCCTCTCCCTCCCCAACAACCCATCCCTCCTAAATGCACAGAGGAGGGACTAAGAGATGCTTTAGAGCAAGGTTCAGGCAGTGGAAAGCCGGGGCTTCACAGGTCCAGGGTCCTCTAGACAGAAGCGAGTTAAATGTTGGGGCTGGGGAGATGGACTCAGTCAGTGAAGTGCTTGCTGAACAACTGTAGGGATCTGATTTGATTCCTAGGACACATGTTGGGGGGCTATAGTAATCTCACCCCTGAGGAGGAGGCAGAGGCAGGTGGATCTCTGGGGCTTACTGGCTGACAAACCTCACCTCACAAGACTCTTGAGAGAGTCTGTCTCAAAAATAAAAAGAGTGGAAGGGTCCCAAGGAGTGAATTTGAGGTTGACCCCTGCCTCCTCAAATCATGCATATGTGTGCACATGCATGCACGCACACACACACACACACACACACACACACGATGAATTAAATGCAACTGAGCTGAACCATCTGTGGTCAGAATTCTCTCCCGGGCATGCTGTGTATATCCAGCCCTTGAATCAGCAGCCTGTCCATGAAGCCTCTCAGTGGGCTCACCCTGGTACTCAGTCAGCCGTGGAGTCCAGATTCTTGCGGAGAGGGTGAGGATGTTGCTCCGCTTTCTTGCCCTCTCTAACTGTCTGCACCTCCACTAGACGGCCAGTGAGTCGCGGTTCTTCAAACAGGAGGCCACCCAGGATCTCGCTTCTCACAGCAGTCCGCTTTTGCTTTTGTTCTAGACATTCATGGTGTTGAATAAGGGCAGGACCATTTCCAGGTTCAGTGCCACCTGGGCTCTGTTTCTCTTCAGTCCCTTCAACCTGATCAGAAGAACAGCCATCAAGGTGTCTGTCCACTCGTATCCTTTGCACATTGCACACGTGCGCCTCCGTGCTTTAGACGCGGGCTCTGCCTGGGGCGTCTGGCGTCTTTCTTAGCGCTTAGCAGCGGAGCTTTCCTCCAGCTGAATTCTGAGACCGTGACGTAATCACACTGAGAAAATTGTTTGTGTGGTTTTTAAATCTATCTTGTCAGGAGAAGGCTTCCGATCCCTCAAAGCTGGAGTTACGGACGTTTGTGAGCCAACTGATATGGGCCTTAAAATCCCGACTACGGCCCTCTGATAGAGCAGCAAGTGTTCTTAACCACTGAGCCATGTTGCCAGCCCCTATGTGTGATTTATGTGCTCACACAGACCAGGGTTACTGCCGACTCACCTGGATACAGCTGTGGAAATACAACTTGAAATGTTTTTTTCTTGTGAGGCTCAGCTGATAGAGTGTTTTTCTAACATGCATGAAGTCCTAAGTTAAATCCCCAGGACCATATAAACCATACATGATGGCGCATGGCTATAATCTCAACATTCAGTATCAACCAAATTCCATTTCATTCTCAGCAACAGGATGACTATGATACCAGACTGAAATATATAAAACCACATCCAACCTCAAATGTCCTCTTTTTTAAAAAAAGAATATTTTTATTTTATGTGCTGCATTGGTGTTTTGTCTGCATGTCTGTGTGAGGATGCCAGATCCCCTGGAACTAGAGTTACAGACAGTTGTGAGCTGCCGTGTGGGTGCTGGGGATTGAACCTGGGTCCTCTGGAAGAGCAGCCAGTGCTCTTAACCACTGAACAAATGTCTCCAGCCCCACCAAATGTCTTCTTTATGAGGTGAGTTTTACCAATGCCCCAGGCATAGCCTTACCATCAAACATGGCCTGCTTTTTTATGATGAAAGGTAATAAGATGTCAGGCTCTCTGGGACCAGAGGCACAGGCATGAGTTGCTACACTATCCTCGGCCATTCTGGGGGTGATTGCTCATTACACAAAAGAGAAATGCCTCCCAGACAACAAAGAGAACATCCCATGACAGGCCAAGCCCTGATCATCTTCCTTGGGACCTCAGCAATCATGAGGCGCTGCCGGTATCGTGAGTTACTCTTAAACTGCCAGCAGGTTAAAGATACAGCTTGTCTGAGGATCCTGCCACAGAGAAACATAATCAAACATGATCAAACATCTTAGTCCCCAGGTCTGCATTACCTTAGCTGCGTTGGGGCGCACCAGATGCCACCTCCAGTTTTGTTAATGTTCTGTGTTTTTATTCAATCCAAGCCGAAGCAGTAAGACAAAGGAGGAGTTGGGCTTGGTGTCCAGGCATCTCTCAAACTGGTACTTCTCAATGACAAACCCAGCGTTGACTTCCAGGAAGTTCATGTTCAGAAGAGCCTCGGCCTGTTGCGTGGCAGACAGTAGACACCTGCTGTACCTGACTGAGCGTTAGTAGAAAGGGATTCTCTCTTCCTCTACCCCACCCCAGCTACTGCGGAACAGTTCGGGAAGTTGCCGAACTGTACCTGAGCTAGGAAGCCTGGCACAGAGCCGTCCACATACTCACTGTGTGCCTGATGGTGCACAGCCCATTTTCTCTTGCTGTGGTTATCTTTGTGGATACTCAACAGGAGTTCTGCTTTCTGAATTGAATCTTAGATTCTTTAGATTCTTCAGAATACTTCATGATAATAGCAGGCCCCCAGTGGATAACTACTTCCCAAGTGTCAACACTGTCACGAGCACAGAAGCCTTGGATGAAGGATTAGAACCCCGTTTTACAGATAATGAAACCAACATGCAGAGGCATTTCATAAATGTCCTGAGGTCACAGGTCCAGCCTGCAGCGTCTCTGGGGCAGTGTCTTCAGCAAGGAGGGAGGCAGAAAGTGAATGGACACAGATTAAGGTAATAATTCTCTCAGTGGGCCTTTTCTACTTGGGTAAAATGTTTCTTTTTGGAAAACACATTTGAATTCAACTTCTGGTCATTGAAGCAGCAAGACCCAGTTTTGCATCTGAAGGACCTCAGCGTGTTCCTCCTTTGAGACAATGAATGGGAACGTTGGGTTTTCTGTTCAATTCCATTGGCCTTCAGTGCACTAGTGATCAGGTAACTGAGCACTGGAAACATCTCTTGCTTTGACCCATTTTATAGAGTGATTTTTTAAAAATTGTTTTCAGGTTGGGGTTTGGTAACCTGAATTTTCTGTTTAAAACTATATCAAGTCATAACATGAGCATTTATTCACTATATAAATTGTATTGTTCTGTGTGAAACAAAGTGAGGACTTTTACTTTTAAAATAGTAGTATCCGAGATTCAAGATTTTAAATAGTCTTCCTTCAGCTAGCTCTGTCAGAGTTGCACTGTTCATCAAAACTGCTTCTTACATTCTAAAGGAAGATCAAAACAGTGTCACAGAAATCTTAAATAAAGAGAAATAGTCAACATATAAACCATCCTCCATGGATTGCAGTTAAAGTACGTTGGGATAAGTAAATAACAGATAATTAGAAATCAAATTTCTCTTAATAGCCAAATGACAACGCATGGTCTTTCTGTCTTGAGATCTGAGGAATGACTAATTCCCTGATGGAGTCATGCTGGACAGAGGTCTGGTGAGGGGTCTCCCCCTCACAAAGTGTGCACAGATACATCTAATTTTAATCAGTTTGGTGACTACAGCCCCAAGCAATATTTGATCAAAATTGTAACTCCAATCCCATTTTTGTGAATACCTTCAGAGACATGCGATATCACACAACTTGTAAGCGTTTGCAGAACTGAAGATATAATTTAAATTTCCATCCTGTGTTAAGTCTCCCCCATGTGAACATAATTCTTAGCTGTCAATCAGCAGGAAAATGTGGTTTCATTGGTAGAACGTCCCTATTAAGACAGATGTCTTCCTAAGTAAATCTAGAATAAAAACGTGAAAGCTGTTTACAGCAAAGTAAGATGGGTTTAAATATTCCTGATTGAGCTGAAATGATGAGGAACGAGTTCCATCCTTACCCTGAAGGTAACACTTCTCTCCAGGATGGCTGTTTCTCCTTTGGAAGGGACTGTAGGAACTCATCCAGTCCTATGGAATTGTCTGCCCAGGAGATGTCTGCTTTTAGATTCTTTCTACCTCCATTTATTTACTCCTGTGTACTCTTCTTCCTTTCAAAACCACCCTTCCCTTTTGAGTATCCCTTAGTCAAAGCTCCACCCCTCAGAGCCTCTCTCTGAATTGTAACATCTCATTCTCCTTGGAATATCCCCCCAAAGCCAGCATTTCGCTTCCTAGGGCCTGCTTTGGCTATCCCTACCCAGAATCCATCGCTTCAGTGCGGTTGAGCTCAGCTTAGGAAAACAATCTAACTGAAATGATTTTCATAAACAGTAATAACCTCTACCTGGTAACTATGGTTACCAGGCTGCATGACACAGCATGATTCCTAAAGGCTATTTAAGACTCATCATGCCATTTGCTCAGATCCTAGCTGTAAATGATGAAAGCTGCCCATAGGTTAGTATTTGGCATAATGCTAACAGAATTTGGAAATCTGGCTCAGTAGTAAAGTGGTTGGCCTAGTGCAAGGCCCTGGGTTCAATATTCAACACCCTCATTATTGCTATCAGAACTGCTTCTACTATCGATAATAAAGACAGACTTCTCATATGGGCAGGCACTCAACACTCATGAAAGCTGATGTTAGCTGAGTCACGAGCTTCACATTCGGCAGCAAGGCAATCCAGGGGGGCTGAGGGCAGATGGAGACTCCCACTTGTCCTTAACGTGGTCTCACAGCTGGTTTTCCATATTCATTACCATCACGATTTTGTTCAACTGTGTATGCATGACCCAAAGCGATCTTCCGGAGAAAATCGAGTGAGTAAAATCGCCACCACTCTTGTCTTGTGCTTTCTCCTGTCCTCGCTCTCTTAGCGGCCTCTGTTTGTTTGTCTGTGTGTCACGCCAGTCTTTACTTAGTTAAGTCTGAATTCTGTTGCCTATTTGACTTTGCAACGGTCAGGTTTCTTCTGAGTGCCTTTTTCCTAAGCACATGTATAGTTTCGAACTTCAAGACGGTGTAGATTAGCGGCTCTCAACCTTGACTCCACAGCGGAACTTTATGGATGCCATTCAAAACTCTGTTGCTTAGAAGGTCAGTTGTCATTAGACTGCAATGCCCTGGGCAGGTGAGTCCTCCCGGATACACACACACACATGCACACACACACACACACACACGCATGCATGCACACACACACACCTACACACATGCCACACATGAGCTAAGCATGTGAACATGAGGTGCAGGGAAGGCCTACCCTTGAAGAGGTGTGGAAAACTAAGAAAGGACTATGATCGTTCATCTGTTCTGGGCTCTGTTCACAGAATGATCCATGGCTGAGGTGGGTAGGTAACCCAGCTCAGATGCTTCAAAAGGACTGCAGCATTTCTAGGTTGCCTGTGTCCCTGGTTGGTACAGGAAACCTCTATTGCTTGAGAACAGAAGAGCTCTCTGAAAACAGATGTGGCACCACAGCTGGGAAGGTGTCCCTGCCCTTGCTTGAGCCTTCAGATGTAACAACAGGGTCTCCGAAAAAAGCTCTCTCTCTTCCTCCCTTACATTCTTGCTAACTTTAAAAGTTGCACGTGCCACAATAAAAATGATGCCCCATCTCAGTTAGGAAAGGGAGAGAAATTGGGTAGCCATTTTAACTGACTCTGGAAATGCCATTTGATAAAGTTCAATTTCTGCTCATGATGTCAAAACTCTGAGAGAAGTCAAAACAGAAAGAAATTATCACACACTGATAAAAAGGCATTAATTCTTCAAAAAGCAGTATCCTCCAAAAAGGGTTTTCATTTATCAAACGTAATTGCGAGCATGGAAATCTCTCTCTTTGAGATGAAAGAAGGAAAATAAATATCAGAGATGTCTGGTCTCATCAGTTCAGCTTCATCGAGGGGTTCTGGCAAGTGTGGTAAGGCAAGAATAAGAAAAGAAAAGTACATGAGCAAGACGGCTGCCAAACATGTCCTACTTTACAGAAAACGATCCAGAGTACACAAAATATCCAGCGTTACCTAGAGAGAATCTGTTAAAGACAGAGGCTGGCCCAGCGGCTAAGAACCTTGCCACTCTTGCAGACGCTCAGAGTTGGAATCCCAGTCCTCACACGGGGCAGCTCACAACTGCCCAGTCTGTGCTCACATGCACGAGTGCACGTGTCCATGGAGGGCTGCTCTAGGGAACCCAACCCCCTCTTCTGACCTCCAGGAGAACCTGCATTCATGTGCATTTGAACACACACAGAAGACATACATCCATCCATGTAAATAATTAGTGAAATAGATCTTTAAAGCCTACTAGAATTAATAAGACTGTGCATCAAGGTAGTGGTGTGGATTAATATACATCAACCAATTATGTATGTATGTAGCAGCATTCTACAAGCTGGAAATAAAATAATTTTCAAATTATCATTTACACTGGCATTTCAAAATATCAAGCTTCTGGAAATAAAAATACCAAAGCATTGAGCAAATTACAGAAACAGCCCAGCAAATGGGGGAGGTAATGCTATGTTGTTAGTCTGCAGGTCTCAATACTGAAGAACATACGCAGATGAGTAATCAATGTTGTGTTATTCCCAATCAGTCTCAACAAGCATTTAGACTCTAAAGTGTATGTGGAAACACAAAGAGTAAATTATAGCCAAGACTCTTTGGAGGAAGGAAAACGGGGGAGGAGCAATCGCCCCACTGGGGTCAAATTGGCTTCAAAGCCATTGCTGAGAGGCTAGCCAGACTCTAGGCAGAGCAGCGCGTGCATGTGTGCGTTCGTGTGTGCACATGTGTGTGTGTGTGTGTGCATGCATGTGTGCACATGTGCTTGTGTGTGCTGACATTGAATTTGTGATGAAGGTGGCTCCACAGAGCAGCAGGGAAGGCCAGTCTGTGGTAAGAGTGTGAAGAGTCACTGCACATGGAACCCCAGAGTCAGTTCCCAGTAGATTAGCCTCCAACTTTCCCTGTGAAATACAAAGGTATAAAATCTTTAGAAGGGAAACAAAGGCCAGAGGAAAACTAGTCTGACCTCAGGGGAGGGAAAGTTTTATTACAGATAATACAGGAAACACCAAGTAGGGAAAAGAACAGATGCCCTTTGGTAAACTAAGAACCTTTTTCAAGTAACTGCTTGAGATTTATTTCATTCATGTAGATGTGTGCATATGTACACCCTAGTGTGGTACCCATGGGGGCCAGAAGAGGACATAGGATGCTCTGGAGTTGCAGTAACAGATGGTTGTGAGCTGCCTGATGTGAGTGCTGGGAATCGAACCCAGAGTCGCTGTAAGAGCATCAAGGGCTTGTCACGGCTGAGCCATCTCAGTACCAGCGCAGTTCTAAGGAGCTCATACCAGAGTTCTGAACCCTCTCCAAAAGTCAAGACTTGAAAGTATGGCACTCCCATGTATTCTGAGCAAGATAAAATTTGAACAAGCAGAATTCCAAGTGGTCTATTAACTCATGAAAGTTCCCAAGTTTTTTATTGAGGAGGACAAAATTAAAATTATTGAGGAGGGAGATGGCTAGGCACCTATCAAGTAAGGAAAATGCTTGAGCGGCAACCATTCCAAGTGTCTATAAAGATATGGAGAAGTGGAAGCTGTTGTGCCGGTGGTGGGGAGTGTTCAGATCTGGAAAACTTTCGATACCAGTGGCTGCCAATAAAGGGAAGGGTGTACATATGCTGTGCTCTTCTATTGTCCTCAGGTGCCCACACCCATCTGAATTACTATCTGTGGGCACTGAAACCCAACTTTGAGGAACCCTGCGGACACTACCTGCAGCAATGTGGAAATAACTCAAACGTCTGCAACTGTTCAGTGTATTAAATGTTTGTTACATTCTTAATTGGATAATTTATAGCAATGCATGTAGGTGAACCATGAGTCCATATGAGAACAGGAATGAGTCTTGTGTTGATGGAGTTTCAGTCCCGCCTGATCCTGCAGTCATTCAGTCCCAAATAAACACGCAGAGGCTTATATTAATTATAAACTGTTTGGCCTATTGCTCAGGCTTATTACTAATTGGATCTTATAACTTAAATTAACCCATAATTCTTATCTATGTTTAACCACATGGCTTGGTACCTTTTCTCAGTGAGGCATTCTCATCTTGCTCCCTCTGCGTCTCTGGATGATGACTGTGTCCCTGCCTTTCCTCTTCCCAGAACTCTCCTACTCTGGTTGCCCCCACCAATACTTCCTGCCTGGCTACTGGCCAATCAGTATTTTATTAAACCAACATGAGTGACAAATCTTCACAGTGTACAAGAGCATTGTCCCACAGCAGTCTTACGCACAGAATGTTGACCCAAACGAAAGGATGCTATTACTATGATTCCAGTTACACAAAATGTGAAGGTCAGTAAGGCACTTTTACTTAGGAACTGACTTAGTTGACTTCCTCTTGCTGTAACAAAGTGCCGGAGGCTTTAGTAATTTACAAATCATATTTACGGACTCGTAGTTATGTGGACCAGGGAATCCAAGAGCATGGCACCAGCACCAGTGTGACCTCTGGTAAGAGCCATCAGCAGCATTGCAGTACAATGAGAAATGGTAACCATAGCAGCCTAGTTCTGTCTCCTTGTAAAGCCGCTGCGAAGGCCTCCTCCCATGACCTCATCTAATCCTAGTTACCTCCCAAAGACCCACCTTGAACATATATGAACTAGGAGCTGGTGATGTGTCTCAGGGTTTAAAAGATACTCGCTGCCCACCCCGACTAGAGTTAGTCCCTGGGATCCGCACTATGGAAGGTGAGAGCTATCCACTGCATGTTGTCCTGTGATCTCCACTCAGTTACAACATGCATGCACCTATGTGCATATATGGGTGCACACACACAAAAGGTAATGAGTAAATAAGTAAGAAAGGGTTTAAAATATATGAGATGGGCAATTAAGTCTGCAAAATAGGTCTTGTTTTGTCTTGAGACAGGGTCTCATGAAGCCCAGGCTGGCTTTGAATTTGCTGTGTACCTCAAGTTAGCCTTGAAGCCCTCATCCTCCTGGCAGCACCCCTCAAACCCTTGGGTCAATGCTGGAATTGCAGGTTTCTGTCACCACACCTGGTCAAAACATGCATTTTGAGAAGACACATTCAATCCGTAACATAATAAGAGTTCAAAATAGAAATGATAACTGTGAAAATGCAAAATATGTGGAGAGGAGCCCCGAGACGGGAGAATGTCGTCAGGTAGGGACTGCACAGAGTCAAGACATTCCACTGGGTTCATGGACAGTCAGACAGAATCTGTGCTCTGTCCCCAGATTCGTAGGTCGGAGCCCTGACCTCTTGTGTTACCATGTTGGAAATGGGAGCCTTTAAGGAGATGGCTCAGTGAGGTCACCAGGGTTAGGGTTAGCATAGCAATCGAACTTCTCTACTCTACAAGGAAGAAAACCCAATTTCTCTCCATGGCCTGGGAGGATACAGGAGAAGGCAGCCATCTACAGTGTTAGAAGGGGACCTTTTCCAGTCTTTCACCCCACCAGGGCCTTCCTTGCTCAGCCTCCCAGCCATGAGGGGATTCATTTCTGTCATTCAAGTCATCCAGCATTGCCTTGCAGCTAGACGGACTAGCAAAGCCTTCATTTTCCAGCGACTACATCACTGCCCATGCGGTAATGCTTGTTTATGATGTGCATGTGTCCTGGTGAGACATTTTAAAAACAACACAATTTGTAAACCTGAAGTCTGAGCATAAATAAAGCTGTAATCCCAGCTGAGGCTGAGGCAGGAGGATCATAATAAGTCCAAGGCAAGTTTGGTCTGCATAGGGAGTTTCAGGCCAGCTTGGGTTAGAGTGGGATCCTGTCTCAAAACAAAACAAAATATTAGCAATAATAATAATAATAATTCAAAAATAAATGAGTACTGCATAAAATGGCAAACACTAAAAGATATAAACCAGAATATAATGCCTAAGTAACTTAAGAAACTCATATTTTATATGGTTGAGATGCTATCGCATTTAGATTTTCTGTCCTCCAGAACTTCTAAGGCAAGCATTTTCCTTCTCAATGAGAGTTACTCATTCGGGAGTAACCTGGGGATTGTGGTTATAAATATGAAAGACAGGCTGCATATGCTTTACCCTCAAAATGCCAGTGCGGTGGCAGCACAGGTATAAGCGCAGCATAAACATGAGAACAAAGGGAGAAGGGAAGGAAATACAGAGGCAACGATGTCACAACAAGCTTGGGAGATCAGAAGTGGGCGGAGGAACAGCAAAGCCCTGAACACACTGGCTCTCCTTAAACCACGACACAGGTGGAGAATGATGAGATCCCGGCATTTTACCCCCAGAAAGCTCTAGAGTTGACAAGACATAAACAGTAAAACCCCGGGAGGAGCAAGAAGACGGGACATGGGGGTGAGATCGTGTATGACTTGCTTCTCTAAAGGGAGAAACTCCAAAGAGTTCTAGGGGCCTGCAAGACGGCTCAGTGCGGAGGATGCTTGATGCCAAGTCCCGTGAACTGAGCTTCATCCCAGAACCCACTTGGTTGAAAGAGAAAACACACTTCTGCAAATTGGGAGGTGGTGGGGGGAGTAAGTATGGTTAAAATAAATGTTTGCTTTGTTTGTTTTTCAAGATAGGGCTTCTGTGTAGCCCTGGCTGTCGTGGAACTCACTTTGTAGACCAGGCTGGCCTTGGACTCAGAGAGCCTCCTGCCTTAGCCTCTTGAGTGCTGAGACTAAAGGTGTGCACCATCTCTGCCCGATTGCTTGTCTGTTTGCTTTGTTTGTTCAGTAATTTTTGAATTTGTTCTAAACAAACAAATTGGGTGGCTCCCAAAGGATGACAGCTGAGGTGGACCTCTGGCCTTCGTGTACATGTATGTACACATGTTGCAACTGCACACATGGGCATACACACAAAGATATAAAAAGTTTAAATTAAAGAATGGGGAAATGCCAGGCTTGGTAACATATGCCTGAAACCCCAGCACTCAGGAAGCAGAGGCAGGGAGCACAGAGTTGAAGGCCAGCCTGAGCAATATAGCAAGTTCTAGGCCAGCCTGGGCTACATAAGACCCTGTCTCAAACAGTACAAAGAATGGGCAAAAATGTCAGGAAGGGCAAACAGAAAGCTAGCTGGAGTCAGAGAAAGCAGAATTTACACCAAAGAGCAGGAGGCCAGACAAGCATAACACTCCGAATGCTAAATACAACGACAAGCCAGAGCTTTGCAATGAATGTCACAAGAGCAGTGTTTACAAACTGAAGAGTGTGAGCGTGCGTACGCAGAGCTCTTGGAGGATCTGAAAGTCCCATTCTCTGCCCATCACTGGCGAAGTGTAAAAATTCTGTAAAGATGGAGAGGGGATAGAATGGGGAAATGCATTGTGTCGCTCGGAGATTAAGCCACAAGACGGTAGCCCCACTCCAAAACAAAACAAACAACAACCACAAAACCCAGCCTTGTTGGTTCCACAGATAACAATAACAAATAGCGAACTCTCTTGTCATTCTGCCATAAAGTTAGAAAATGGCGGGAAACTGGAAGGAAACTAGGTTGTGCTAAAGCTGTTCTTCAAGAGCTCTTGAACCAAAGACAGTTAACAGAGTAAAATTGCAGAATCTCTGGGGACAAATGAATTTAATCAGAGCCTATAGGGGGAAAAACAGTTCTCAGGAGGCGATTTACAGTTGAGCAGTGTACAGTCTTAATATCAGCAAAGGTAGGAATGTCTGGCACAGAAGTAGAGAAGGAATAAAATAAATGAAAGGCAAGCAGAAAGAAAAAATTAATAACTGGAGAAGAGATAAGTCGCAAAATGGGGCTAATAGATTCAAATGGTGCTATGAAATCTATACCCAAGACCTCTGTACTAAAGAATGAAAAAAAATTATTGAGAAATTTCAAAGTACTTACATAAATTTAAATATATCTTGTGATAATGGATGAGAAGATTACTATTATTAAACTGTTAGTGCTGCCCAAATTTATCTATAGATTCAGTGAAATCTCACTAAAAATCTCAGCAGCAATTGGTTAGTAGAAATTGAATGGATAGATTTTACCAGCATGAAAGAGGTGAAATTGAACTATTTTCTATGATAACCATAATCATAATAAGAATCCTTATATTTTTGTGTCATGATTTATTCCTTGATGAATAGCCTTGTGCACATATCTTTGTACAACTAATGCAACAAAATTTGAGAGGTGACTTTTTAGAAGCAGAAGTTACTGGGCCAAGGAACATACACTTTTTTATTTTATTTTATTATAAGACTGGATCTCATGTATTGCAGGATAGCCTTGAACCCACTGTGTAGACAAGGATGGCCTAGAACTTTCGATTGGCCTGACTCAACTCCTGAATGCTGGGGATTGAATGCATGTTCTTTCTACCCTACCCTGTTTATGCAGTGCAGGGGATTGAGCTCAGTTGGGCCCGTGCATGCTAGGCAAACACTCTACCAACTGAGCTACTCAGTCCTAAATTTTGGTTTTTAGAATATTGCCAAATCACATTCCAAAGCTATGTCAGTTTTCATCCCCAGTAATCACTGAGAACATTCTCTATTAGACTTCATATACACTAAACTGTTGACACAACTTCTTTTATAAACACACTTTGAAAGGATACAAAGCTCTCCCTGCTCTAGTCCAAGGCAAGGCTGAGTACCCTCAACCTTGTGGAAACAACAGAGTAGCTCTGATCTTTGGGGTGTGAGCTGGAAACCATTAGCTGTTTGCTGCTGGGACCCAGGGGAAAGAATGCATATCCTTGGGATAGACCCAGTCGCTCCAGATCAGGCTGTGTATTTGTTTAGGAAGAAAAGAAATTGTAGGCAGTCAAGACTCAGAAGCCAAGAGAATAGCTTTGTCCTTGACGCAGTCTATCCAGTAGACACAAGCCCTTCTCTTTTCTTAGCTTTCCCATTGTGCCTCTTTGTAACATCAGCTATGTGCTAGTCTCTGCAGGCTAATGGGAGCTCCCGCCCTCTCTCCCTGCCTGCCTGTCTGCTTGGGCAAGACAGACACACAGAGCCCATTTTTAATCTCTTCTCATGTTCACAATAAACTAAAGAGGAAGGGTGTGCTAGAAGAGGAATCAGGAAGAGATGAAGTCACACAAGGAAAAGTATTAGACCCGTCCCCACCCTCCTCTCAAGACCCAGGCTCACACAGTCACCGAAGGCATCCTTTGATAGCCTGGACCTTCACTTGCTCTACCCATGTTCTGGAAAACAGTTGCTTGCAGGGAAGACTTTTGAAGAAATATCTCCTCATTTGCAAGAAAACATGATTTGCCAGGCACACTCAGGGTTCTTAGTGCAAGTCTGACTGAGATGACAGACTTGCACTAAGATTTTTGTTACAAATGGTTATTGTTTTTATTTAATTTTTAAATTTTTAAAATTGTTTTTATTGAGCCATATGTTTTTTTCTGCTCCCTTTCCTTCCTCTACACTCCCCTTCTGCCCTCTCCCATAGTCCCCATACTCTGAATTTACTCAGGAGATCTTGTCTTTTTCTACTTCCCATGTAGATTAGATCCATGTATGTCTCTCTTAGGGTCCTCATTGTTGTCTAGGTTCTCTGGGATTGTGATCTGTAGGCTGGTTTTTCTTTATGTCTAAAAGCCACTTATGAGTGAATACATATGATAATTGTCTTTCTGGGTCTGGGTTACCTCACTCAACATAATGTTTTCTAGATCTATCTATTTGCCTGCAAATTTCAAGATGTCATTATTTTTTTCTGCTATGTAGTACTCCATTGTGTAAATGTACCACATTTTCCTTATCCA
>LOEQ01000323.1:68446-78700 GCA_001685075.1 Bramus lutescens | reverse complement strand
CTCTTCCCAGAATTCTCCTGTTCTCATTGCCCCACCTCTATTTCCTGCCTGGTCTCCCCACCTATACTTCCTGCCTGGCTACTGGCCAATCAGCATTTTATTAAATCAGTACAAATTACAAATCTTTACAGGATATAAGACCATTGTCCTGCAGCGTCACTTGGTTTCCTCCTTAATTCGCTTGGTGCTCAAATGTAAGCAACTCTGTCTTCTTATCTTTAATATGGGTTTCCTGATTCTCTTCTTAGCCTACAATATGGGAAGAATTCATGGGTTTGTGTGAGCACCGCAGTCCTTGGACATATATCCTAGGCAGAATGCTCTGTGTATGACCCTGGGCTGGCAATAGTGGTAGCTAATGGGATTAGGCTCCAAGTCACCAAGAAAAGAAACCTCAAGGGGCTTGGGAGATGGCCGAGCTGGTCCTGTGTATGCCTTGCAATCACGAGGACCTGAGTTCAATTCCCAGAACCCACACTGAAACAAAGAACACACCAGGCATAGTGGAGTTATACTCTTGCAATCCCAGCACTGGGGCAGGAGGATGCCTGGGGCTTGTTGGCCAGGGAGCCTCTTTGGTGAGTTTCAGACCAGTGAGAGACCTGAGAAACAACCTTAAGGCTGTTTTCTGACCTGTGAACACGGGGCAAGAGCACACACAGAGACACATGTGTGGGAGGGAGGAGGGAAAGAGAGCTCACTCGCTCAGTTTTATGACATGAGTGAGAATTCCAGCAGTAACATGCCCTGCTTTAGCTGCTTAGTAAACAAAAGGAATTAAGAAGAAATTAAGGGCACCATGACCAGAGTTCAGTAGGGAGCCATTGTTTAGATTTTAGAGGAACCATGTATGATCTGAGCATAGGATTGACTACTTGCTATGGCCAGATTCCCATGGTCACGAGAACTAGCAAACCCCATCCAGGAGCTCTGTGGGGGTTCTATGCCTGAGAATTTGGGAACCTGAGCTCTTCCTCTGGCTCTGTAAGCCTCACAGCTCTCTCTCAGTGGAAGCTTCTGATGGGAAATGTTTATCGATTTGGAAAAATGGCATTATTCTTCTAAGAAATTGGGCTGTGGCTCTTCCTTCAATCTCCCTATTCAAAGCCAGCCTCAGGGAAGCCTGCCAACTCATTACACTCTAAAGCTCTTGTCTCCTCTATCCTGACACAAACCCTCACACTCACAAAGATGGAATCCAGCGGCTTGTACATCTTAACTTTCAGACAGCAAAACATGGTCATTCAAAACCCATATTCCAAGCTCCAATCCAGGCATATCCTTGGGTCATGACATTCCATTCACAGATTGGAACCCAAAATAGCCATCTCTGGGCCTGTTGTCAAAGGCTAACAAACATCTGGCTGGGCCAGTGATATCTGGTAATTATAACCTGTATGCTGGTCTTAGGCACCCTGTCAATCACCCCCCCCCAAATCCCACTCTTCTCCTTCTCCAAGTCTGTCTAGGCTATCCTTTTCCTGGCTCCTCTCCATGTCTGCCCAGATCATCTTCAGGTCTTTCTGTAGCTGTGGGAAGGTCACAAGACACAGACAAGGGTGGAGGGAAGCATGTACTGGATTCAAAGAGGATCACTCCAACCCTATCTTCTCTCCTGCTCCCCTGGGGGCAATGCCCAGTCTTTCCTAGGCCTTTCTTCTGGAAGACGCAGGGCTAGCCATGGCAGCGTGTTCCACTTCCGAGCACCCGGCCAAGATGTCTCATTTCCTGATGGGATCACTGATGAAGGAGTCTTTCACGGAGACCACGAAGGCCCTCAAGGTTCCCTGTTGCTGAGTAGGGGTGCTGGGCAGGCAGGTCCTCTCCCCAAGAGCCCACTGCTTCGGTCTCCCAAGCCTGGTCCTGGACATGGGGAAGAGGGACCGCTCACACTGCCCACTGGTGAGCTTGCTGCTGGAGGTCATGAAGGCCTGGTGAGTTTGTGTGTGCACCATACTCTGACTGTCTTCCAACAGAAGCTGATTGCCAATAAGTATCACCAATGGAAGAGTCTTTAACAATATCTGTCCCATGCCTCCACCCAACTCTCCTTTTACAGGCAGGGAAGGCCAGACCCAGAAAAGCTACTGGGATTGTTTGTGGTCTGTTATCTCTGCAGGCATGCAAGTGGTTGGTTTTCCATTTGGCATCATGTGTGTTTCCGTCCCTACTTGCCATCATTGCTTTGGAGATGGCCCTGCATGCTCCTTTGATGATGACGAGGGAAACAAGGTTACTATGAGACAATGCTCTTGTACCCTGTAAAGATTTGTCACTCCTGTTGGTTCAATAAAACATTCATCAGTCAGCAACCAGGCAGGAAGTATAGGCAGAGTGACCAGACTAGGAAAATTCTGGGAAGAGGAAAGGCAGATATTCAGTCATCATCCAGAAGCAGAGGAGGCAAGCTAAGAATGCCTTACGGAGAAAAGGTACCAAGCCCCATGGCTAAACATAGATAAGAATTATGAATTAATTTAAGTTGTAAGAGCTAGTTAATAATAAGTCTGAACAACATGCCAAACAGTTTATAATTAGTAT
Source organism: Bramus lutescens (assembly GCA_001685075.1). NCBI lineage: Eukaryota > Metazoa > Chordata > Mammalia > Rodentia > Cricetidae > Bramus > Bramus lutescens. The sequence goes on along the minus strand of LOEQ01000323.1, from coordinate 76,159 downwards.
AAGCCTCTGTGTATTTCTTTGGTACTCAATGGCTGTGGGACTGGGTGGGACAGAAACTTCTGTCTACACAAGGTGTCCTTGTATAAGCTTATGGATCTGAGAAAACTGTCCCTGAGGTTTGACAAAAATCCTGAGAGGGTCTCAGGACAGATCCTGATAGAAGGACAGTAGACTTGGTTCAACTCACAGGATGAATAACTCATCGCAATGCCACAGACTAGGGACAGGAACTGAGGTCCCCCAGTCATAGAATATCCACAGGGGATATAACAGCAAGCCTAGGACTCCGTGTTGAGCTGGGAGATGCAATTTAATTTGAGATCTCCTTCAGCATCACGAACGGTGCTTCTGCAGTCCCCGCACGCCCTCGCTGGCTACCAGACTTACATATACAAAGAGACTTGGACACACTAAGACACCGTTGTGTGGTTGCTTCCACTGAGTCTGGTGAGTTCTGCAGAACTGTGCTAACTTAGTCCAATACCACATGACTCAGGATACCTTGTGACTTGGGATAGTCTGTGACTCTGGATTCCTTGTGATTTGGGATAGCCTGGATCTGAGGATTCCAGGAAGAAGTAGATGGCCTGCTTCAGCCTGCAACTGTAGGAATTTAGTAAAGTATTTACAGAGGTGTGGGCTGGGCTCAGGAAACTAAGGAGCAGTGAAGGACCTGGAGAGCAGCCGCAGTAAAAGCTGACAGCTAAGGGAAAGGCCCCAAATCAGATTTGTCAAGCTACAGACAAGCTACAGGCTTGTCAAGATCTGCCCCTGAGGGACCCGTGGTCTCAGGTAGAATCATGCTGTTGCCTGCTGAAGGGGACGGGGTGCAGAGAGCCAACTCTTTCTCTCTCAGTCTCTCTCTCCCTCCCTCCCTCTCTCCTTCCCCCCTCCTTTCCTACTGTCCAGTTTATGTTTCCTGTTGGCCAAGCCTGACCAGAGCCATAGGGTCAATATTTTGCCAAGGTTACCCTCTCTGGACAACAGAGCAGGAATACAGGTGAACAGCATATCTCTAGGCCAAACAAACCACTAACCCAGAGTCCTCAACCCACAGCCAGGCTGCGGGGCTCTCTGGGGATGTCTTAGTACTGTACCAGGGGAGATCTCACCCCCGGAATTCTCTCTAATCCTGATCACAGCCACAATCCTAGTTCTTGTGGTCCAATGGAAGAAGAATCCTTACCAAGCACAGCCAGAGAAAGCAAAGCCTGTTTTCAGCAGGGGAACAGGAAGCAGAAAGTATAGCCTGCAGGTTAGAAGCTGTCTCAGCCAAGTGGCCACAGCCGGTAGCATCAGGGCTTAGGAAGTCCTGGTCCTTCTCCCATGTCCGCTCCTGGGGCAGTGTGCAGTGGTTTCCTTCCTGGAGTAAGCAGAGGTTTTCTTAGAAGTTGTCTTTGCCCGTGATTTACTCTGCTACAGTTAGATGCATTGGATATAAGGATGTGTATAAGAATGTGACTACTCATAAAGCTGGAGATTTATTAGGGGAAAGGGCGTGCCTTGGTGTGCTTCTCAAGGAGGGGACCAAGGAGAGACAACCAGGGTCTGCTGAGATCAGGTTTCCTGCTTTTCCCAGAGCCCTGCCCTTCCTTGTATCTGAGAAGCATGGCTGCCTCATGGCCCAGCGTTGAAGCCTCTTAGTTCTCTTCCCCAGTGTTCCGGACACTGCCACTTGAATCCTATTAGTCTGAACCCCAGGAAATGCCCTGCTCAGCATTTTGTCACTCTCTTGGGCGCAGCCCTTACCCTCCTGTGTCTGTTCCTGGGACATCACAGACATCACATTCTTGAGTGTTCAGCCTTAATTCATTCTGGTGAAAATATCCAGCTAGTGTAAGGATATTTGAAGCCCTTCTGAGGACCTACACTCAGTTGTCTTTAGCAAGTTTCCTAATTTTCCAAGTCTCCTTGCCTCCCCTGAGGCTCAGCAAGCTTTTTCTCCTTCCTAACAAACTTCTAGGGTCTTTTTGGCTGGGCTCATACCCTCCGATCTGGGCTCTGACTCTTGCCCCTGTGTGCTGCTGGTCCTCACAACTGAGCTCAAACACCATCCCTATTTCTCCAAGCTCTACCTGAGAGGCTCGTGGCTTCACAGGGCAGTTCACAACTGTATGAGATGAGCCAATAAGAAGCTAGATGACCTAGCTCTGCTGCTGAACTGTCCTGACCCTGTTTGTGTTCCAGCAGGCACTTGAGGCTGCAGGACAGAAGAAGAATTATCTGTCTGCAGAATACTTGAATGAGCCTTTCCGCGCACAGAGGGCAATGAGCGTTGTCAGTATCATGACTTCTGTCATTGAGGGTAAGTGGTTCTTATTGACCTGCCCATCCTCCGTGCTGCGGAGGGTCTAAGCTGGGCCAAGGACCTCTCGCTGTGGCCTGAGATCCTAGATACTCTCTGTCGGCGTTTCGTGTTGCACAGATGTCCAAAGCAGAGTCACTCCAGAGTGTAATTCTAGGCTCTCTGGCAGGAGGGAGGAACAGTTTCTTTGAACTGAACTTCTAACAACTGTGCGAAGACTTATCTGTTGATTGATTCACAAAGTTATTTGGGGTACACTGAGTTTCTCATAGCAAAGCCCCTTTGATCTATTCTGGATGTCATCTGAAGGAAATCCTCACACCGTCAGTCTACAGCTTTAGTCATTATTATGTACTGTTGGCAATACTCAATAATGCCAGGCGCTCCAAGTGTGCCTGGGTAGGTAGGCTTGCGACAAAAGTCATGCAATGGATGGAAAAATCCTCCTCAGAAAAACAGCTCTGTGAATCATAGAAAATGGTCACTGTTCTCACTGTGACTTCTTCAGGGTCTTAGTACCACGTCCTGGGTGTGCAAGGAACTCAACAGCCTTTCATTGCCTGGCATGGCAAAGTTACTTTTCATGTTCTCCACAGCGATAGCTTTGATCATTTTGACTTCATTTCTGTCTCAAGAGCTCATTGTGCCAAACATGGGAAGGCAACTTAAGTAGATTAGCCGATCCATTTCACCAAATCCTTTCCAGTTCTGGGTGCTGCCACTCAAGTGGGACGGGGTCAGTCTCCTGAGGGATGTGCCTGGGATCCAGCTGAGGGGTAGGAGGAGAAAGGAGGTGGCGCTGGGTGATGGCAGTCTGTACACAAAGTCCCCAGAAATCAAGGTTGTGACCTCTTCTCTGGGTATAGAGCTATTCTAGCCTAGTTTTTATTTCACATGGGGTGGGAAGAATCTTGTTTTTGACAAATCCATCTACTTACATACCCAGTAAAGAAACCCCAGTTGGCTTCAAAGGGTGCGCTGTACAATTCCAATAGCTTGAGTTTTCAATTATTCCCTGGAACTTCTAAAAAGGATTTATTTATTCAAACATCTGTTAGACATCTGGCATTGTCCCAGGAGCCTGCGATTCTATGAGAGCAAGGTACACACCTGTTCCCATGGACCGTGCACCCTGGAGACAGAAGACGCCATGAGAGCAAAGTACACACCTGCTCCCATGGGCTGTGCACCCTGGAGACAGATGATCAACACAGGTAGATAGCAAGTGGCAATGAGGGATGGAAAATAAAGAAAGGTAATCGAGAGCAGGGGTTCTAATAGGGTGATGTTAGATGGGGTGGTAGCGAAAGGAAACATCCCTGGGAAGACCAGCAATCTGAACCGAGCACAGGGAATCAGCATGTGAAAACCGTGAGAGACGTTCCTCAGACTTAAACACCTAATCAATATTTCAGGGATAAGGCAGAGGCTGGCCGTGGTCTTGTGGCCCCCAAATTCCAGAACCAAGGAGAATGAAGTAAGAGGAGTGGGTTCTAGACTGGCCAGGGCTGTACCATATGACCTGACCCAAAAGAAAGATGGGCCAGGTGGTGGCGGTGCACGCCTTAACTCCCAGCACTCAGGAGGTAGAGGCAAGTGGATCTCCGTGAGTTTGAGGCCAATCTGGTCTGGTGTGAGCTCCAGGACAGCCAAGGCTACACAGAANAAAAACCAGCTGTCTTGAAAACAAATACGAAAAAGAAAAAGAAAAGAAAGGAAGATAGGTGTGAGGAAAACATGACCCTAGGCATACCCTGCTTTAGGCCAGAGAAGGTCTAGAGCCCACATGCCTGGGTTTGCGTCTGGGCTCTACCACTTAGAGCATATTCTATGACTCCGGGGTTCTCTTGACTTTCTGTGCCTCAGCTTTTCTCAGTGGTATATTTACCCAGTACTGTTTTTGCAAGGGTCTAGTGGCTTAGGTCAAATGTGTAGTAAGCACATCGGATTCCACATACTGTTATTCACCAGATTTAAACCCCACAAGGGCAAGAGGCGTGACCCCTCTGCTCGGAGCTGGATCTCGGGTGCCTGGGTAAGCAGTGTGTGGCACGTGGTAGGCACTAACGCACAGTTGCTAAGTCTGGTGAATGAATGCTCTGCACACAGGAGATGTGAGGAGGACGGCGCTGACTGGCAATGCACTGAATGATGAAAACGTAACATGAAGAGTAATCAGAGATCTCGGGAGGGGGTGGGGAGAGAGGACCATGGGAGCGGTGGGAAAGTCAGGAGACACCGTATTAAAGCCAGGTAAAGATGAGTCCAGGTTAGGCCGGAGCGTCTAAGGATAAAGTGCATCATCTTCTTCGACTGGGTGTTACATCTATGATGGGGTTCAGGAGGGGGCCCCATGCCGTCAGCATCATGATGGGCTCTGCAGGACCACTTCCTTCAGGGTGATTGTGCAGGAGAAGGTTTGGCTCAAGCGCATGGCCGCTAACTTCACTCAAGACCTGTGAGCCATCCATGTTTGGCATGTAAGCTGAGACTTGACAGTTATCCAAACCAGGAAGCCGGGCGCAGGCTCACAGCTAAGGGTGCAGTTGTTACTGCACACAACAAGAGAGAAGGATGTGAGACAAGTCATCAGTGGGGTGCCGAGTGTCTTGGTGGAGAAATGCAGGAAGCTAAGAGATGTGGGGGGAGCTTCGCCGGGGGTCAGGGAAGCACCCTAGGCAGGCAGATCCTGAAACAGTCATTTAAAAGCCTGAGTTATTCGATGGGAGCCTCAAAATGCAGCTAGGGAAGCAGGCTGGGGGCAGAACCACAAAAGCCCCTGGGCTCTAAAGGACATTGGACTTCGTCCAAGAGCAGTGGGACGCCATTAAAGGGCTGGAGGCAGGGGAATGCGATTCTGAAACTTGCAGAGAATGGAATTTAAGTGGGAGGGTGTTGGCAGTGAAAGCAGGAAGAAATCAGACGAGAGCTGGAAGAGCTTAGACCTGGGGCAGTGGTGGCAAGGATGATGGGAATCGGAAGGACTGCACAGGTCTCTGAGGGGCGTGAGATTCAGAAGTTCACAGTGCACATGGTTCTGGGACAAGCCACCACAGGTGTACTGGAGCAGTGACCTATGTGAGTGTTGTAGGGAGGACCAGAGAGCCTCCGAGGAAAGCCACCAGGGGATGTGTAAGAGTCTGGGACATGTTGATCGTGAAGTACCCTGGGAACATCCAGGTAGGTGGCAGTGTCTGGTAGGAAGCTGGCTTGATGCTCAATGGTTCTAGAATTAAGATGAGGCCAGGAACCTACAGATGTATATTTCATAGCAACCTGAAGCCAGACGTTGACTTTCAAAAGATGCAGGAGGATGAGGAACTGGGGCTGGGTTTTTAGGCAGCTACAGCTGTGACAGTTGAGCAGAAGCAATGGGGCCATTGGAAGAGACAGAGGAAGATGAAATAAGAGAGGACCCCAAAGTGGAAAAGAAGAGACAAGGGTCCAGATTCCTTCCAGGAGAATAGAAAGGCTTTTTGTTTTGAGGTTTGTTTGTTTGTTTGTTTGTTTGTTTTGTTTTGTTTTGACCCAGAAAGACCTTGGGGAACAGGGGAAACTGAAAGAGAGCAGAGGGACATTCAAGTAGATTCTGGAAGTGGTGGGAGAGGGTGCTCAAGTGGAGACCTTGGCTATTATCTCAATGGAGGATGCTCCTCCTCAGAGGAGGAGAGCTCTTTCCCAAGACTGCCACGCTCAAGGCTGGTCAAGGTGTGATTGCTCTAGTCTCCATGGTCTTAGTCAATCAAGATCAGTCATGGTAATTATTGAGCAGAGGTGGTTCCATTGATAAGGTGCCACTGTGCCAGTCTGATACCCAGGCCCCTGTCAAAGCTAATCTCAGAATGCCTTTGACTTCAGCACTGGGGGTGCAGACAGGCAGATCCCAGAGCTTTCTGGCCAGCCCATCTAGCCACAGGTTCATGGGGAGACCCTGCCTTTAAAAAAGTGAGCGAGGAAGACACTGGCATTGACCTTGGCATCTGCAAGCATACTCTCGTGCACACATGGCTCACTGTGCTCTCTGTCTCTCTGTCTCTCTCTGTCTCTGTCTTTGTCTCTCTCTCTCTCTGTCTCTCTCTGTCTCTGTCTTTGTCTCTCTCTGTCTCTCTGTCTCTGTCTTTGTCTCTCTCTGTCTCTCTGTCTCTGTCTTTCTCTCTCTCTCTCTCTCTCTCTCTCTCTCTCTCTNNNCTCTCTCTCTCTCTCTCTCTCTCTCTCTCTCTCTCTCTCTCTCTCTCTGACAGTGCTGAGCCCCTGCGCACTATGCCTTCCAGACAGGCTGCTTCTGCAGAATGTTATCTGGAAATGTCCTCATTCAACACTAGTTCTCAGGCTACCTTTCGGTGCCAAAATGGGTCCAGGAAGGCCCACTTTTATTCCGAACAGGGATGATTGATTCTGCTCCCAGAACACATCAGTGTCTGTACAAAACTATGCCTTGCCAGTTTTGACATCTGTAGCTTGAAAAACTCACAGTAGGTAATTAGCACAGCATGGTAGTGGGAATAAATAGCCTGGTCTGTGGAAGAGGAGTGGACATGTGTACGTCTGAACACACGGAAGTACCACGGTGAGAACACTGTTTCAGCTTCCTAGGAAACCAGATTAGCCAATAAATACTGTTAATATAAACAACCAAAGGAGAAAACTACACCAGTACATTGCTTCCTACCCCAAATAAACCGCAAGTGCACCAAAGGTTGACATGAAAAATAGTGAGATTTAAGGAGAGAAGCAAAGGTAGGTAGGTGTTTAAAAGCCTCACAGTGGAAGAGGCTTCGTATGCAAAGTGTGTGTGTAAGAAAAGATAGGAGAAAATGCCCATGTCAGCTGGTACGTCTGTCTCCAGGATGTATAGCATGCAGTACGATGTATAGACAGACCCAAAGCTCTGGAACTGCTCTCCATAGAGATGGCCCCAATTACACAGCCAGGCAGATATGCAACAGAGGCTGTGGGAGGGATAAGCCTGAGACTCAAGGGAGAGATCAGAAGCTGGACATAGAATTTAGGAGTGATCTGCCTAGAAGTAGTTTTGTAGGGCTTTTGGGGTTCAATAAGGTACCCAGCGAGACAGCGAGGAGATGGAGTCCAGAGTGTTTGTGCTTGCCAACACCTCAAGCCAGAAGACGAAGCAGAGACAAAGCTGAGAAACAGTAGCCATGGGGAGGAGAGGAAACGCAGGGGTTAGCCTAGGCTGTCAGTGCTGCAAGAGACAGGGCTGCATTCTGTTTGAAGTTGGGAGGGATAAGAGCCAGACACTAGGGTCTCCAGAGAAAAGAGGAAAATTGGAGATTACATTTAGAAAACTTCCCAGGAAGTTTTGCTGTTGAAGAGGCAGAAGATGTGGGTGTGGGTGTATATGTGGTGTGTGTGTGTGTGTGTGTGAGAGAGAGAGAGAGAGAGAGAGA
>LOEQ01000323.1:55468-67809 GCA_001685075.1 Bramus lutescens | reverse complement strand
TCCTGTAGACATGGAGGCAGGAGGTGGGCAGGGTACAGATCTAACCCCTATAGACATGGAAGTAGGAGATGTAGAGGGTGCAGGTTCCCATGCTCCTGTAGACAGGGAGGCAGGAGATGGAGAGGGTGCAGGTTCCCATGCTCCTGTAGACATGGAAGTAGGAGATGGAGAGGGTGCAGGTTCCCATGCTCCTGTAGACAGGGAGGCAGGAGGAGCTCTTCCCTGAATAGTTCTCAGTTCTGAGGGAGATAAAAGAAGCTCATGAGTACAGAATAGTGAATATTCTGGAAGGCTGGAGGATCCGATTTGGATATGGTTTAGACGTGGTATTTTTAATTTTTTATCATTTTCATAATTTCTTTTTAATAAGATAAACTCATACTGGGTTTCACTGCATGCTGGATGGGGTCTCTGACTCAAGGGGACCAGTCACCCTTGCACAGCTCCTGGGCAGGGATTGGCAGAGGCTCAAGGGTGGCTCAGGTAAGGTTGAGTGTGTATTTCGTCCAACCATGTTCAGCTGGCTGGGTCCAACTGTGGTTTATACATAGGGAGTTTTGCCAGGCAAGCAGAGGAGGAAGTGGGTAAAGGAACTGGGCACATCCACAAAGAAGTCGTCAGAGGACGGGTGTGAGATCCAGATGGGGTAAAGTTGAGAAGTAAGGTGTGGTAGGGGCAGTGGGCTGTTAGTAAGCGAGGTCAGCCTGCAGGGAGAGCTCAGTCCGAGTTTGTCTTGCAAGCTTGAAAACCTGAGTTTGATCCTCAGAACCATGTAGTGAAAAGCCAGACATGCAGCGTACACACACAGTCTCTGTGCTGGCAAGGCAGGGACCCTTGGGGCTTTCAGGCAGGCCAGTCTCACCTACTTAGTGAGCTCCAGGCTAAGAAAAGACCATTTCACCAGGCATGGTGGTGCATGCCTTTAATCTCAGAACTCAGGAAGCAGAGGCAGGGCCATCTGTGTGAGTTTGAGGCCAAGCCTGGTCTACAGAGTGAATTCCTGGCTAGCCGGGGCTACATTGAGAGGAAGAGGAGGCAGAGGGGTCAATGCCTTAGGAATGACAAGTGAAGCTGTCCTCTTGTTTCTACACTTAAATACAATGAACATGTATGCACATCAACATGCACATATATGGAGAGAGGGAGGTGGAGACATACCAACAGTCTGAGGGACTGGGTGAATGGGTGGATTGGGGTGACAGGACCAAAATCCTATTGGTCCACAAGTAGAAACTGGGAGGCATGGAGGTGAGGGCTAGAGTGAGTAGCGTGAGGATGACCTTTAAGGTGACCAGAATTGGTATGGAAGGGTCTAGAACATGACCACAGATGGGGGTCCAAGGCGACATGTGAATGACAACTGTCACTGGCATCATGCAGAGCTTGAAGATTCTAAGCTGAGGTGCCCGCCCTGCTTGATCAGCTTGGCTCAGAAGTGTCTTATCTGGGAGTGCAGCCCCAAGTGGATGAAGTTCAAGATGGTTCTCTTCGAGCTGGTGACCGATCCCTTTGCGGAGCTCACCATCACCCTCTGCATTGTGGTGAACACCGTCTTCATGGCCATGGAGTACTACCCCATGACCGAGGCCTTCGAGGCCATGCTCCAAGCCGGCAACATTGTGAGTGACCTGGCAGCCTTGGTGGCCTGCTCCATCCATCACAGTGGGGGCGCTGGGTGGGTGGCGGCATGCTTTCACTGGGTGGTGTGCTGGTATCGCTCTGAGAGCAGACTGGCGGTAGGGTGGCCATGAGAAGATGTGGACCCTGAACTCGGGCTGGAGGAGATGGAGGAGCCAAGCTGAGCTGGGGGGAGTTGCTCTGAGATGAGCAAGGAAAGCGGATAAGGGGAGCTGTGAGGTAGGATGGCTTAGATCCCTTCACAGAACACGGAATTAGCCACTTGGATCACGTAGGTCTTGCTGGTCTGTACTCAGAAATGAGGTCACATGTCATGTCCCCCCAAGGACAATCTACAGAGTGTGTGTGTGTGTGTGTGTGTGTGTGTGTGTATTTGTGTGTGTGTGTGTTCATATGTCTATATGGGTGTGAAGGTCAAAGGACAACCTTGGATGTCATTCCTCAGGAACCATGCACTTCTTGTTGCTGTTTTTATGTATTTCTATATTCTTTAAGAATTTCATGCAGTATACTTTTATTGTGTTCTTTCCTATCTCCCCTCCTCCCAGCCCTCTTGTTTTGGAGACAGAGTCTCTAACTGATTAGGGGTCTCATCAGCTCTGCTAGTCTGGCTGGCCAGGGAGCCCCAGAGATATCCTGCCTCTACCTCTCCTGCACTGGTACTGCAAGAGTCTATCACCTCACCTGGCTTTTGACGGGGATTGTGAGGATTAAACTCGGGTCCTCCCTGCTTTTGTGGCAGTGTTTGGGCAATTGAGTCTTCTCCCCAGCCCCTGGACATGACTTTCATTGGCCGGTGGGGGGCAGAGCTGGGGACGAGAGGCGCGCACAAGCGTGTGTGCCATGTAGCAATGCATCAGGGAGACTGAAGTGTCCTATATGATGTCACTTTAAACTAGGCCACCCTGGCCCCAGTCTCTTTGCTTTCTGTCGTCCCTGCCTACTTCCCTTGCTGGATTTTGTTGCCTGGTGTTGACCTTTAAGGCCACCCACCGAAGTGCAGGTGGGTATGTTGGCCCACCTGTGATCCTCGCACTCAGAAGGCTGAGGTGGGAGATCCCCATGGCAAGTTGAGTCTGCAGAGTGGCAGAATAGTGAGTCCTGGGTTCAAGTGAGAGACCCTTCAAGGTCAGAGCTCTGTCCTCTGTAAGACAATTGACCTTCAGAGCAAAAGGGAATCTTAAGAAGGCCATGGATTGCTGATTTCAGTCACAGCTATTTATTCAAGAATTGTTGCCTACTGAGAACTACCCAAGCATGTGCTGCCATTATACCCATTACACAGATGAGGAAATTGAGGCATGGAAAGGGTGTATTGCTTTTCCAAGCTTACATAAGCTAGGAAGTGGCTGGGCTAGGTTTTCATCTCACAACCCGCACGTTTTGACTGCTGGACCAGACTGACCCCTGTTAACATAATTATATGCTGGAGTCTATTCTAATGGTTATCTACTTACTGTGCACCCACCACCCCTAGAACGGAAGAAGAGGGGAGGGGGTGCCTCAGCAGGTAAAGCATTTGCTGTGCCAAGGACAGAAGTGCAAGTGGGTGGCTGTGTGGGCCCACCTGCAATTCCAGCTCATGGAAGGCTGAGGCAGGAGATCCTGAGAGCAAGCTGGAGGCTGTCAGAATAGGTGAGCTCCGGGTTCAAGTCAGAGAGCTACCTCAACACATAAGGTAGAGCGTGACTGGGGAGGACTCTCCGTGTCAGCCTCTGGCTGCCATACTCATGACTACACAGACACACACAATGTATACCGACACATGGAAACACACATACACACACAATGTACACCCACACATGGGAACACACACACAATGTATACCCACACATGGGAACACACACATGCATGCCCACACATGGAAACACACATACACACACACACACAGACGATGTATACCCACACATGGGAACACACACACAATGTATACCCACACATGGGAACATACACACAATGTATACCCACACATGGGAACATACACACACACACACAATGTATACCCACACATGGAAACATACATACACACACACATACACACACACAATGTATACCCACACATGGAAACATACACACACAATGTACACCCACACACGGGAACACACACACAATGTATACCCACACATGGAAACACACATACACACACAATATATATATATATATATACCCACACATGGGAACACACACACACATGTATGCCCACACATGGAAACACACATACACACACACACACGCAGATGATGTATACTCACACATGGAAACACACATACACACACACACAATATATATATACCCACACATGGGAACACACACACAATGTATACCCACACATGGAAACACACATACACACACACACAGAGGATGTATACCCACACATGCATGCCCACACATGGAAACACACACATACACACACACACAGAGGATGTATACCCACACATGGGAACACACACGCACAATGTATACCCACACATGGGAACACACAGAGAGAGACAGAGACACAGAGATAGAGATACAGGGAGAGACACAGAGAGAGAGATGGGGTAGAAAACAGAAACCTGAGTTCTAATGTGTATTCTCTGGACATCAGTGGCTCAGAAATTCCCATCTATAGTCTTCAAGAACAAAACAAAAGGATTTGCTGTTTTCTTCTATTTTCATTTTTAATGCCGCTATTTTGAGACAGGATCTTGTTGGATAGCTCAGCCTGGGCTCAACCCTGAGATCCTCCTGCCTCAGTCTCTTGAAGGCTGGGTTTTTTGTTTTGTTTTGTTTTGTTTTGTTTTTGCAGGCATATGCCACCACACCCAGCATGCTTTGCTGTCTTGTAAACAAGCTTCTTTTCTTGCTGTCCCCGTCTTCGTGGTCCCCAAGGCCAAAGACCTCGCAGCGCTGAACACTGTTCCCACCCTCAGGTCTTCACGGTGTTTTTCACCATGGAGATGGCCTTCAAGATCATCGCCTTCGACCCCTACTACTACTTCCAGAAGAAGTGGAACATCTTCGACTGCGTCATCGTCACCGTGAGCCTGCTGGAGCTGAGCATAGCCAAGAAGGGCAGCCTGTCTGTGCTCCGCACCTTCCGTTTGGTAATGTCATCTCTTGGCCACCGGGGAACTCCCACGCAGGCTCAGGGAAGATGACCCCGAGGGGAAGGCACTGTACCTTTTGGGGACTCTACGAGCCAACCCCCACCGCCATTCTGTTCTTGTGGGAGCAGAGCAGAGCATGGTTGCCAGAGTCAGAAGTTTTGTTTTTCACTGATGTAAAGTAGGGGCGGTCCCTCTCTTGGTGCCTCAGCCCCTCATCTGCGGAGGGGACCTCTGAATGGCACCCTCTTCTCTTATCAAACAGCGGCCCCAGCAGTGTCCCAACAGCTAACATTTTCTGAAGATGTGGCTAAGCCATAGCGTTACACTCTTGGTAGAAGGGGCCTCATTAAGCTCCCAACCCTGAGACATTACTGTTGCTTTCGTGATGAACCCCATGTCTCCCAGCCTCCAGGACGCCGCGCTAGCGTCTGATCTGGGACTCAAATCCCCATCGCCCTACTGCTGGGTCCCAGCCCCAACCCACCTCAAAAGGGCGTTCTCTTATTTCTTGGATCCCCAAATCACAGCCCAGGGCTACACACCCACAAGAGCCTCCATGCGTCTCTGCTCAGGCTCCTCTCCAAACTCAGCTCCAGGGCGCCCTCTACCGGGAGCGTTCCTTTACTCAATCACTGGTCTCCATTGCCTGCCAGCCGCTCATAACACAACTGCTTTTGTCAGCCAAGCAAACCTGAGAGTCCCAGGAGAGTCTGAGGTCACCGGCATCCTCAGGTCCCCAAGCCATCTAGAGGATGCTGGGAGTTTCACTGACTCCTGGAAACAAGCAAGAGGCAAGCTTGAAGAACTGGTGTGACCGTCCCCAGGATGTGTCATAATGGAACAGGAGTGACCCAAGCTTGACATGTTTGTTCACAGCTAGACCCCATGGACACTGTGTCCTTTGGAGACGCTACTGGGTAGCTCCCACTCCTCTCTTCTTCTCGTGAGATAGAGGCAGGGTCGTGTCTGCTACCTGCCCATCTTTTTGATTTTAACTCGCCAATCAATTTACAAGTCTCTAACCACATCGCCCAGCCGCATGTGTGGGATCTCTTCTGAGTCCCCACAGCCTGGGGGAGAGTCCATAGTCTGTCCGCATTATTATCCCATCAGTAACAAATCCAGGCCCAATCCCCTTTGTCCTACAAAGCCCAGCATCTCTCTCTGTTCTGGCCTTGATCGCTGTGCATTCCTGGGCGAAAATACACAGCCAAGATGATCTGTTTTGTAGTTCTCCAGTTTTAGTGAACAGCTCTTAGTTTTCGAAGCTGCTTTAAATCTCAGAAAAGTAGAACAAATAGTTACTCTGCTCTAAATGCCTCCTCGTCAAACCAACACAATTTCCCTTCTTATGACCCCTTAAACTGGTGAGGGGCGTTGTCACAGACCCCTCTCCACTGGATTCCTCTTGCTCTGAGAAAACTGAGATCCTCAGGGCAGACAAGACTCCAGTACCCTCTCCCTTCTCTCCCACCGATTTTTCTCTAGCCACAGCTGCCCCCCCACCCATACACACACACACACACACACACACACACACTTGCTCTCTGCCTGGGTCTCACTTTCCCCAGTCTTCACTTAGTTCAACAGGCCCACAGCCTTCTGTGTTCAACGCATCCCCACCTCACGGAGGGCCTCTACAGTCCGGTGTCTGATACGGGATTTGTTCTTCAAGCAAATCTGTTCTCAGATTCCAACTATTATATTGTGGTCATTCAGATAGCTAAAATCAGGGATTTCTTTCCTGCCATTCTACCCCAGATGCTAGACACAAGTTGGTACTCGGTAAAAAGTTGGTTGGTTGGGAAAAGGAAGGAGAAGAGAAAAAAGAAGAAAATTCCATGCAACTCTTCTTGCCCTTCCCCGAGTGCCACCGAGTGCCACCGCTGGTCATGATTTAAGGTGTCTGTCAGTCTGTCTTTGCTCTAGTACCATGCCATCTTAATTACTGCACTTAGAACACGGCTGTGTCTATAAACCCAGTCACCCAGTATTGCCGGTTCGTCTACCTTCCCTGCCAACTCGACTGAGCATAGAATCACGGAGGAGACAACTTCTGAGGGTGTTTGTGAGGGTGCTTCCCGCAGGGTTAACTGAGAGGGAAGGTTGCCCTGGATGTGAGAGGCTTGGGAGGTGGGGGCGGGGAGAATGAGATGAAGAAAGTGAGCGGAACACCAGGCACCCTCTCTCTCTGGCTGGGACCTCTGACGTCGCTGCCGCCATCTGTGTTCCCTAAACCCTCTCAGTTCTCCCTGGTTGATTACAGCGATGAGAAGAGTAGCTAATACACCCGCCTGGTGTACTCTAAGAATGTGCTGGCCTCTGGCTTCCGGTTTGATTTGAGAAGCAGCTATGTCCACAGCTACACAGACACAGAGCTCCCGAGTCTTCTCTTCATCCAGACTGCAATAAAGCCTAGCAGTCAGTGTGGGAAGACACTGAAACTCTGTGTTATGTAATCTGCTGATCTATAAAGAGAGCTCCCTCTCCATCCAGTTCAGCCCTCCAAGTTGATGATTTTCCCACCATTTCTGCATACATATCTTACATATTTTAAAATGGTCTTTGCTAATTTGAGCCAGTATTCTGATAGTTAATATTTTTGTACCTGGAAGTCCCTTTTGTTAATTCTGATGGTTCATCCATGGATTCTTCTAGATTTTTCACCATGATCATATCATGTGCAAACAATACATTTTGTTTTTCTTTTCTAACTCCTGTGCTGTTTGGTTCGTCTTACTATGTGACCGCGCCAGCTAGGACATCTAGTACCCACTGAAAAGAAGTCTTACTAACAAACGACCTTGTTTTCTTGACTGCAAAGACAATACTTCCAATATCTCAAAAGCCTGACACTTCTGCTGCATTTTCTTTAATGAAAAACCTTTACCGGTTTTCTTTTGTTAAGTAGTTATCATGTAATTTTATCAGACCATTGTTCTGCATATAAGACAATCCCATTAACTGTTAATAATGATGCATTGCATATTTCAAAGTGGCTCAGGAGAGGATTCTGAATGTTCTTACCAAGAAGAAATGATAATGATGAAGATGGCATGCATGCTAATTGCCCTAATTTGATCTTTACACGTATATACACAAACAGAAACATCACCTCCTGTCCCATATTTCACGTCAACCAAAAAAAAAAAAAAGAAGAAGAAGAGAGAGAGATCAGATTTTTTCTACTCCTAAAAGAAAGAGAAAATAACATTGAGATAACCATATAGGGGTCTGGAGAGATGGCCACTGGTTAAAATCACATGCTGCTCCTGCAGATGACCGTTTGGTTCTCAGCACCCACGCTAAGTGGCTCACAACCTCCTGTAGCTCCAGGGGATCCTTCACCCTCTTCTGGCCTCCATTGGCGACTGACTCAGATGCACAGACACACACAGAGAGACATGTTATTTTTTTAAAAATTGAGTTTCTGTTGCTGAATCTTTACATTCATAGAGTAAGCCCAATTTGTTGGTGATGCGTTTTTTAATAAAATGAATAAGTTAAATAAATTTAAATGAACAGGTTCAATTTGCTAGTAATCTGTGAGACTTTTGCATCCATTTTCATATATTGGGTTTTTTTTTAATTTTACATAATCTATTCCTAGGTTTTGATATCAAGCATATGCTACTCTTTGCAAAAAAAAAAACCCTAAGAAATATTTCCTTTTTTAATGCAGAATCTTGGTGTGGTTTTGGAATCATTTGCTCCTTAGGAATTTGGTAGAGTTCTCTAAGGAAGATGTCTCTGGGATCAGGACTTTCCTTAGCGATCGGATTTCCCTGACGTCCTGAGATGAGTCTGGCTTTGTTTCTCAGGCTTGTTTGGTAAATTGTTTTTGCTCTGGAGATGGACTCTTCTTGTCTAGTGTTATTGCCACGGAAGTTGAAGGTGCGTTCTTGTTTGTCAAGGGTCTTTGTCAGCTGCGTTTATGCCGTACCTTCCTTAGCAACGATGACTCGTTTGCTCTCGTCATTTTTATTAGTCTCATTAAGAGCCATCAATTTAATTAGCTTCTTCAAAGAATCAACTTGTAACTCGTTGGTCCTTTCTACATCATTGATGTTTCCCGATTTCAATTAATCGTGCATCTTATCTTAATTACAGTCCCCATCCTTCATATTTTGTTCTTTCCTAACTTCTTAACATACAATTTTCGGTCTCTTTTTTTCTTATATATTCATGTAAGACTTCAATTTCCTTCTAAGAACTGCTTTAATCTGTTGATTTTTCCTTGTTTGATTCTAAATGCTTCCTAATTTCAACTTTGATTTATCTTTGGACTCAAACGTTAATAGGAAGAACGGTTCTTCATTTCAGAACATGGGGGATTCCAGTTGTGTGGCCGGGTTCTAGCTCTGCTGTATTAAAGTCAAAGAATGGATGTTGTTGGTTTTAAGGTTTTACATCTTATCCATCTTTGGCTCAGTATGTTGGAAATATTCCTACACACTTAACTAGGATGAGTCTGCTGCCCTTGTGGGCTACAGCGCTGCCTCTGTGCTGCGGGTAGAGAAACTTTATGACAGGAGGCATTTTATACCCTGGCTTATTGTTGTCTACTGCTTGCTATAGCAATTACTGAGAAAGTAGTGCTTAAAATATCTCTGCTGTGATTATGGCATATCTGTTGTTGGTGTGGTTCTGTCTTGAGTCTGGATTACTGAGTGCACACATATTTTAAGTTTTATAGCTTCCTGGTAATATCAAACTTTTATTGTTAAGAATAACCTTCTTTGTGCTATAAAGATTGTTTTTACCTTTTTTATGTCTTTTTTTTTTCTTGGCAGTAATTACAGAGCCTGCTTTCTTCTGCTTTAGAGTTTGCCCAGCATCTTTGTATCCATTCTCCTACTCCCACCTTTGTGTGCCTCCTGCACATCACATACAGTCAGACTTGGGGTCCTTGCTCAGTTCCAGCAAAGCCAGTCTTCATCTTTTGGCCAAAGCACTGAGTGCATCCATCTCAAAGTAAATGAACATCTATCTTTAACTTCATCTGTCTCTCTCCTTTCTTTCAGCTGTCTTCTTTTCCCCTCCCCCTACCTCTCTTTGGATTATGCCCCCCCTTTTACTAAATGTCCTGTTTTAATTCTTTGAGTGGTTGGTTTTGAAAATTGCAGCATTAGTTGTTGGCTTAGTCAAAATTAAAAGTTAGCTAAAATCTTTCTCCCAGGACAGCCACATTTTATAACAATTGTTTGTTTCAACTCATTACATAGTAAGCATTTTGATTTTATATATTTTTAATTTGGGGGCTGTGCTCAGCAATAAAGTGCTTTTATAGCATCCATAAGCACCTGGAATCTACCCTCAGCTCCAAAAGAAAAATTAGTAAGCAGAGAAC
This sequence comes from Bramus lutescens, assembly GCA_001685075.1. Lineage (NCBI taxonomy): Eukaryota > Metazoa > Chordata > Mammalia > Rodentia > Cricetidae > Bramus > Bramus lutescens. Next base: position 57,732 of record LOEQ01000323.1, on the reverse strand, counting down.
TCCAAATCTCAGTCACTGAATCTAGTGAAGTTCTGTTTCTCACCCATGTCCCAGTGTGGTGCAAGCCTCAGGCCCTAGCTGGGCTTCTGCAGACGGGATCTGCTGCCCCTGAAGACAGCCTTGCTGTCCTCATGGCTGGCTTCCCACTAAGGAAGAATGAGAGGCAGGGTCTGTAAGTTCTGAGAGCTCAGAGTTCCTTACGCTCAAGGCTCCTGATTTTCTGTGGGATGCCATTTCTTTAACCCCTTTGCTGGCACACACACCCCCAAGCACGTTCTCTGACGTGATTCTCAGTTCTTTCCTTCACCATGGCCTTTCTTTCTCAAGAGAAATGGTGAGTCATCGTTAGTGTGATCTCGACTTAAATGCTTCTTTTCCTCAGAATTGCTAACTCATTTTCAATACCCAAAGACACGATCTCATCGCCTAGCGTTAGTTATGAAAAGCAAGGTGCTTCCCCAAATCTTCAAGGAGCAAAATGTCTGGATTCTATTTCCTTTCATTTCTTATACATTGATAAGATATTCCTGAATCATGTGTCTGTCTTAGAATATCTTGACAACCATAGCCAGCCACAAACTGATACTCAAGTACAAGATGCTTCCTTTGGATTTGGTTTTTGAGGTGGGGTCTTGTAGTACAGGTCTCCAGCTTGCTCTGTAGCTGAAAATAACTCTGAATTCCGATCCTTCATCCTCCACCTCCCAAGCGCTAGGATTATGGGTATGCACCACCATGGTTTATGAAATGCTGGGGATCGAGCCTAACGTCCTGAACATACTAAGCAAGTCCTCTACCCACCAGCCTTCAGTCCCAGGCTCCGAACTCTCGGGTTTTACAAACCCTTCTCTCATAATGGCTCAGGAAACTCACAGTCTACCCTGTGGACTGTGGAATTATGACAAGCAATGTGCTTGTCACTGAATAATAGAAATAACACTTTCCAAGTCTTTTTCTATCGGTTTTCTGGTTGTTCACAGTATAACCACACGTCCAGTGGCACACAGAGTGTGTTTTTTAAATGGCACCATCTCTTTTCAATGAACCAATTTCTATTCTATTCAGAATAAATACAATTATTTTCAGTAACAATTCTCAGTCTGTGAAGTGACAGAGCATACTTGTCACTGGTTGGAGAGTTTGCTCCAAGGGGTAACTCAGGTTGCAGGATTATCCCATCTCATGATATCCCCACTTCAGTGGGTGGCTTCTGTGGGGGCTGTGGGAGAGACAGAGAAAATCAGGGGGTGTTATGCTTGGGCCCGGAAGTACTGTGCATTGAATTGCCTCCATTTCCATTCCAAGCATCAACCCAGCATCTCAACGCTGAGTGTTTGCCAGAGACACAGGAAACTGCCTTCCTTCGAGTCCGAAGGGAAGTAAATTGAACCTTCACATTTGTTTAGTATTTGGATGAAATGCATACTTTATCTATGGGTTTACTGTCCAACATTTTCTGCAATATTTGGTGGGAGGAGACACTCGAAGAGAACTTAATATGCACTATCAAGTATCCCAGTCTTCTGTTTTTTTTTTACAACCACAAGACTTGTTTCATCGTCAAATGGTGACTTCCTTCATGGAGATCAGATGGGCTTTTTACACTATTCTAGAAAAACAAAACCATCTTTATTAAAGAAAACTGTAGATGGTGCTTGCTTAGCACACATGATGTGCCAAGTCCATCCCCAATACCACATAAAACCAGGTATAATGGCCCTGTGATCCCAGAGCTGGTGGCGTGGAGATAAGAAAATGAAAAATTCAAAGACTTCCTTGGATAAATAGTGAATCTGAGAACAGACCAACTACATGAGATCTAGAGAGGGGGGTGGGGAAGGGGAGAGAAAGAAGAGATAATTATGAAAATTATGGGGGGATAATTATGAAAAGAGAGCAAGAAGGAAGAAGGGGGGAAAGTTTAAGATAAATTGGCTTCAAGTCAGTTTTTAGCCACATAAATACCATGGCTTCTTTCTAGCCTGTTTCCCTCAAAATGAAGTTTTTATATTAATTCTGAGATTAATTAAAGAAGTGGTATATTAATTATAGATGAATATTCAGCACCTGCCAAAAATGACTGTTTAGAAATTATTGCATGATCTGTGAAGAATTTCTTTGTCATGATATATATTGGACAAAGACTGTGGAGAATAATTAGCTGGGGGGGCAAAGGTGATGGCTGTGGGGAGTGTGGACACAGGGTGGTTACTGCTCATCTCTGCTCATTCAGGCATGAGCAGGAGCCAGTGGGCTTCCTGGCC
>LOEQ01000323.1:17233-38503 GCA_001685075.1 Bramus lutescens | reverse complement strand
GAGGTAGCTTAAACACAGAACACAGAGAGCAGAGAGGTGCCAGAGGAAGGCCAATCCTAGTTGAAAGCATGGCCTTGGTCACAGGCACAGACATAGAGAACCGTTCGATCTGAGCAGGATGTGGCTAGAAAGACAGGCTGTGGTCGCATGACCCAGACTGAGGGTGGGAACTTAGCCGAGGTGCTAAGGTCCCAGAGAAGAGTGGAAGTGGGAGGGAACCAGGGTCTTAGCCAGAATTATGGTAGAGTGTGGAGGAAACGGGTGCAGTATTAGCACTGATGGTATGCTGTGGAGCTGGTGGCCTGAGCCATACACGAGGTGGGCTTGGCCAGGGTTGTCTGCTCCGTCTGTAAAGTTTGAACAAGAAACAGCTTTTCCTGAAGGATGTTCAAAAGACTGACATAAAATTGGCCCTGAACCATGCTGTCCTCAGCCAGGCAGACAGCTGGGTGCCTGATGGTGTCTGGAGCCTTGTGTTAATGCAAGAAGGAAGTCCTTCCTATCCTGTTTGTTGTGGTCGCTGTTGGCCTGGTAGAATAGGCCACCCATTCAGAGAATGTGTATTGTTTCAGACACAGGGACCTATGTGTCAACTCCTTGCTTTCTAGAGTCCTGCTACAGGCTCCAGAGTAAGTAATCTAAACCCTAATTCAGCACCATCCAGGATGTTGTGGGTCTGGGTCACAGCCCCATAAAGCTAAGCTTGTCCCCAGAATGTTTCCCCCTAGTATCTTGAGAGTTCTTGCAAGAAGTGGCTGTTTTTCATGACAGCCTGTGTCCTTTGATGCCCTTGGGATAGCACCTAAAGAGAACCAGCAGACCAACAGGGACTCACTCCTCAGCTAAACCTCAGATGTCTCTTGAAGCTAGAGCTCAGACTACCGCCCAGCTACAAGAACCAGCTGACTTGGGGCCAGACTCCCTCATTTCCATTTGAATCTTGCATTTTACAAAGGGCAAAAGTGTCTTAATCCAGCAGACCACAAAGCCAGGGATCAAGAGGGACCTAAACAGATACACACAAGCAAGATTCTTCCCAACACAATTTTCTAAGCAGATACAATCAAGACTAATTTTAGATCCCTCAAAATAGCATATTAGTTACCTTTCTGTTGCTGTAAAGAAAGGGTTTGTTTTGGTTTATGGTTCCAGAGGAATAGAATCTGTCACCACGGGGAAACGTGACAACAGGCAAAGAAAGCGGGGAAGCGGGAGCTGGATGGTCACATTCTCACCCCCACACAAGAAACAGAGAGGGGGGAGGAGAAGAAGTAGGACAAGGCTATAAGCCTTCAAAGCCAGCCCCCAATGACCCCAGTGATGCATTTCCTCCAACAAGGCTCTGCCTCTTAAAAGGTCCATCACCTGCTCAAACAGCACCACCAGCATCTAGGGGCCAAGTGTTCAAACACATGAACCTGTGGGGGACATTTCTCATTTAAACCACCACAATCAGCTTTAATCATAGGTCCAATGAAGGGGTATCAGCTCCCCAAATCTCTGAAAGTCAAATATCAAGGTCCTTGGGGCCCAGCTAGCACTGTTGGAGGAAAAAAGAAGTTTGACCACATGTTTCTGGAGACAGCAATGAGTGAGAATATGTTTTCTTGCTGTGCTGGTTTGAAAGAAAATGGTTCCCATAGGGAGTAGCACTAGTAGGAGTTGTGGCTTTGTTGAAGTAGGTGTGGCCTTGTTGGAGGAAGTGAGCCCCACTGTGGGGGTGGATTTTGAGGTCTCCTATGCTCACGCTACACCCAGTGACACACTTCACTTCCTGTTGCCTGTGGATCAAGATGTAGGACTCTCAGCGCCTTCTTTATCACCATATCTGACTGCATTCTGCCATGTTTCCCACCATGATAATAATGGATTGAACCTCTGAAGCTGTAAGCCAGCCCCAGTTAAATGTTTTCCTTTGTAAGAGTTGCTGTGGCCATGGTGTCTCTTTACAGCAATAGAAACCCTAAGACACTTACTCAAAAGTCCATGGGAGTAATGAATGGGTTTTGAATCCATCATGGAAGATGGGGAAGAGAGAACATAAGATCCAGAGGAAGGGATAGAATGTTGTGAAATGCCGTCTTTGGGGCGTTTCATGGACATTGCACTCTTGAACTCAGAGCAGCTGTCACCTGCACAAGACTGGGCCCATCAACATTCTGTCATGATTGAGGAGGGCCTCCCAAGCCCCCCCCATCCCCAAGGATCTATAGATAACTCATGATTGCTAGAGGAAGGAGAGACATTTTCTTAGTGGTGTAGCCACTAGTTAGATGCTCTTGCTCCTGTAGGCAACCCAATGAAACTCAGTGAGACAGACAGACAGACACACACACACACACACACACACACATACACACACACGGCATGAAAAAGGATCCTAATTGGAAGAGAAGGGGTTCAGGGAGAATGGGGGAGACAGTAGAAAATCATGGGACATGAATGTGACCAAACCATACTATAATTTATACTTATGAAAACACAATGAAACCATTGTGTGTAATTAGTATATACTAATCAAACTTTTAATTCAGTAAAAACAAAGGACTTTCTAGAACTTCGCCCAGGCTAGACAGAACAGGGCCTGGGAGGCGGGGAACAGAGGTGCTTTCTCTTTATAGCGGCTGACATTCTAGACCCCCAGGATAATGCTACGCTCTCTGCCTGCACCAGATCTCCCTGACAAGCCTCATAGCCAAGATCCTTGAATATTCGGATGTGGCGTCCATCAAAGCCCTTCGGACTCTCCGCGCTCTCCGGCCACTGCGGGCTCTGTCTCGATTCGAAGGCATGAGGGTAAGACCCATTTCAGAACTTTTAACCCACGGCGTTTGGCAAACCTTCCCCTGCTTCCCCCACCCCTGTGCCCTCCATACCACTGACGCAAGTGGCAGTCCACACTTCCAGGTACCAGATGTGTGTTGTCCCTTCCTGATCAGATCTCGGTGACACTGTGCAGGCTGACTCTTGTCTCCCTCAAGTCAGACTATAAGACCCTCTTTTCTCATCACCCACGAGTGCCACAAGCCCCAGGCCTCAGACCTCACTCCCTTGGAGACATGGTCCTGGCTATTCCCTGCCTTCTGGTCTTAATCCTGTGCACACACAAAGCACCTACTGTCCCATTTCCTGCGACAAGTGAATCTCTTCCCTGACACTCTGAATAAATGCAGAGATAACCTCGGCTCAGCACCGCAGCCAGCATCTCTCTGGACAGTCTTTACATCCTATGGCTTGTCTCTGCTTCTTTATTACTGTCAGGCTCTTCTCTCTGTCCCGCCTCCATCACTGACTTGAAGCAGACGCCATAGCTTCACAAATAACAACGGAGTTTTCAAATTGGCCTGTGGACTGGAGAGAGGGCTCAGTTTCTCCAGTGCTCGCCTCACAAGCATGAGGATCTGAATTCAAACCCCAGAACCCATGTGAAAAGTGTAATTTTAAAAGGCAGGCATGGAGATGCACGTTTATACTCCCAGCTGGTGAGGCAGAGTCAAGTGGCCCTGGGGCTCACTGGCAGCCAGCCTACCCTACTAGGTGAGTTCAAGGTCCATGAGAAACTGCCTCAGAGGAGGTGGGTGAAATGATGCTGCGAAGGCTGTCTTCAGCTTCTGTGTGCAGGTATATGCATGACAGAGAAGTAAAGACATTTGGGGGATTTCAGGTCCTCTTCTGTTTCCCACCAGGTAGTGGTGGACGCGCTGGTGGGCGCCATCCCCTCCATCATGAACGTCCTCCTCGTCTGCCTCATTTTCTGGCTCATCTTCAGCATCATGGGCGTGAACCTCTTTGCGGGGAAATTTTCAAGGTGCATCGACACCAGCAATAATCCGTTTTCTGTTGTGAATTCAACCGTTGTGACAAACAAGTCTGACTGTCACAATCAAAACTACACCGGCCACTACTTCTGGGTCAACGTGAAAGTCAACTTTGACAATGTTGCTATGGGTTACCTGGCTCTTCTTCAGGTGGTGAGTCAATGCCGAATCCATCATTTCTGTTCCTTTGGCTGCTTAGTAAAGGGAGCTTCCAGGTTCTTCCCAGCTATGCTACATAGAGACATCACAGGAGGCAGCACTAAGTGTAAGCTGGAGGAGTCATTCTCTATTTCCATGGACACCACTAGACTGGAGGCCCTCACTGATGAGTGTGAGCTCACAGGGCTAATGCTAGCTAAGTCTGCCTGAGATGGTAGGCTAAAAGGTGAGCCATCCAAGCGACAGGATGCACAGAACAGGAATGGCCACACGGCTCCATCTTTCACTTCCCATTATCTCCTGTATGACAACGAATTATAGCTAATTAAGTTTGCTGCAATGGTGGATAATATTGGTGTTAGCAGTGAAGCCCGTTCACGCTATTCATTTGTACCTCGTTTGTCTACATCCACATTTTCGTTCAGCGCTGTGTTTGTTGAAGTGTGGTTACAGCTACTTATACATCTGTGACAAATATTTGCCTGTGAGTTCCTCAATTCGCCCCTCTGCTCATGCATTCAGGGAACAAATAGCCTCTGTAGCTGTGGTCTGCTAGGCACTGCGCTTAACCCCTGGAAATCACAGTCAGAACTGGGTGCAGAACCTGAGGCTTCATGAGAAAAATGGACAAATGTGTTATTCAAACAGCCCAGCAAATGCCGTAACAGGCTGGAAAGAGCAAAGATTCTTTCATGCCTGAGATATGCTACAAAGCACACCCATTTTTAAGACCTCAAGGACACTAAGATTGGCCTAGGGAGATGTCTCAGTGAGTAAGAGCACTTGCTATGCAAGCAAGAAAACCTGAGTTCAGATCCTCATTACCCATGAAAACTTTTGGGTGTAACTGCACTCACCTATAACCACAGAATTGAGGATGTGAACCAGAAGCATCCCTGGAGCTTGCTGGCCACAATCCTGCTGAAGACAATGCATGAGCCCCAGGCTCAGTGAGAGATCATGCCCTAGGGGAGTAAGACAGCAACAGAGGAGAACATTAGACTCCTCCTCTGTCTTCTGCACACACATGCATTAAACACACACACACACACACACACAAGAATGTTAAAACTGGAACAGGAAATGTGGTTCTATTCCCACTTCCAATATGTATTTATTCTTTATTTTTATTGAAATAGATTATTTAACTGCTTATTTGTTTATTTTACATCCCAGCCAGTTTCCCCTCCTTCCTTTCCTCCCAGTCCCTTCCCCCACCCTCCTCTGCACCCCTCCCCCAAATCACTCCCCCTTTGTTTCTGTTCAGAAAAGGGGGGCTGGAGAGATGACTCAGAGGTTAAGGGTGCTGGCTGCTCTTCCAGAGGCCATGAATTCGGTTTTCAGCAACCACATGGCAAGCCTCCTATCAGCAAAACATGGCATAACAAGATGCGGTTAGACTAAGTACCTCCTGGTATTAACGCTTGGTAAGGCGACCCAGTATGAGGAATGGGGTCCCAAAGCCAGCAAAAGAGTCAGAGATAACTCCTTCTCCCACTGTTAGGAGCCCCACAAGAGGACCAAGCTACACAACTATCACATATATGCAGAGGGCCTAGGTCATTTCCAGGCAGGTGTCCTGGTGGTCAGTTCAGTCTCTGTGAGCTCCTATGAGCCAGGTTAGTTGATTCTGTAGGTTTTCTTGTGGTGTCCTTGACCCCTCTGGCTCCTACAATTCTTCCTCCCTCTCTTCAGAAGGATACCCGAAGCTGGGCCTAATGTTTGGCTGTGGATCTCTGCATCTGTTTCCATCAATTATTAGATGAAGCCTCTCTGATGACAGTTGGGCTATGCACCAATCTATGAGTATAGCAGAATATTGTTAGGCATCATTACACTGACATTTTCTTCTCCAGTCCTGTTTGGTTCTACCCTAGGGCTCTGGGCCATCCAGCCTCTGGGTTCTGGTGCTCCAGGCTGTGTCAGGGGTGGGCTCACACTTGTGGCATGGGTCTCAGGCTGGACCAGTCATTGGTCGGCCACTCCTGCAATCTCTGTGCCACACTTACCCCAGCACATCTACAGGCGGGACAGACTGTAGGTTATACAGTTGGGTTGGTGTCCCAGTCTCTCCACCGGAAGTCTTGCCTGGTCACAGGAGATGGCCAATTCAGGCTATATATCCCCTATTGCTTGGAGTCTTAGCTGGGGTCATCCTTGTAGATTCCTGAGAGTTTCCCTTGCACAAGACTTCTCCCTGATCATGGAATGACCCCCTTTTCCAGTCATCTCTCTCGGTACTCTCCCTCTCCATCTCTCCCCTTCCTGATCCCTCATGTTTCCACCCCCAGTCCACCCGTGAAATTTCTACTTCCCCTCCCAGGGAGATCCAATTGTCCCCTCTTGAGCCCTCCGTGGATCTGTGGGTTGTAGTATGGTCCTCCTTTACTTTACCATTAATGTCCACTTATAACTGAGTACATACCATGCTTGTCTTTCTGGGTCCAGGTTACCTCACTCTATAGTGAGTCTTTCTCTGTCCCACCAATCAGCTCCCAAATCATGACACAGAGACTTATTATCAATTATGAAAGCTTGGACTTAGCTATGGCTTCTTCCTAACTAGTTCTTACAAGTTAAGTTAACCCATTTCTATTAATCTACATGCTGCCACATGACTTGTGACTGTTACTTCTCTTCATGTATGTCTTGCTTGTTCTGCATCTCCTGGCATCTCTCTCATGTGCCTTGATTCCTCTTTCTATACTCCCTCTCTCCCTGGAAATCCCGCCTATACCTCCTGCCTAGCTATTGGCCATTCAGCTCTTTATTAAAGCAATCATAGCAATATATCTTCACACAGTGTACATATCTGTACAACATCACTCAGGAGGATTTTTCCTAGTTCCAACCATTTGCCTGCAAATTTCATGATGTCGTTTTTAACAGCAGAGTAACACTCCATTATGTAAATGTACAACATTTTCTTTATCCATTTTTCATCTGAGGGATATCTAGGTTGTTTCCAGTTTAGAAACTCAAAGCAATTACACTAAAATCAGGAACAAGACAAGGCTGTTCACTCTCTCCACATCTATTCAACATATAGTTCTTAAAGTTCTGTCTAGAGCAATAAGACAACTAAAGGAGATTAAGTGGATACAAATTGGAAAGGAAGAAGCCAAAGTATCATTATTCACAGATGATATGATAGTATGCATAAGTGACACCCAAAAATTCTACCAGGTAACTCTTACAGCTGATAAACACCTTTAGTCAATCTTGGATACAAGATTAACTTTAAAACAGTCAGTAGCCCTCCTACATATGCAAACAATAAACAGGTTTAGAAAGAAATTAGAGAAACAACACCCTTCACAATAGCCACGAATAATATAAAATACCTTGGTATAACTGTAACCAAGCAAGTGAAAGACTTATATGACAAGAACTTCAAGTCTTTGAAAAAAATTAGAGAATATATCAGAAGATGGAAATATTTCTCATGCTTATGGATCAGTAGGATTAACACAGTAAAAATGGCCACCTTAACAAAAGTAATCTATAGATTCAATGCAATCCACATTAAAATCCCAACACAATTCTTTATAGACCTTGAAAGAACAATACTCAACTTCATATGGAAAAACAAAAAAATCCAAGATAGCTTTTTTAAAAAAATTGTGTATCTATTCTTATGTCATGTGCATTATCTGGGAAACTGATTGAGAAAATGGCAGCCCCAGCAGAGCATAGAACAGCCTGTGCCAGGTATCCCTATAGCGACTAGAGTCCCAGCTGAGGCCATATTCTAGAAAGTTCCAAGTCTTCAATACCACACTACTCTGGGTTACTTGAAATCATATGAGATTGGTCCAGTCACCCAGAGACTTCCTTCCCTTTCTGACTATGCTCTTTCCTCCCCAAGTCTCTTCGCATCTTGCTCTCTCTCCCTGAGCCACCATGGACTGAGAAGGGTCCCGCTAGAGGGACAGATGCTGATTGTCCTCCACTTCTTATTTCCAGGCAACCTTCAAAGGCTGGATGGACATTATGTATGCTGCTGTTGATTCAGGAGAGGTGAGTCTCAGCTCTCAGCGACCATCGCCTTCTCCTCTGTGTGTCCTGTATCTGGGATGCTGACTGTATCTGGGATGAGATTTAAACAGCCTTCCTGCCACACAGCTTCCCACAGCCCATCCCTGTAGCAACATCCCGCTGCTACGTTTGAGGGCATTTGAGCCCAACTAGCCTTCCACGCGGGCTCCTTAGGCTTCTCAAGTACGTCTATTGCTCACTGTTGAGAACATGGACAGACACCTGGACAGCAGGGGTTTTATTCGTTACTTTTCTTGTTGCTATGACCAAACACCTGACAAGAAGGAATGGAAAGAAGGGGTTGTTTTGACTGACAGTTTAAAGGAGGTCCGGCCTCTCGTGACCTGGAAAACACGGCAAGAGCGGGAGGCAGCTGGTCACACTGCAGTCTGTCAAGAAGCAGAGCAGACAGGAAATCATGTTTCTTCCAGCAAGACTTTCAGTCTTAAAAGTTACACAGCCCTCCCAAATGGCGGCACCAACTGGGGCCCAAGTGTCCAAACACTAGTGAACCTGAGAGAGCTGTTTCACATTCCAGTCCTAAACAGTAATGTGGCTGATGGCTGAGGTCCCTCCCTGCCATGGTAGGCACAACTGATGTCTGACCGGCCCTCTCAGCCCCTGAGTCCTCTGGGATTCCCATCCTCTGCTTGAAGCGATTCTTTAGTTCGTCAGATGTTACTCAGTGGCCTCTCCGGGCAGGACAGGGCATGGGACATTTCCAGGCAACTCTCATTAATAAGTCTCAGGAGCTGATAGACAAGGCTTACAGCTTAGTGGGCCCACTCTGGGGTATGTTCTCATCAGGATGGAGCTGCAGTTGCCCCTAGCTAATAAGTAATACCCCTCCACCAGCCTTTTCTCATCTGCTGCTTCTCCCCACTCCTCAGGCAATCCTGCTTTACAGGATAAAGCACCGGGGCCTTGTCTCAGGGTTGGCTCTCAGGGGAAAGCTAAGGCATGCGCCTCCTCACATCTCCTGCCCTGTCTTGACCACAGATCTACAGCCAGCCTCAGTGGGAGTACAACTTGTACATGTACCTGTACTTCGTCGTCTTCATCATCTTTGGTGGCTTCTTTACGCTGAATCTCTTTGTTGGGGTCATAATCGACAACTTCAATCAACAGAAAAAAAAGATAAGTGGGGCTCGAGTGTCTCGGCCGTGGTAATGAATCCTGCACTTCCGACCCCTTGGACATCTGTGGCCTCGTGGCTAAAAGCCAGTGATACAGAGCTTCCTGTCTGTAGTGCCGAGCTGATATTTGTCCCCTGGGTTTGGTCCTCACCACTGTCTGGTGCCTGACGCTGCCACTGCTGGGGGAGCTCTATTTGCAGTGTCATCAATGCTCCCCAAGGTTCCCCACCCTCTAGTAAAAGTGACCTCGGTCTTCTCAGCTGGAACCAAATGACCCCACCCAGTAGACTCCTCATTAAGTACCACTAGGGAGAGAAAGGCTCCAGCACCTGGGGCTCTAGACCTTTAATCCCCAGACGACTGAGTTAGGACATCTCAGGAAGGGCCAAGGCCTCAGGCACTGGCAGAGTCCCAAGCCTCTTAGAATGGAAAAGAAGGTTCTGGCCTCCACACTTTCCTTGGCCTCATAGAAACCTAACCCCAAATATTTATTTACATTTCTAATATAAAATGTGTGTGCTGAAGGTATAAGAGGCTTTCTCATTGTGCCTACATATTCTCTGTTCCCAAGCTCTCTTCACTCTCACACTGTAGGACAGAAATCAGATCTGCTTCAGAAGCCCAGGCCATGACTCATATCCAGATGCTCCCCTTAGAGTTTAGTGGGCATGGCACTGGGTAGAGCATCTGGCTGCAGACACCCAGGGAGAGAGTCTGCAATGGGTTCATCCCCTCTCCGTCCAGACATCCCTGATCCTTCCTGCGGAGGAGATGAAAAGGTCCTTCCTGCTCAACACTCTGGCTTTGGCATCTCTGAGGGATCCCATTATTTTTAATAACATTGGTGTGTCCCTCTCCTCTACCTAGGGGGCCAGGACATCTTCATGACGGAGGAGCAGAAGAAGTACTACAACGCCATGAAGAAGCTGGGCTCCAAGAAGCCCCAGAAGCCAATCCCGCGGCCCCTGGTGAGCCCCTGAGTTTCTCTGTATCAGAGGAGCTTTGTTGATTCAGCCTGGCCAGTGCTGTATGGAGGAGATCAGGACAAGTTCAGGGGTGGAAGTGGATGAGTAGATGCCTGAGCATCATTGTATGGAGATCAGGGCAAGTTCAGGGGTGGAAGTGGATGAGTAAATGCCTGAGCATCGCTGTATGGAGGAGATCAGGGCAAGTTCAGGGGTGGATAAGGCCCCCAAAGATGAGAAGTTTCAATGAAGTGAAAACAGCTCCAATGGGTGCTTCAAATAAACATGTCTGACTAGCTCTGCATCTCCCAACAACCGAAGGTTCAGTTGTGGATTTGGAAACAATCATGGATTAGAAAGAGTAGTTAGAATTTCTGTATCAAGGTGTGGTCCTTAGATAAGTTACTCCAGGCTTGGTGAGTACAAGGTGTCAGAACATTTGCAGGAGGAAAAGGGAGATTGCTCATCTTCGGCACACTTTATTTGTAAACAATGTGTGTCCATCTGAGGCTGTTCAAACATCTGTGATGAAGCCCTGATCAGGAATGGCAGGTGACTCTAGCTCTGTAGGGTGGGACATTCCTTCCAGATCCCATAAGATGAAAATAACTGGGTTTGGATAAGTCTGAGCAAGAGAGCACAAGGCTTTCTGAGGGCCTCTCAGGACACACACACAGTGCACAAGCACACACACACACACACACACACACAAAATCCAATGGGTGGGAACAGGCTCAGAATTAAATGATTTGAGATAAAAGCTGCGCCCAGTCAATGGATTCAAGTCAAGGTTTATAGGAGCAAGCATCTGAGTTCCATGGCTTTTGCTGGCCCCCAGGACAGTGCTGAGTTCCGTGGCCTTCACTGACCTCACAGCAATGATGAGCCAGAGAGTCCTGTGTTTGGACCACTCTGTTTAGAATAATCAAGCTTCTGATACTTTTTCTCTGGCCTCTCCCTTATCAACCAGCCCACAAGTCACTTGAGCTTCTTCCTCTCATTGTCCCTGGGATAGGGTGGGCTCAATCTCAAAAAGTATCCCATAGTTATGAAGGCATGGGGCTAGTGTTGGAATTCCAGGCAATACGATCAGAGTAGGAATTACAGGTGGATACCATTGCTTCCAATAAAGTCTTAGCTGGGACCCTCCATGTCCTCCAGTGGTGGCATTGGGTTGGTCCTCCCCGTGAGGAGGAGAGTGAGCCTCACTGCCTGGCTCTGATCCCGGGATTCTCCATCTGTTTGACCACATTACTACTCTTAGTGGAAAGCATGGCTCCTTCCTCTCATTATGACCCAAGGCTGTTGAACATTAGCGCCTGGATTCCCGAATCAAGAAAAACTGAGGCAAGGTTGGGATATTTCAGTGATGCTTTGAAATCTTAGGGAAACCATAAGAGCAGTGTCTAGGCAGAGACCATACATGACTGTTCCCCAGAGCCCACAGTCCATGGTCCATCCATGCTCTAGCCAACATTCACATCTTGATACCACCTGCCCAGGGACGTAAGCCTGGTCATATGCCCTCCCTAAAGTCTCGAGCCAAGAAGGAAACTCGGGGGGAAATTTCTACCGTATCTTATTATCAGTGGAAATTTTAGGGTGCAATTCTGGGCTCTGGCAGCCCTAATAAGCTGGGTTCTACCTCCCATCCTCAAAATGCCAATTAAAGAGACAAATGAAACAAGAACCAGAGAAAGGTGACTCCCAAGTCCATCTCTGAGTCCTGATAGGAGGTTTATGTTTAAGGAGAGAGCAAGAGCTATGCATGGCTAGCAAGGCCTGGTCAAGTGTGGTCCTGCCCATCACTGGCCCTTCAGTGTGTCCTGCAGGTGGCCCAGGCAGTTGTCAGAACTCTGTAACTCTCTTCCTGGGAGACAAGTTCCCCTCTGGCTGGTACCAGGCTTCATTCCTTCACCAAGAGTGAGATTCCTTGGGAAATTCAATTGCTAAGGGTCTGTTGTGTCTGATGTTCAAAGGGAGGGGCTCAGAGGTTTCTTTAGAACACCCCCACTCCTTCCAGAATAGCTGTGCTAACACTCAGGACCAGCTTTCCTTCCATCCAGCATCTGTCTCTGGAATGTTCCACTGATGCGTTTGGGAGCCCTAATAGATCAAGCAGAGCATTGGCAGAGAAGTTTTGCTACCGCCCCCCACCCCCAGGTATGGGAGTGCTTCTAATGGCGGAGCTAACACAACACTACAAAGGGATTCCCCAAATTGTACATGCATCCCACGCCTTGCCTCTGGTGAAGTTCACATTCTAAATCTTGTCTTATCCATAGAAAAAGTTCTACAGGACTGACAGTTTTATTCTATAATGCTCTTGCATAAAAAAATCACTAAAAGCAGGTTTCCCATACTCTTCATTATAAAAAAAATAATAGACTCCAGTCTGTCATGTTATCATTCCAGCCTCTATCATCTCTGAGCACACAGAGGGTTGCCAAGATGTGAGCCCCGCCCACAGGCTGAGCCGGGAACAGCCAAACGTTGGAATATCTAACCCTAATCTGAGGCTTGCTTAGTTTAGTTAGAAGTCATGTAACCATGAATGGGCCTCTTTTTTTCTCTCCATTTTCACGATGACACATAAGGGCTTAGTGGCTCAGCAAAGCCACTCCCATCCCAGGACATCAGCCAACAGTCAAGCCAAGAGCCAGGCCCTCTATGGTCAGATTCTCTGCTCTAACCCAGCAGGGCAGCAAACCCCCCTGCACTGTGAAGCAGCAGGAGGCATCAGCCTTGTGGCAGCTTCCCTTCACCCACTTGGAAGCTTCTAAAACATCCTGCTAGGACTACAGCAGGTTTGTTGGCCCCGCCCCTGGTGCCACACATATGGGACCCTGGTCACAGTATCCACTCCGTAAGTGCCACTGCACAGGATTAGTCAAGCTAGTTGGGAGGTTGACTCGCAGCTGCTCATTCTATCTTCCATTCACACAAATCCCTAAGGAACTACTGCATAGCAAGCACTATGCAGATGCAAGAATTGGAGCTGTAAGCAAGATGGACACAGTTCCCGCCCTCGGAGAGGTTGCAGTTTGGGATAGGGGAAATAATTAGCAAAAACTACCACATGTCAACTTGCAGGCTGGAGAGGTTGAGGAGAAAGGACAGCGTCAGAAGCCAAGGATGCCTAAGACTGGGGCCTGAAGAGCTCTCATAATGAGGCGCTGGATTCAGGAGACTAGAACAGGCTGGCCTGACGCCTCCCTTTCTTTCTCAGAATAAGTACCAGGGCTTTGTGTTTGACATCGTGACCAGGCAAGCTTTTGACATCGTCATTATGGTCCTCATTTGCCTCAACATGGTCACCATGATGGTGGAGACCGACGACCAGAGTGAAGAGAAGACCAAGGTCCTGAGCAGGATCAACCAGTTCTTCGTGGCCATCTTCACGGGCGAGTGTGTGTTGAAGATGATCGCCCTACGGCAGTACTACTTCACCAATGGCTGGAATGTGTTTGACTTCATTGTGGTGATCCTGTCCATTGGGAGTAAGTGGCAGCCATGGCCTGGGGGAGCCTCATTCCTGCTTGGGGTTGTTCAGCTATTATTTTAAAACCAAGGAAGCAGCCAACTCACTTGTAAAACTCTGTGTGCATATGTGTGTGCATGTGTGAAGGTGCATGTGTACCATGATGGAGGCCAGGGCTCCTCTGTGTCAGCCCTCACCTTCCACATTGTTTGATCCAGAGTCCCCTACCGTCCTCTGCTTTGTACACAAGGCTAGCCAGCCCACAAACTGTGCGGGATTCTCCTGTCTCCGCCTCCCGTCTTGCTGGCAGAGCCCTGGGATTACAGGCACATATTTCCACACCCGGCTCTGTAGGACCTTACCCACTGAGCCGTCTCCCCAGCCTCAGCTTGTTTTTTTCAAAACACTTGGTACAGGTTAGAAGAGCCCAGTTTGTGCGGTCTTCCAAAGGCAGCAGACGGTAATGCCCCATGGTGTTCTCAGGAAAAGAAGACAGTCCGTGGGCTTCATCATGTGATCATGGGTGACAGAAAAGTGAAGGGCTCAATGCAATGAGATCAATGCTGTAAAGACACTGCGGTGTTGTTGAAAAGTGCAGTGGTGTCTAGAGTCAGAATCTGGATTGAGAAATGGAGTCACTGTAACTGATTACTTACCGAGTCCCGAACTGAGTTAGGTGCCCCGGATTGGCAGCCCCTTTGAAGGAGGTGCCGTTGACCTTATCTTACAGGTTTAGAATGGAGCCTCAGAGATTCGGAATGTTATGCAGTAACACAGTCCGCAGGAGGCAGATCGGAACTTAGACCAGCCTGTGTTCTTCTGATGACCTCCCTCCCTCCCACAACAACCGAGAGACTGTATCAGTTAACTCTTCCAACTGCTGCTGCCAAATACCCGACTAGTCACTGAAGAGGAAATGACCGCTTTGGGCTCATGATTTAAGAAGGGATGCGGTCACTGTCGTGGGGTGACCCAGCAGCGATAGCATGAGGTGTGAGATCAGGTTGAATCCCCAGTCAGGAAGCAGAGAGCAATGGATGCTGGTGTAAATCTCACGTCCTCCTTTTCATTCAGTCCAGGACCCCAGCCCATGGATGGCATCACCTACATTTAGGGTTGGTCTAAAAGCTAAGCTTCTCAGAAAGGTCCCGAGACACGTTCTGAACTGTGTCCAGGTTATTCTAAATCCAGCCGAGTTGACAATGAAAACTGTCACATTGTCCAGGGACTAGTTGTTTAGCTGATGCTTGACTCTTGACAGGACACATCCTGACTCACCAACTTTGTACTGAATCATAAAAATATCTTTGCCGGTTATATTCTGACCCACATACAGCTCATGTCAGCGCACAGCTATGGGCTTAATTCCCCAATGATTTACTATCAAGAGCTAATGGCATCTCAATACAACCGACAGCAATTCGTCACTTGCCCTACCCTGGTGGCAAAACAGAGGCTTGGGTTGCATTTATTTATTTGAGGCTTTAATCTGGCTTTGCTTTATCTTGGTATTGCTAGTGGATTTTCTAAAATGTCTTTATTAAGATTGACATACCAAAAAATACACATGTATTTAATACATACAATCTGTCAGGTTTGAGGTTTGTATATCCAAAAAAGCATTTCCGCTGTCAACACCATGGACATATCAGTTGCCTCTGAAAGTCTTCTCCTAATTAATCAGTTCATTGGTTCATTAGTGCTGAGATCCACCCTATTGGCTGGGAATGGTGTTGCATGCCTATAATCTAAGCCCTTGAGATGCTGAGGCAGGAGGATTATTGTGACCTTGAGATCAGTCTAGGCTGTGGAGTGAGACTCCCTCAAAAACATCAAGCAGACAGCAGCAAGTGAAAAGAAGAGCTCTGTGGAGATCTGTCCTCTATGACTTCTCTCTGGCTGAGCAACAGAAGCTTCTGCTGTCGATTGGCTAGTGAGTTTTGGTTTTCATTTGTTTGTTTTGTTTCATGTGTTTTTCAAAATAAGAGATTCGAGAGGACATTTTGATGGGAGTTGCTTGTATGGATATCCATATGGACAATACAGAAAAACCACATGTCCTATGGTGAGGGCTTTTAGCTAACAGTTCTTGGTTCCTACATAGCACTGGGCAGGAATCCCTATAGATGCAAATGGGAAACCACCTGAAGAATCACCTGTCCATCTTTCTTCTCCCCCCCCATTCTCCCTTCACACCAGAAAGACATTTATTGTTGGAAGTATGCATTCTCTGTTTTTTCTGAACAATCCTGAGAAAACTAAAGATGCACACATGATGTGTACACAATCTCATATTAGGTGTCATAGATGTATTCGTGATATATACATGATCTCAGATGTCATAGATGCATACATGATGCACACATGATCTCATATTAGATGTCATAAATGCATATGTGACATAAATGATCTCATACTAGATGTCATTAATGCATACATGAGATATGCATTATTTCATATTAGATGTCATAGGTGCATGCATGATCTCACATTAGATGTCATAGATGCATGCATGGCATATAAATGATCTCATTAAATTCATAGATGCACACTTGACATATACATGATCTCATATTAGATGCCATGTAGTGGTATATGCATCCTTCATCTTTCCTCCCTTCTCATGCTTAGGATTACAGGGCATAACTGACCCTGAAAAATCCTATCTCCAGACCCTAACATAGAGTTCAAGTACAGCTGGACATGAAAGAAATAAATTAAAACCATTGTGTAGACAGCTGGCCATTCAGAACCATTCTTGTTTATCTGTCAGCAAGTTGCCCAACTCCTAGGCCTCCTTATAATTAATGTGAGTTCCATACAATTATCTGTGGGACCGTGTGCCAGGAACTGAGTCAATCTTCACAGTAGGAAATAAGAGGACAAATCATAGGGGGTCCTAGCCTGCCCGGAGCACAGAACCAGGATGGGGAAATGAACGTGGTGGGCTATGTCATGTTGGAAGCAAAGCATTATGGGCATGTGGAGGAGACTACAGTCATTTCCGGCTGAACTTGGCTGTGGAAGAGAGACGGTTGTTTATTATGATGATTGACATGTATAAACTGAACAAATTAATGGGATTCACTGTGTTATTCACACACATGCATGCATAGTGTGTTGAAGACGACAGGGTTTTAGAGGCTGACTAATAAGTTGTTCTGGGTTGGGAGAATGATAAGAACATAGTAGAAAGGTCAAAAAAAAAATAACCTGAGGGAGTGGTTACCACCATGGACAGTTACTGACGAGCAGGTCAGGCTAAGGCCCAGACTCTTCAAATATGGACGTCTATGCTGAGAAAAGAGGACACATGCCCATAGCCAACTTAACCAGAGCTCTTGGTTTGAGACTCTAATTAATAATTTCCCACTGTGTTGCAGGTCTGGTGTTTTCTGCAATCCTTAAGTCACTTGAAAATTACTTCTCCCCAACGCTCTTCCGGGTCATCCGTCTGGCCAGAATTGGCCGCATCCTCAGGCTGATCCGAGCAGCCAAGGGGATTCGCACGCTGCTCTTTGCCCTCATGATGTCCCTGCCTGCCCTCTTCAACATCGGCCTCCTGCTCTTCCTCGTCATGTTCATCTACTCCATCTTCGGCATGGCCANCAACAGCATGCTGTGCCTTTTCCAGATCACCACATCAGCTGGCTGGGACGGCCTCCTCAGCCCCATCCTCAACACGGGGCCCCCATACTGTGACCCCAATCTGCCCAACAGCAGTGGCACCCGGGGAAACTGTGGGAGCCCGGCAGTGGGCATTGTCTTCTTCACCACCTACATCATCATCTCCTTCCTCATCGTGGTCAACATGTACATCGCCATCATCCTGGAGAACTTCAGTGTGGCCACGGAAGAGAGCACGGAGCCCCTGAGCGAGGATGACTTTGACATGTTCTATGAGATCTGGGAGAAGTTCGACCCCGAGGCCACCCAGTTCATTGCATTTTCTGCCCTCTCAGACTTTGCAGACACACTCTCCGGCCCTCTTAGAATCCCAAAGCCAAACCAGAACATATTGATCCAGATGGACCTGCCGCTGGTCCCTGGAGATAAGATCCACTGTTTGGACATCCTCTTTGCCTTCACGAAGAATGTCTTGGGAGAATCTGGAGAGTTGGATTCTCTGAAGGCTAATATGGAAGAGAAATTTATGGCTGCTAATCTTTCCAAAGCATCCTATGAACCAATAGCAACCACCCTCCGATGGAAGCAGGAAGATATCTCAGCCACTGTCATTCAAAAGGCCTATCGGAGCTATGTGTTACAACGCTCCTTGACGCTCTCCAACCCCCTTAGTGTACCCAGGGCTGAGGAGGAGGATGGACCACTCCCTGGCAAAGATTATGTTACATTCATGGCAAATGATGGTGGTGGGCTCCCAGACAAATCAGAAACTGCTTCTGCCACATCTTTCCCACCATCCTATGATAGTGTCACCAGGGGCCTGAGTGACGGGGTCAACATTAGTACATCCAGCTCAATGCAAAATGAAGATGAAGTCACCAGTAGGGAGGGGAACAGCCCTAGACCTCAATGAAGACACTCTGGCATGAACAGGGCAGGTTCAAATGTCTTCCTCTGCTGTGAACCCCTTCCCTCTAGGGGTGACACTCAGCCTCACCAATGCATGCCACTGGTCACTGTCAGAGCTGAATGGGGACATCCTTGAGAAAACCCCCATACCAATAGGAATCAAAAGACGAGAATACATCTCCGCTTTGACAGCCCTTCCAAATTTTCAGAAAATGTCACTGCTCCATTAATTTTGGTTGTGATGAGAGATGTGATTTTCCATAGCCAACTTCTCAGAACCAGAACTTCTAGGGACACACAGCAAGGACATTTCCAACGGTCTCAGGTAGCCTTAGAGAAGCCACATCGGGTAGGGATGGTGTTACTAATTTTGGTTTGCATGATTGCATGGTCACAGCTGCTGGGCAACACTGTGAGACAGCCATTAAAATGAATATTTTTAAAGGTATGGCAAGAGTAACATGTTTTGTATGTGTGTGTGTGTGTGTTAATGTGTTCACAGGTACATGTGCATTTGGAGGTCGGATGTCAATCTCTGATGCCATTCTTCAGGTGCTCTTTGAGATAAGGTTTCTCACTGACACTCTCCACATACATTTGGCTGTCTGGGCAACAGCCCTAGGGGCCCCTTTACCTCCGCATCCCCAGTCTGAGATTACAGGTGCATTCCGAGTGCCTGATATTTTTAAATCAGTCATGGGGGGTCAAATTCAAGTCCCCATGCTTGTTTACAAACTGAGATCTCTTCCCAGCCCCTAGCATTATATCTTAAAGTATCATTGAATGGTTTTTTTCTTAATTGTATGATACTAACATGTGCCTGAGCTGCTTCTCCCTCACTCTCAGGGCTCCTGATGATTTGCAATCAGAACTTGAAGGTGGCCATGGCCAGAGGAAGCACTGTCCTAGGGGCTGGATGGCTTAGTTCTAATTTTTATAAGTTACGTGGGGACACGTACATGTGAGTATAAGAAGTATACGTGTGAGATTAAGAAGCCAGAGAGGGCACTGGATCCCCTGAAGCTGGAGTTACTGATGCTTGTGAACTGCCCCGTCCGTGTATGTGCTGGAAACCAAATTCGAGTCCTCTGCAAGAGCAGGAAGTGCTCTTAACCACAGAGCCATATCTCCAGCCCTCTTCACTGATTGCCTGGCTAGCTATGGCTAAGACTGTTCCCCCATGAACCTCAGTTTCTCCACTCATAAAGTTTGGAGAAGAAGGAAACAGACTAGATGTTGTATATGGCTCTCAAATATCATCCTTAAATCTTGGTGGTGCCCTGACCCATTAGATGGGGAAGACGACATTGCATGTCTGTGTCTTCCCTCTGTGAGATGACAAAGACAGACTTTGATTGCATTACAGATTCAGTTTTATGGCTCATAATAGAACTTTATGAAGGACATCATTGTCCCATGGGGCCAGGACTCCATAGTTAGTATAATTAAAAGCAAATGGATATTTTGAGAAAAATCTGGTAGATGAAAGATTGTGGCCATAGATATTATCCATCCAACAAATATTTTTTTGAAGTTTCTATTATACAGCAACCATTCCTCCAAGAACAGGAAATGAAGTGAGGTGAGCCCCATAGATGAGTTGGCGCTCATAAGGTCTGCATCCTGGTGAGGTTTTATAGTCAGTTTGACCCAACGGAAAGTACTTGGGAAGAGGGAGCCTCAACTGAGGGACTTCCCATATCATATTGGCCCGTGGTCATGTCTGTGAGGGGTTGCACTGGTTGATGGTTAAAGTCTAAGGGCCACCTGGCCCACTGTGGGCAGCACCATCACTGGGCAGGTGGCCCTCGGTTATAAGAAAGCTGGCTAGGCATGAGTCAGAGAGAGCAATCCGGCAAAAAAGCATCCCTCCATGGTCTCTGCTTCGGTTCCTGCCTCCTGGCCATGCCTTGGCTTCCCTCAATAAAGGAATGTAAGCAGTAAGCCAAGTAAACCCTTTCCTCCTCGGGTTGTGTTGAGTCATGGTGTTTGTCACCACAGAGAGCATACTAGAACCACACGATACTTTTCTTGTTGGCATGACAAAATTCCCCACAGAAGCCACTTACAGAAGGATTTCTTTTGACTCACAATTTTAGGGTACACCGTCCTTCATGGTGAAAAGGCGTGGCAGCAGGAGCATGAATTGACAGGGCCATCGTGCCCAGAGTCATGAAGCAGAGGGAGATGAACATTGGTGCCCACCTTAGTCTCCCCCGTGGGATGGTGTTGCCCACGCCTAGGGCAAGTATCCTCTCCTCAGTTAAAGCTCTCTAGAAATATCCTCACTGGCACACTTAGAGATGTGTTTCGAGGATGATTCGGATTCCCGTCAGGTGGACAGTGAAGATTAGCCATCCTCTGACTACATAGGACACAAGGAATCTTAGTGGTAGTTACCATGTTCTGTTAACTCTCGAGACATTCCCAGCCATAATCAAAGATCTCAGGTCAATTCACTGGCTGTGTGTGATCGGTAAGATTTTCTGTTGGTGTAGGCACAAAGCGTAGGACTTTGTTCTCACGGATGCAAATCCCTCCCTTCTCTGTCACCGTCGGCCCATCAGTGGCCAGAACATTTCAAGGTACTTGTTGGGGTTTGCCGGCATCCCCAGACACATGATAGCAAGGTGGTGATGGAAACACGGAGGGCACACGCCAAACTCACTCTGGACACATCTGAAAGGTGTGTTCAGCCCGTCGGCGCTCACTCCCTGGTGCCCCTTATCCAAGGGACGCAGATACTGACTGCATTGTACTCTGTTGGCATCTCAAGCCCATGTGGTCAAGGCAGAAGCTGTCTGAAATCATAGCCATGCAAGTGTTTACGAGACAGTGGGTGGACAGACAGCTGGGCATACAGACAGCCTGGGGACTGGTTTATTTTTACAATGTGTTGTGAAAGAATTACAAGTTCCCGAATATCAGGCTGGAAAGATGGCTCAGCCGCTAAAGGCTAGGCTCACAACCAAAAATATAAGAAGTTCCCAGATATCAGACTGGATTTTACAGAATATATGTTATAAAAGGAGCAGTGGGCTGCGTCCCACCACCCGGCTCCTGGCTACCTAGCTAGCTTAACCCCCGAAATAATTACACAAAAACTGTATTCATTTAAACACTGCCTGGCCCATTAG
>LOEQ01000322.1:373753-393372 GCA_001685075.1 Bramus lutescens | reverse complement strand
GGCGGGAGGCGGGGCGGCCACCTCCAATGAGGCCCATTCAGAGGGCAGCGGGAGAGCGGGTCGCAGGAAAGAATCCCCGGATTGTTGGGCGGCCGCGGGCTGCTGCGGGCCGCCTGCCCAGTCAGTGCCTCCAGACTTGGCTCCGCCCGCTCCCCGCTGCAGTTCGCTTCCTTTTCATTCCGCTTCCCTTCTTCCTCCTCCCCTCCAAGCTCTGGAAACCTCCCTCATGAAACCCACCACAGCTTAAAATGTGGCGCCAAGGCCAGTGTCAAAGCCAGGCAGAGACAAGGGGCAGGACCAGCAACCACGCCCCATACCTGCCCTTCTCTGCAAAGGAGGTTCAGGACCCTCGCCTCGCCAGGGAGGGTCCTTTCCCTCTTCATTCCTTCTCTGGTAGACGGGGATCATCCCCCCCCCCAAAACTTTCACTACAGCCCAGTATAAGGCTACCAGAAGACTTAGCTACAAAACCCAACCCCTTGGTATCTGCACAAAGTGTGCAGGTTTTCTTTCTGGTTCCAGAAACTGACCTGGAATCAGCCTCTTCTTCTGGCTGGTAACCTTTCTACCCACAGGTCCTGGGCAGCATCTATACCTGTGTCCTCCTCTTCCTCCTACTCTCTGTATGTGCTTCCCTCTATTTGAAAGAACCCCCAAACCAACTATCGAACTCCTATCACTCCTTCTTACAAATAACACATTGAATTTAATTAATTATTATTATTTTAAGTTTGGTCCACTTTCTTGCTCTTTAAACAGAATAATCGGTTCTATTACTTGAGCCCTGAAACCAGCTGTGGCCCAGATTACACAGCAGTGCATTAGGGGCCCGTGTGCCTGGTCTTGGACACCGACACATCACTCCAGGTGTTACCATGAGGCAGCACAGAGGGGACAGTCAGTCCTGCTTTGTCCTGTCTGGTTGGTAGGGCAGAATCTCACTCACTCTGCAAATGTGAGCTTCTGGAACGTTCCCCTGAACTTCTTCTGGAGGACAAGGTTCTGTGCTCCCCTGGGGATGTTTCCTTGCCAGCACGTACAGACAAAAGCTTCCAGCACAACCAACTGCCATCTTGCTGAATCTAAGCCTGCTCAACCCCACAGGTCCCAATACCAACCCACGTGTCCAGGGCAGAGCCAGGAAGACCCCTGTGAAGACACTTCCTCCCTCCTGTTTATGTGCCTGCAAAACAGCTGCTCGCGCTGTCAGAAATGCCTGGCCCTAGCCCAACAGGCTCAGCAGTAGGCTTGGGGCTTGGTGAGGTGGATGTGCCAGCCTTTCCAGTCCATTGCCAAAGGAAGGACGCTCTCAACGGCAGGTCCATCCCCCTATGGGGTCCCACCTATTCACAGGCCAGAAGACTGGGGCAAACCCACGGAGATGGGCAATGAAGGAAGCTAGACATACTGCATTTGTGACCATGTCAAAGCCATGACAGTTCTGAGTGGGTCCCCTCAGGCTTTGAAGAGCCTCCAGGAGACTGACTTATCTCCCCACCCCCTCCTCATCTGCAGTGTTAGCAACTGGAGTGATTTGGAAGCATTACTTCCTTTAGAAAGAAAGTTGTTCTCATAAACCCTGCTGTTTCCTCTGGAGATCAGGGTCAGTACCTGGACAGGAGGCACACTCTGAACCAGCCAGAATGCCCATGTGAAGGGAGTCCCAAGATATAGCAGAGCACAAACAGAGAGTTCCTGGAGAGAACCACAGCCCCACAACTGGGTTTGGCTAGCCCTTACCTTCATCAGCAAGGCTGCTAGTCCTGTGACACCTGGGGCCTTGTTCTACAATCTTTGGGCTCAGGCCCACTGTGGCGCTGCCACATTAGTCCCTAGCCTGGAAAACCTCGTCTTTAATTCTATTCACTCTAGAAAACTTTTGATTTTCAGTGCTAGAGGTGAATCCATGATCTGAGATATATCCTTCTAGTGACTTAAAGGCCCAGTACGATGCAGCACAGACTAGCCTTCAAACTCGAGATTCTCCTGCCTCAGCCTCAGGAATGCTGGCATTGCAGCACTCCTCATGTAGCTAGCAGGAGCAGGCCCTGGCTGGGACTTTGTAGAAGAGAAAATAAGGAAAGACGGAAGGAGCTGAGGGGAAAAGCTCACTTTGGAGGAAGGCATGGGGGTGGGGCAAGAAGAAGAGGCTGTCAGAGGACTGGAGTACAGCAACAATGGAGAGAGGAAGCCATGATTCAGCTGCGGCCAAGGTGCCCATAGCAGGCAGGGGAGGGATGAATATGTCTGGATTCTGCCCTCCTAAGACACCATCCCATCAGTCTGGTAGAGCTCTGGCTGCTCAGCCCCGGGTGTGCATCAGTTCATAGGCTCTGGAGTCCTATCTGCTCCATTGTACTTCAGGGGTACCAGGCAGCCAATCAGAAGCATGGACCATTCTCCTCACAGCCAGCTGGTCATGCACAGGGTCCTCCCTAGGATTTGACACCCCCTCCAAAAAAGAAACCAGGTGCTCTGTGTGTAAGCTGTGGGGGTTTTGCTACCCACCTGAGAGCCTCAGGGGATGTACAAGGGTGTTGTGGGTGCGCCTGCAGGTCTTATCTGCAGCAACAGGCGCTACCCCAAGACAGGGACCTCACAATCACCCACCCTGACAAGAAAACCGAACTGCTAGGGACAATGACTTTCTACCAGTGTGCCATGATGAAACCCGAGGAACACCAAATTTACCCATAATGCCCTTTGGAACACTCGCACGCTGCCTTACCTTCCCCACAAAGACCACAAGTGCCTGCATTTATTGTTCTGTAAATGTGCTCGCTAGTCTTTCCTCACAGGTACGGGCACGTCAGTGCACAGTTCCTGTGCAGCACTCACAGTCATACAGTCTAAGCCCAGGTATAATCAGGAGAATTTGCAGACATGACCCTGTGCTGTGTGCACGACCGCTCTTGTGCTGGGTCTATATACAGTGGTCCTCTTGAACTCCTCAGTTCTACGTCACAAACTATGACTATGGATGAAGAACTTGATTTAAAAAAGGTACCTGTACTACACATGAATGAACTTTCTGCGGTCATTCATCCCTAAATGATACAGTATAGGAACTGCTGGTCACATTTGCAAGGCATGAAATTTGTGGGAGAATAGGTGAACTGAGTGGACAAAGTCCACACTACTGTGCTCATCCTACCCAGAGAATGGTACCTACCAGGTTCCTAGAGCCAGCAACCCACAAATCCCGAAGGAAGAGCGCTCATGCTCATACCAGCAGGGGATCTAAACAAAGGCTGATGTACTTAACTGTACTGAAACTGTCAGGCCTCATCTCTCTCTCCTGAGGAAGCTCCCAGACACCACTCCAGGCCCCAAGAGATGGCGGGGAGCAAATGGAAGGTTTGCATCTTCCTAGATTTTAGCAAACTCACTTCATGTGCCCCTCCCTATCTCTTGCAATCCAGATACTCCACAAACTAAGCGCGATGGGGCTCCCTGGCCAGGAATGCTAGCCTGAGGGGCAATGGCTCCAGTGTTACAGAGGAGACTCCAGAGTACTGCACTGTCCCAGCGCCTAAGGCTGTGTGGCACCTGGAGACAAGCTTGGGCTGGTGGACTGGAGGACAGGGCTTTGGGAGAAGAGAGACAAGTACATGGCTGACAAGCTCAATAAGGAAATGTCACCACAAATACCCTTGCTTGTCCTGCATGCCGTCTCCCCAGCGGTCTGCACTTAGGCACCTACCTGGTTCAAGGTCCTCCACCCCCAGCTGTGGCCAAGTCTGCAATGGATTTTAGGTTCCACACCTGCCACAGGCTGGGCTCCAACTCGCTGCTCCAGTCTGGGGCCCAGAGTTTGCTCTAGATAGCCAGTGGGAAGCAGCAGCTTCAACTCCAACACAAATTTTTGGGACATTCTCGCAGAGAGAAGATGAAATAGACTCTCATTTCTAAGACAACATCCCTGAAACCACACATAGTGCTCCATTCTTATTCTTTTGTTTAAAAGATGTTTTAAAAGGTTTTGCAACTTGTGCTAGATCACAGAGAGCCCCTGGCCTTGTCGCCACGCCCTAGAGCCATCCTGTGGGCTAAGAAATCATGACCAGAGCAAAACTCCTGTTGGCCAAATGCCTGGATAGCTTTTCCATTCTGTCTCCAAGAGCCCACAGGCCTGAACAATGGATGATCTGGTGACTACAATCAGAAAGCGAAGCTCTTCCTACCCCACTATCAATCAAATCAAAGGATGTCCTCTGCCCAGTTCACAAAGCTCCCCGCTCATGGGATCCTTCAAGTTGGCCTGCCCAGTGGATGAAGTGTCAGTAAGGGATGCCAGCAGCTTGTGTGTTCTGAGTCACATTCCATACAAGCAAATTCATGTTCTCATCGAAACAGACTCCCAACAGCCCATTCACAGGGCAGTGCTGGACTCTGACCTCCAGGAACCGATCCCTGATGTTTACTTCCAGATATATTCACAAGTAGTCCGCTTTGGTTTTTTTTCTTTCACATTCTTCATCTGGGGTGGGGAGCAAGAAGGGTGCTGTGAATTTACTGATCCACATCCATTGCCGGGGCTCACCCTTCCCAGGACACATTCTTTGGCATAAACTGAAGTGCAGAGTGTATCTCAGGCATTTGTGCAGACAGTATATGCCTCTCCCACACACAGGCATTCTCATGCTATGTGCATCTAGGTCTAAATACACAGGCTGGCACATTTGCTTTGGAATTTCAATAGATTCAAGGCCTACCATAAACATCACCCGTGTTTACCTATAGTATGTGCTTCTATCTGCTCTGTAAAAATTCTCATTACGAAATCATAAATATTCAAACAGAAAAGGAGTTGGGTGTAAGAGGGAAAGAAAAAGCTGCTGGAACATTTTAGAACATGTCGGGCTTCCTATGCTGGCAACTTTAAAACGAATTATTAATTTAGCTTTTATTATTTATCTCTAAGATTATAGTATAATTATATTCTTCCCCTCTTCTTTTTCCTCTCCAAACCTTCCCCATTTTTTTCCTTTATTTTTATGTGTCTGTGTTTTGCCTTCATGTATGTCTGTACACCATTGTGTGTAGCGGCAGAGGAGGCCAGAAGAGTGTGTGATGTCCTGAAACTGGGGTTAGAGACAGTTGTGAGCCACCATGTGGGTGCAGGTCATCTGGAAGAACAGTTAGTGCTCCTAACTCTTGAGCCATCTCTCCAGTCCCCAACTACTTTTCTAAGCAAAACTAAAATACTGCTTCTAAATAAGAACAGCTGAGGCCCCCTAACTTCTCCTCCCTTTGTTTCTTTCCAAATCCTCCTGGTCCCTGCTTTTCTTCCTCTTCTGGCAAACACCATCCATTTCTGCCCTCTGAACTCCACCAAGTCAAGCCCCCCTACTTTGAACCCAGTTATCCTGGTACTTGTTCCCCATAAACCCAGTAAACAGATGGACCCAACCCTCAACCCCTTCACAAAGCGTTGTATTCACAGTAGAGACAACAGCTCCAAACAATCCATATCAATCTGTCAGATACAAAATAGGAATTGCAAAATCACAAAAGCATTCCCTTGAAGTAAACAAGCATTAGCCATTAATCATTTGTACGGATGCCCAAAGTTCTCAAAAGTTCTCTAAATAACAATTTTAAGAAACTGTTATGTGACAGGAATGTTCTGCAACTACAGAGGGGCAATGGTTGTAAGATATAGCAAATGTAGCAAATGTAATATTTTGAAACAATTTGGAAAGTAAGTTATGTCAGAAACATGGCTTTTTCATGAAACATTTTACCATGGTCTTTTATTTCACTTATTTTAGAAATACCAAGGCTAAGTATCATCTAGGAAATTGCAAAATGTTTTATATCTTATACTTCATAATTTTTTTCACCCATATAAATATTGAGATTAAACAATGCCGCTTAGATTCTTTAAAAAAAAAAAGGCAATTCCTTAGAAAAGGCTAACTTCTGGAATCCTAAGACATGTATGGGTGCCCTGACCACTTACGTGTCTGGGGTACACTTTGGCTGAAGCCATGATGCGATGCAGGGAACAGACAGCTGCGCTCCAGGCCTGTGCTAGCTGCCTGGTGACCATCCTCACAAAGCTCAAGGTCTCATGTCAGAAAGGCAAGGATGCTCACAGGCCCCTGGACACTGCTCAGGTGCTGTTATGGCTCCCTTCCCAGGGTCTATGGCTGCTCTGCCATCTACTGTGCCTGTCCCCCACCCTTTATGTTCTTATAAGCTGCTGGGGGAGGCCCCGAAGCTTCTGTGTCCCTACAACTCATGTTCTGATATAGTCTGAGCACAACCACTCCCTATAGTTCATGTGTTAGGAAATCAGTACTGGGGTAGCAGGGGAATCTCAGAAATAAAGGATGAGGCAGACGGAATCTGTCCTCGTGAATGAGGTAGCACCACAAATCTCAGACATGGGTTCTTGATAACCTTCCTGGTTATCTCCCCATTCCTCATGGGTCGCCTCTGCTATGCTGGGATCCATGCAGACATTCTCTGGTCCCTGATCTTAGACGTCCCAGACTCCTGAACTATGAGGCAAGTTTCTGTTGATTATAAATTTCCTGGGTCACAGTAGTCTGTTAAAGCACAGGGTAGACTAAGACTCTCCATGCTATTGACAAGTTATGACTACCATGGTCTTCCACTATTTATGACACTGTCCCTTTCTTTGCTGTTTGTGCACAACCTCGCAGATTCTGCCTTAGGTCTAAGTCAGGCACCTAAACTACCCATGCTCACAAGTGCTCACAGGAATGGTGCAGGAATCACTTGCTGTGCTGTGCTGGAACTGATAAACACTGGAGTAGCAGAAGCCTCCCTGGACCACCCAGTTAGAAAGTGTCAGAGCTCGGGTGTGCGTGCGTCTTGCTTCTGAAGGGAGATGACTGACAGGACAGGTGCCATCCAACAACACCTGCCTCAGTTACCTAATCCTCTCTGTTCATTGAGAGACACTCCAGGAGCCAAATGGGCATTCCCAACAGAGGAACGGCTTTGGTGGCAGAGCCTGCTAGAACCTAACAATGCTAAAAAGTTTCGCAGATCTCTAGATGGAAAGTGTAAAAACCTGTTCTTAATAACTCTGGACACTTCTTTGCTACAGAATGGGAATGGAGGGAGTTGTAATGTCTACTGTATGGTAGAAGAGAGTAATCTCCGGTAAGTGAAGGGTTGACTTATGAGAGCTCCCAAATCCTGCGGGGAAAACTCTCCTCCCTTCGCTGACCTGCGACAACCCGCGTCTAAGAGCTGGCTCTTAGGTACCATCAAGCGTGGGCAGGCTCCCGTGCTGGCCATTGACATCCCCCCCTTCACTTTAGTTTCTCAGCCTTTTAGAAATGAGGCTTCTTGTTTTTCTTTTTTTATTATGTGTATGTGGGCATGCCCGAGTACATGTATGTATACCCCATGTATGCAGGAGTCCAAGAAGGTCAGAAGAGGCCATCACATACCCTAGAACTGTAGTCATGGTGGTTGTGAGCCGCTTGTGGGTGCTGGGGACAGGGCACAGTGCTCTCAAGCCAAGAACCACCTCTAGCTCCTCAAAATAGGCTTCTTCCGTTTATCTAACCACTAGCACATCCCCGTACACTCTGGTGTGCAGCATGCTTTCAGTAGGGAGCTGGCTGATTCTAGGAACAGCTGACTCGGGAACCTAAAGCTAACCATGAGAGGAACAGGGGGAAACACAGGGGAAGTGTGAGCCCTGAGCATAGGAAACGGCTGCCTTCAGGAGACGTTATCATGTTTGAGACTAGTACAAAGACTGTCCCTGTGCTGCCCCTGAGTCTTCTCTTCTGCAAAGCCTGACCCCCATCCTTGGCCTTCCACAATCCTTTCTCGTTTTTAGTGATAGTTCTACTCAGTGATCCCGCCTCTAACGGTCAACCACATGAGGCATCCAATCAATCAAGCTTCTTATCTCCCAGCTTTCATATCCAAGCTCCAGGTCTGGTCTTCCTCTGGCAGGAATCCAGTTAGACTGTTTCAGCAAGAAACAGCAAGAAACCCCATACCTGAGTCTCCTTCAGCAAGTTTCCATCCTCCTTGACCCTCCCATTCCACTCTACTCTATGGTGATAAAATCCTGCTGATACTATCACAATGGGGCTGAGCTCGACAATTTCCCCAGCTGCGACAGTGCTTAATGTAATCTACTCTTGTCATTGCCCCAGACTTGTGCACAGTGGGGTCCATATGACATCTGTCAAGGGACAGGATTTAAATACAATTTAATGAAAACTTTTTATTCCCAAGAAATGCCGATAATACTCATGCACGGGGTTGCTCACTTGCCCTCCTCAGAGTAGAAAAGATGCTGGGCCAAGAATCAAATTCACAGAGAAGAGTGACTTTAAAATGTACATGAGGTCTATTGAGGATGGCGAGGGGCTGGCCCAACAGGGTATGGACAGTTATCGCAGTCTGGCTATGAAGGCCATGGCCTCAAGTGGCTGGTCCCCAGCGCACTGACTGAGCATACTGTGTCCATAGCGGCCACCGCTAATCTCCAAGCCTCTCACTGCACTGAAGGAAGAGATCATCCACGGTGCTACCACAGCAGATCATGACAGAGAAAACCTGAATTCACACCATGAGCTTGGGGTTCCACATAGAGTCCACATCTGCGACGATGAACGGAACAACAGACATGTTGCTTGCTCACGGCTGAGAAGCTATCTAGGAGTAGACTCTTCAAACCTGGAGCTTATGCTATGTAAATCGATTTGTACCAAGTCCTGCTTGGTACAAAGAGAACCTTTGAAGACCAAGATGCTTGGGTGCTGCCTCAAGAAACAGCAGCCTGAGGAGATCCTTTGAGGGGCAGGTGAGTGAACACTCAGAAAACAAAACAGCAGACAAGGTCCTAAGAGAGGCGCTTCGTGGCCACCCCAACTTCAAAGGTTACTTCAGAGTAACCTTGGGGCCAAAATATTCTTCTTCAACTCCCTGCTGCTAAGCAAGATATTGCTAGTCTGGGGAGATGGGCTGTCATGAATCAGGCACCAAGGAAGGGCTGGCTCAGGTTAGGATGTTTCTTTGGATCTCTGATGGACTGAGATGCCTTTGGAAGATGCCCAGGCAAGCCAGGGGTTAGGACTCCAGCACCCTGAGATGGCCCACATTTTCCGGGAATAACAAACAGCAAACTACACTATAAAAATTAAATGACCAAAAGAATATATGTGGGACTTCTCTTCACCTGACCAAGCTGGGCCCATCCTGGGATCCCAAGAAGTGTGGTGGGCAATGTCTACCTGAAGAGACACTGAGACACACACACACTGGCCTGTTAGCACTCCCTCCCTACAGTGCAAAATACTGAAGGTCTCAGGTTCTATTGTAGACAACAAGAAAAAGTATCAAGACTTTAGGGACAAGAAGACTAGACTCATAGCTGGGTCACACAAAACAGCATGAAGAGATGACCATGCTGTGGGGTGCATGCAGATAACCCTGCTCTTTGCTGGAACCCATTTTCTTAGTGAAGTAGATCACATTCCTCTAGCAAAGCCCTTACTCAATGGAGATTTTTCAGGACGCTAAGCACCTATGTTGAGCTGACCACAGACCCTAATGAACTGAGCATACATTGCCCCCAAGCTATTATCAAACTTGAACATTCCTGCCAATGCTGGGAAGCCTATCAATGCTCAATTGTTACTCCCAAAGAGTGGATGTACAACTACATTCCACACCCTCACACAACATGTTCTTGCTCAAGGTTTTCGAGACGTGGCCCAAATGGATATAGTTCTGCATCAGAGAATGTGCCTTGGAAGAAACAGCAACCATGCCAAGGGCATCATGACTGCCATAGACAACGGTTCTTACCACATCCTCCTTTGCAGAAACTGGCTGGGCTGCTCAGCTGGGGCTCAGGCGGGCTAAACGGAGGATAGCGTGTGGATGTTTTCACTGGAAAAGAAACAGAGCCAAGGCGACTGTTACTCCCCACTGTTGCGGAATTATTCTTTCTTTACACTGTAAAAATGTGTCTCTGCCTAAGGCACCTTCTGAATGGCTATTATTAATAAAGACCTAAATGGCCAGTAGCTAGGCGGGAGAGGGTAGGCAGGACTTCTAGGCAGAGGGAGAAGCTATGAGGAGGAAACTAGGTGAATGGTTTCACCAGCAGACGCGGAGCAAGTTGGATATACTGTACTAAGACGAGGTAACCGAGCTACGTGGTAGAATGTAGACTAATAAATACGAGTGGATCAAGCTATAAGAGCTACTTTGGGAAAAGCCTGAGGAAAGGTCAAGCTTTCATAATTAATAGTAAGTCTCTGGGTCATTATTTGCAGTCTGGTGGTACAAAGATTGTCCGACAAGAAAGCCGACATCCTACTTTGTGGTACCTAGTGGCACCCAGCTGGTTTTCCTTCTTTCTTACCATACGGAGTTTCTGGAGACACAGGGAACGCTGGGGTCAGACACACAGAATCCTTGCTGTTGGAAATCCTGCCATCGATGATATCGAGGCCAGGGGGATAGGCAGTGATCATCGTCTGAAACCAGCACAGAGGGAGAAGAGAAAAATGAGACCCCACACAGAGGCCCTTTCCACAGAGATACAGGTCCTCAAGATGATCTGGTGACAGAGCCACCATCCGAGAGGGGGACAAGGGGGAAGAAACTGGTCTCCTGCTACTTGCTATCACCCAAGCTGGAGCACAGAGAGAGGGGCTTATGATAGTGCTGGAGAGCCAGGGATGAAAGTGATGGAGGCTGGTGCAAGGGAAGAAGGCACCGCACCACTGAGCACGAAAGAGCATCAAGGAATCCTTAGCTACATCACTGTCACGGAGAAGTGAAAATACACAGGAATGCACTCTAGGAGAAACATTCAGGCATCAACAGTGCGTGTTTGTGAGAGTTATGGCGAAGGCCCAAATTTGAGAATCAGATGTACAATTAGGGTTAACTATTGGGGGGCGGGGGGTTGGCCCGTCTTACTCCAGGTCTGACAAGAAGCCTCAGCTACATGTCCCAGGCAGGAGATGCTTGCCTGTAGACCTCCTCGGGGTCATCATTTGCCATGGAGAACTCAGAGCCCTGTGTACAGGCTAGAAGTCTGCATTTGTCACTGGCTATGCTATCTATCTGCAGAGTCCTACTAGGGCCAGGGTCATGCTCCCTAACCCACACAACCCACCTGCATGCTTTGCATCCCACACCCATTCTACAGATCAGAGCATTGAGGTTTCAATGGCCCATGCAAGGCACCCGCTGTATAGCCATCTCTAGGGAGCGTGCAGACCCCACACAGGCCTTCTGACCTGTGCTCCCAATCAGAACCCCTGCCTGTCACTGAAGAACCATGTCTGAGACAAGGAGGACTGTCAAGGACAGAGAGGTTTCAGTGACTGGTGGCCTTATACAAGGACCTGGCATAGCCACTGCCCTAAGACCAAGGACAGGAAAGTGGGGTTGAGTGGAGGTGGGGACAGGGCCAAAACATACCTCTTTGATGTCTGCAGGAGAGGAAAATGGTCCCAGACTTGGGGCTGGATCCACACCAGCCTTTCCCCATCCACACTTAGAGAAGGACACCTGGGTCACAGCATCATTGTCATATTGCCCGAGACTCAGCTTCCGGAGCCGTCCCCCGATGGACTCATCACCTGTGGAGCCAGTGAACAGGAAAACAATTGGCCTTCTGATTACGAACCCCACAGCACAGTGCAGACATCACTGATAAAATCCATCTTAAAACCATTGGTGGATAATCACTAGTCAGCCATTTCAGACAGACACAAGGACTACTATGGGCAGACACAACACAGGGGCACACTCGGATGCCCAGAGACGAACCAGAGGACTCCATCCAGAAAAGGTCCTGGAGTACAGGCAAGGCCAAGCAGTAGGACTCGGCTCACAGTGCTGGGACAGGAGACTAGATAAGCTTGACTTCAGAGAAGGCCTGCTATGATCCAGCCCCCAGGCCTGCTGTGAGCACTGAGTAGACTATGCCCCTACAGTGATCCAGGTGTGTGGTTCTACCATAACAAACTGAACCTTCACATATTCATCTAGTTAGGTAGAAAAGTATATCTGGGATAGAGTCTGTCTTAAAATTTCTTTCAGGGAATTCTTAAAATTGGGCAATGGGGGACACCTGCAGCAGCAGACAAAAGTGATAACATCTCAAATCACAATATAGTCTTTTAACCACAAATCAGGCTTTGCTGGCAGACTAGGCATCAGCTAAAAACACAGAACCCCTAAGTATGACAGCGCATGCTTGTGATTCCATGAGTCAGGAACGCTGCTCAAGGTCAGCCTGGATTAAGTGCCAAGACCCTGTCTCAAAATGGTAAATAAATAGGGGCCGGGGAGGTGGCTCAGATGACAAAGAGCTTGCTGCATAGTGAAGGGGCTTCACACAAGGCTTCCAAGATTCAGCCTCAGAGACACAGGTGGCTCTCCTATCTCTTAAAATGTGTGTGGTCCTGGGACTGGGAAGTCTGAAACAGTGGGCAGAACAAGCCCAGTAAGAGAGCCTTGTAACACGGCAGTAACCCCAGTAAGAGCCAAGGTGCCCTGCACCAGTCCCAGCCATGGTGACCAAGCTGGGCAGGGCTCTCACGTAGAAAAGTCCATAATCCTGTCATCACAGTGGTGAGCAGCAGCAGGCTTTCACGGCTGGGAGTTTGCTCTGCACCACACAGCATATCAGTAAACAGTCACTTAATGTCACAGGAGCAGTGGCAAATGCTTTAGGGTCCAAAGAAAGAAGGAATGGTACGAAAATATTCAAAAGCCAATCTCTGGGACGTGGAATTCCATGCAAATGCCTCCATCTTTTTTACAATTTCAAACTATAACTATTTTTTGTAATTTTATTTTTTTAAATTATTGAACAGTTACATCATTTTCCCCCTTCCCTTTCTTCCCTCCAACCCCTCCCATGTACTGTATGCCTTTCTCTCTTTTAAATTCCTGTCTTTTTCTTTAATTGCTGCTACACAGACACACACACACACACACACACACACACAAGAGAGAGTTATATGAACATACATATATTCTTAAATAAATAAAAACAACCTGATAAATCTGTGTAATGTTACTTGAATTTATATATTCTCAGAGCTAACCATTGTTATTAGATGACATTTTAGTATGCTCTTCCCTGGAGGCTATTTCTCCTGCTCTCGGCAATCCTTCAGTTGCCTGAAGTTCTTTGTATAGGGATGAGGCCTCCTGAGCTTTCCCCAGCCACGGTAACACGTTCATTGGTGTCATCTTGGCTTGGTCATGTTTATGCAGCCATGTTAGTAAGATTTCACGGGTATAGCTTCTCTGACATTTCTAGGAGATACCAACCATCTCACAGCAAAGTTCCTGTTCCTTTGATTCTATCTTCTAAAATTTTCACTAATAACATTTTTGTTTCCTAAAATTAAGAAAGATGAGACTTGGATTCTGTTTGGGAGAAACAAACTTGTTTCCTTTTTCTCTTCTCTGTAGTTCTCCACACAGATGGCCTCTGCTGGTTCTCTACTCTGCACAGATGGGTGTGGTCTCTTACACATTCATTATCTTTCAGTTCCTCACACTCAGCTGTCACGCATTCACTGCCACAGACACGGCACTCGTTCTCACGTTTTGATTCTTGCTTTACAGTGTACACATGCTGGCACATGCCACATGTCAGTCTCTCATCCACACACTCTCTGACACTGAGTCACACATGGCCGTTCAGACACACACCCCATGTGCATTCTCTTACACCTCACACTCCTGCATCTGGTCCTTCCCACAGCCCTCCACATTCATTCACACACTGACCTCCGTGCTGACACAGCCTCTGCTTGCTCATCCGTGACAGATGAGGCTCAAGTTTAGTGTTCTCAATACTGGTATGTGTGTGTGGGGGGGTACTTCAGCACACACACCCCACTTCTGTGGGTCCACACTCCTGGGTACTACAAGACTCCCCCCATTTGAAGGCTGCTATCAGCAAGGAGAGTGCTGGGCATTCCTAGAAATGGGAAGCTTCTAGGATGAGGAACCTCTCAGCATCTGCACTTCAGGGGTGTGGAAACAGGTGTGGTCCAAGGCTCCCCTTCTTGCAGGGAGCAGTCCATGCCTATCAAACCCCTTGTACTGATACCCCCTCCTTAAGGTCTGCAATGACCCCATGACAATGAGCAAGCCAAGGTCCTAAGCCTTACACACAGACAGCAGAGCCTCAGAATAAAGGTGGGGTCAGGGACTGCCCAGAGAAAAACGCAGGCGCAGGCGCTTCACCCTGACTCCTCTCACTACTTTAGGGCCTCTTGGAGCCAATGTTCCAAGGTAGAAAAGACACAGAAGCAACTAGACATTTTTTTCCCCTTACGCTCTGGTGATCTACAGGCCCGGGAGGAGGTTGTCGGCTGCAGGGACATCTCTAGGTATTTCATCTAGTATCTCTGGTGGCTGCCAAGCAGGTCACCTCCCTTTAGGACTGAAACAGTAAGCACGGTATCTCTGCACCATCACCTCCCTTGGGCTTGGCTTCATTACTGAAGATAGATGTGGAGACAGCCACTACCCAGTCACGTCAGATCTCAGCTCTGATGTCCATCCCCACTGATGCTCCTGAGGACCACCTGTCTCTGAGTGGGGAAGCAACATGGGGGGNGGGGGAGATGGAGGATGGAGCACAGATGAGGGACAGATGACCTGGTCAGCATTCTATGCCAAAAGCTGGCCTCCCTTAAAGAGCCCATGGTGGTTTGTCAGGCACATGCTCCCAGCTCTCCCTCCCTCCCTTCCCTGGGAACAGTGCCATACAGGAAGGAAGCCACGTGGCTTGCCTATTTCTTTTTCCACTCTAGGCTCAACTTGTGAGCATCTGCTGGGTGAGTAAATCACTTATGTTCATTAGGTTACACTCTCTGCACTACCATGAAAGCACCTGCATGCACGGCCACTTCTATGCACCACCCTTTGTCATCCCCCACCCAGGGTTCGCCAGCTCCCAGCAAAGCAACTGTGGGTCACGATCCTTTTAGAGGTGGTCAAACAACCCTTCACAGGGGTCACCTAAGACTATAGGAAAACACAGATATTTACGGTACGATTCATAACAGTAGCAAAATTACAGTTCTGAAGTAGCAACGAAATAAGTTTATGCCTGGGGGTCACCACAACATGAGGAACTGTATTAAAGGATCAGAGCATTAGGAAGGTTGAGAACCACTGTCCTAGCAGGACCCTAGGAACTGGGGGGAGTGGCTGCATTAGAGCCTCCTGTTTCCCTCTACCATTGGGGTTCCACATCTGCAGAAGCAGAAAGAGCAGATTTCTGTGGCTTATATTATATGGACTGCAAACTGACTTCCGAGCTCCAACGCAAAGCTGACTGGCTGGGCTTGGGCAATTGAATAGTAAAATACTTAATGAGTCAATGAGGAAATAGTAAATCTACTCTTTGAATAGAGCTGTAAAATTCATGTCATACAAGTGGCCACAACAATATTTACTCTTCATTTTCCTGTAAGAAGTCAAATCCAGGGGGAGAAAAGGAAAGGATAAAGGGAATGCTGGTGGATGCTAAGATGTGACTGCCACTCCTGGTGCTGGTCTGATATGGGAATGGGGAGAAGCTGTGCTGGCTTGTGAGAGTCTCCTCAGGATTTGAGCAGTCCAACACTCATACCAACCATTCTAGGTTCTGAGAAGAGCCAAGGGAAAACAGGGACAAAATCAGGCCACAGGGAATATTTGCAGGCAAAGGGCCCCTACCATAGCTGTGCAGACCCAATGGCACCTACTGAGACCCATTTGGCTTCCTTCCCACCTGCATCTGCTGGGACCCACTCGGCTCTCTTCCCACCTGTGCCTGCTGGGGCTCAGTTGTTGTGGGGAGTCATACCTGCTTCCAGCATGTTCCCTGGCAGTAAAAAGGAAACCTGAACTGGACCCTGGTGCTTACAAAAGCTCAGAGAGCTTGGAACACGGAGACCACTCCAGGCCTAAGCAAGCATAGTTCATACAGGAGGCAGCTTTGCCTATGAGCCTTGTTCCAGGAACCCTCTGTGCAGCTGGGCTCCCCATGGAGAGAGGGACAGACAACTGGACACCTGACCCCACCATCAATGAGGCCAGATCCTCTGAGCATTCAGCTGTCCTCACATGGGCCATCCTTCCACCTGGCCCTATGAACCCAAATGACTTCAGGCTATAGCTTAAGACCTGAGTCCCTGTGTGTTCTTCACTGCTCCTCCCAAAGTCCATATCCTGCTATGTGAGGGCCTTCTGAGCACTGCCCAGGACCACCACAGACCTTGCCAGTCGTAACAGAAGCTGAGACTACCACAGGTCTCTGGAGGGCACTGAACCTCAGAGAGCATGAGAAGTTGATGCTAAATCACTGAGAACATGCGTGGGGAGAGAGCCCTGTAGCATTCCAAGTCCAGGCAGTAGTGAGGGCAACGGGGCAAAGACAGCCAAGCTAGGGGCATGGGGAGATCTTGACAGGGAACTCCCTCAAGCACTTAATCTGTAGACACTGAAGGAATGAAATAGATCTACATGGCATAAGTCAGAATGCACCGAGCATCTTACAAATACACGGTAACAAACATAAGTAATAGAAAGGAAAGGAAACTGGTCCCAGAGCATGATCCCTTTTAAAAACATGATCTTTATTTTCTACCTGGAACCCTGGAAAGAGAAGCGCCCATCAGTGATTAATTTGTCTTTACAGGATCATGAAAGAACAGAGCAAGCCTGGCACCACCATGGCATACAGGTGGTTTTGGAAACTCCCTCGCATTTCTGGGAATGAAAACAAATTGAGCAAAGGCTGTTCTGTGCTGAGGCAGGGGTCTCCTGATGTCAGCTTACTCGGGTAAACAGGCATAACCTCAGTGGAGGGAGAATGGACAAAGGTGGGAATTTCCCACAAAGAAAATGGGTGGGACACTGGTAGCCCCAGTGCTGAGTGACAATCAGGAGGAGGTCAAGAAAAACCCTCTGGGTATATGCAGGGTCATCTTCTCTTCCCCCTCTCTGTTCCTAGCCTGGTCCTAACAGGAAAGGAGACTTCTGCATGCAACGTTATGAAGAAAGGAATGGGATTGAAGAAATGTTCCCCTGGGAATCCTGCAAGTGCTTGGGTAGGTGAAGGCATGTTTGAAAGGGAGAGAACAAGTCCCCAAACCTGGGAAGAACGCCTTTTCTGTCAAACAAACACCGAGCACAATGCTGAATGAACTCTGAATACTGCTGTAAAGAGCTCCAAGCTCCAAAGAGGATTCTGGCCACGTCACCCTCCACTCACACTGGGAAAGTCCACTCCCCAGGATGGTTTCGGGACCCAGTTTTGATTCCTTCATTTTATGCTTAAGTAACTTTCTCTATTACATCTGCAGAGGGCAAGACACTTCCCTCAGTCATGGCCCATGTCATGACACAAGGTCATGTGGTGGAACCAGAAATGACAGCACACCACTGACATCACCAAGCTTGGGAACTGTCAGAGCCTGTTCCTTCTGATGGAGAGAAAGGATTTGACCTCCACCACGTGGAAGACAAGACCACAAAGAGCAGTTCTCCCCGAGGGTGAACTTCCCAGAACCTCGGTCCCTTACGAGATGACAACAGACCAAATGTTTCTACTATACTGAGAGCTTGAAGCTTCAGAAGATGACCCTGTCCACTGACAGGCTGGCCAGTCTCCGAAGAGACTTTCAAACATCTGAGTGGCACTTTCCCTGCAAACTCAGCAAGAAATGCTGCGGGACCCAGCAAATCCACATCTAGTGATAAGCAAACAGGTATTCAAACAGGTCTGTGTGTACCCACACACATAACAACAATATCCCCAACAGCCAAAATGCTGACGGAATCCTTGTGTCCACTGACAGAGGAACAGATCAACTATGGAGTAGCATCTAGTCATAAACAGTCTCCATTAGCCACAGACCTTGGAAAATGATGTGCTCTGTAAAAAAGAAGCCAGTGACACAGCATACAACTGCATTCCTCCAAAAAGAACAGCTAATCCAGGGATAACGGAAGGTTAATGTGCTGCGGGCTGAGGTGGGAAGTGAGTGCTAAGGGGCAAAAATCTTCTCTGGGGAAATTGGGGAGAGTTCAGAAACCACACAATGGTGGTGGCTGTACAATAGTGTAGTATTGCTAGAAGCACTGAGACCTGGTAGCTCCCCACTCCCTGCAGGGACAAATCTCAAAGGCTCCCCTATGCCAAGTCAAGCAATGCTATACCACTGAGCTACATCCCCAGTGCGGAACTCTCTCCCCTCTGAAACTCTTCTGCAGAGCTGGAAGCAAGCACAACCCATGGCATTTTCATGCACCTAGTCCCACCCTTCCAGTATCTCTGGGCCCACAGTGTCCCCTGTCAGATCCACCTTCGCCATTGATGGGACAGTTGATCATTATACACAAGCCCCAAGCAGCCCAAGAGCCCATGGCTTGACCTCTGGGCTCCTTGAACACAAGACTGAACCTGTGGTGGGGTCCACCCTGCCCGACACCTCTGCTGGTGTTGGTTGTTTAGTACTGAGCTTCCACAACATTTCACACCCTTTGGGGACATCTACCTGGCCAGCAATCCCGCACCAGCCAAGCCTGGCTATGAGGGTCTCATGGAGCACTTTCTAGATTCCTTGACTTGCTAGTAGTGACAGGGACTGAAATGTGTTAGCAAAGGCGAACTGCATGCAGGTCTCCCCTTCCACAAGTCTCTAGTCCCTGCCATCAAAGCACCCAAGGGCTGCATTCTGAAGCTTCACGCACGCCTCCCACAGCACAGGAATTCTAAAAACACAGGCAGGAAGGTCAGGATGCTATCTGTAAGAAGTGCCTGCTAGGTTCCTGCTATGGGGCACCAAGCATAATGTGACAAGAATCAAATATTTTAACAGCACGAAGCAAGAAGTCCCCAAGGTATGGACTAGGCAGCCAGCTTTTTGTCGTGCATGGAAGGACAGGCTTCACAGTTGGCTCCCTTCTCTGGTTACTCAGGTAGCCGGGCCATTCCACTGTGATGCCAGAAGGCAGCCCACTTGCAGGCTGAATTGGAGAGGGGGAGAGGAGCAGAGGCTGAGGGTCTGTCAATGAAACAACTTGGACTCTCAAACAAGGTCCAATCAAAGTCTATTGCACCAGAGGGAGGGAGCAGTCTTACTGGCAGGTGGGCACTCTGAGGCAGCAAATCCCCCAAATGAACTGCCTGCCCTCACCTGGTTTCACGAGGGATATAACACTGCCTTCAGCAGCACAAGCAGTGCCCAATGGGTCTCAGGCACCAAAGCTGGCTCCTCCCCCCCGGCCAGCCTCACCTCACCTCAGTGTCCATCCAACAGAGCAGCTAGGGAGGGAAGGACCTGCACTGTCACCTGACAAGAAGGTCTCTGTTCACAGATATCTCTACAGTTTTCACCCCGTTCCAGAGAACATAAGCCTGGTGGTGAGTGGACAGACTACAGCAGAACAAAGGCCAAGGGATGCGGAACTGACAGACGGCAGCTTTCATGTTTTCTGGTGAGCTGAAATGATCAGAATAGAGAGAATACTCAGAATGAATTATCACCATCATGACCATCACTATGACACCTCCACCACAGTCACCATTACCACCACCATCACAGTCACCATTACCACTACCTCCA
>LOEQ01000322.1:305389-324626 GCA_001685075.1 Bramus lutescens | reverse complement strand
CCCCACCCCAGGAGGTTCTGGGCAATTCCTTCTTTGTTCATGGTTGCTTAGAACGTTGAGCTTCTCAGCTACGAATTGTAAGTTTCTCCCTCAACGTACAGAAAACTAACTATGTTCTTTTCTTTGAAATAATTACTTGGCTTTGGTTCTAACATAACCTGCAGAACAGCATCCACATCTACAGGCATGCAGACGACAGTGAGGGGCGCAGCCCCATGACAGCAGTCATTACACATTCTTCCGGTATCCAAGGTTTCCTGGGATTTATCCGGAACATGCACTCAGTTGTTGGACCACTCAGGAATTATTAGTGTCTTATACTATAGGCACCAAGCAAGGTGGCAAGACAACAGACAGAAATAGGAGCCCTAATCTCAAGGGCAGGGGAGTAGCTTGGATGGCAACAGCAACATTGAACTCTGGTGTCGCTCTAAGTCAAGAAGGATGGGTGAAACCTGTGAGCACTGGAA
Organism: Bramus lutescens; assembly: GCA_001685075.1. Classification (NCBI taxonomy): domain Eukaryota; kingdom Metazoa; phylum Chordata; class Mammalia; order Rodentia; family Cricetidae; genus Bramus; species Bramus lutescens. The sequence goes on along the minus strand of LOEQ01000322.1, from coordinate 324,156 downwards.
AATGAGCTGTTTTCCCTGTCTCTACTCCACACGCCAATGAGAGGCTACTGATTCTGTAAGTGGAAAACCCTGGCAGCCACACTTGCCTGCTGGGTCCAGGCATTTGTGGGAGATGTTTCTTGTTTGCTCCTTGCCTTCTGTGCAGTCTTGGAATTTTGCCATTTTGGAAAGTGCTCAGTGGAAAAATCATACTTCATGGGTTCAAAACAGAAATGGGGCTGTTTAAGAGGAAACCTTATAACATGCTGAAGTTTGCAAAAAAGGCCCTTCCTTGCGGGGCCTGTTGCCCAAAACAGGACATGGCCTGGCTCCAACCCAGGGTCCCACAACGTATCCCACATTCTTCTAAGCCTAGACCTGTCTGAGTGGATGCAGACCACTAGAATCACTGTCTGTTGGCCTAGCCTGCAGCTGGACTAGAGAAAGCAGACGTGAAGCCTCAAGACTCCCATACAACAAAGGTTCGGGGCTACAACTTAACCCGGTCTCCAAAATGAGAGCCATATTGCAATTCTTTTTTTTTTCTTTTTTTGTTTTGTTTTGTTGTTATTGAGTTGTTTTGTTTTTGTTTTTGTTTTTGTTTATTTCAAGACAGGATTTATCTGTAGCTTTGGAGCCTGTCTTGGAACTAGCTCTTATAGACCAGGCTGGCCTCGAACTCATGGAGGTAAAGGAGTGTACCACCACCACCTGGCTGCTTTTGCAATTCTTAGATAAATTCCGGTGTATGGCTTAGGACAGAACTGCAATGGAGCTATGTGAGCATCTCAAAAAGAGAAATCCTGCTCCCCAACAGCTGCATGTCAACACTTCCAGGGGCTACTACATGCTGCAGCTAGGACAGGCTGGCAGGACACATCCAAAAGAAATTCTCTGTGGTGTCAGGGAACTGATACTGTAGAGTGGATATCAGCCTATGATGATCTGAAGCCCCCGTTTGTGACAATAAACTTTAATTAGAATGTGATCATAGTCACTCATTTCCAAACTAGATATGGTTGATTTGTGTTAGAACCCTGGTGAGTTCAAACCTATGCAACCTGGAACATTTACCTACTAGCTTCCTCATCAAGTTCACTGATCCCTTCTTTAGCAGACAGATGAGTTCAACACATCATAGAAAGCAATGCCCATGCTCTGAAGAAGGTGATCCTCAGACTGGAACTGAGAGGGGGCACCACAGCAGCACACAGGCCTCAAGAGACACATGGCTTTCACTAGACATAGGATGCCGCACATCCTTCCTTGGGAAGCAGCAAACCCCTCCCTCATCTTCTTAGGCAATGCAGAGAAGAGGCCAGAGGACCTCAGCTAGATACATACCTCTTCTGGGAGGGCTCCATTAAAGCTGAAACTTTGTCATCGTAAAACTTCTTCATGGCAAACCTGTCCAGGGCCTGGTCAGCACTGGGGAAGCAGAGGTGGGGTGGGAGAATGAAGAAGTCTGTCAGGTCAGTGGTATCTGCAGCCCCTCAAGGGCGAATGACCAGGACACACAATCCCATGTCTATCAGTGACCTTCACACACAGCCCAATATTTCCGACCAGGAGCGCACCCAGTTCAAAACAGCAGCCACACCAAACTCCCGTCTGAACACCCTTATCTCAGGCTGCGAGACTCAGATGTGGCCCTGGCTCAGAAGGAGAGGAACTGGCTGTAGGCCAGTCTCGGAACTCTGAAGATGCAAGGAACAAGCTTAGCGTGTGCACACAGCACACAGCACGTGAACTCTTCCAAGTATAACAAGTGACACTTGGTAAACAGCTTCATGGAAAGGCTTGGAGGCTGAGGACAGACAGGCCAAGGCTGATGGTTGGGAAGATGTGTGGGGACTTGGGCTTCATTGGGTACTTCTAAAGAAACTCCACAGAAAGTAAATCTACTTTGCAACAGCTGAACTGACCCTTCAGCCCCACCCCTAATGGTCACATCAGTATTCACAGAACCTTCTGGAAACGTCACTGTGGAGCACTCTAGGGTTACTGACATGATTAAGCCATGAAATAAGATTTATTTAGACCAAAAGCATCCTTAAAAATCAGACAAGCAGCCAGGCATTGCGGCACATGCCCTTAATCCTAGCATTCAGAAGGCAGAGGCAAGCAGAGGTCTGTGAATTCAAGGCCAGCCTGTTCCACAAAGTAAATTCCAGGCCAGTCAGGATTACAAGGTAAGACCCTGTCTCAAAGGAAACATAACAACAACAAAAAGAATCAGATAGGCATATGAGTTCTCCATGAAAAATGTATACATACCCTCCATAAAAATGACATATTCAGGAATACTATGACATTATCAAAGGCCAAAGAAAAACACTCTAAATCAAGTTCAGAGTGAGTGAGTGATTAACTCACTCCATGCATTTGTTTCAACACAAAATGGGGCTTGGCCAGTGAGGCTGTCACAGATTGAGGGATCCATCCAAGCCCAGAACATGTCAAATAGCAAGCGGATATGTCTTTCCAGTTGAAAGGCATGGTTTCATATCCAGTCTTTGACATTCTCTTTTTCCGAAATCCATTCATTCAATTAAAACTTCAGGAAAACACCCTACCCAGTGCTGGTGTTTAGAAGTCCCAGAATGCTTAGCTTTTAATAGCATTCATCTTCTGAACTCCCCAGAGTACTAGAAACAAGAATGCTCTCTCTGTGCAACTTGCCGTCTCTGTTTTATGTTGAAGCGTGTAATAAACTTAAATCAGGTGAGTCCCCTGTGGCATCTAATATATAACCTAAAGGGTCAAGCAGGGGGTCGGGCACATGTGTAAGAATAGCAGCTCTGGGAACAACCTGGGTTCTAAGGAAAAGGAAACACAACCTGGGTAAGCAAACGTAATAAATGCTTAAATATATAATAACCATATTGGAGGATTGCAGAGTCTCATACCTGCTTGGGCTGTACTGGGCCAGATGCTCAGGAGGGAGGATTAACTTAGAAGAGGCAAGAGACAGAAAATGTAGTGATGGGTCACCCACTTAATTGAAATCCCTTACTACTGTGACCCCTGCTGAACAGCAGCATCAGTGGCCGCTCAGACCCCAGTGTGATGCTACGCAAAGCACTCTACAGTAGTCATGCAGCATGGCCACAGCAAGAGGAGGTTCGGCTACAGTTCCCACAGTTCAGATAAGGACAGGATGCTGAGGCCCAGAGAGACTCGTGCATGCTTCCTGCCATTCGCATGTGATGTACCAATGATACCAGGAGTGCAGGGTTTTACAGCTCTGGGGATATGCTTTGGGGGAGCAAGGGTGGTTTCCCAGATGCAGCAGTAAATACAGTTGGGGAAATTTCTCTAAACTGTGCTCACTCGGGTGGTCTGTATTGAAAAAGAGCCAGGCAGTGTGGTATCCGACCAAATTCCTTTCACATAACTGAGGGGCCAATGTGACTGGGAATCGGGATGTGTCTGGCACACACATGACACTTATTCAAACCCACAGGGCTCTGCTTTTCACCATGGGGTAGGGTTTCCTCCTTGGCAGCACCAGCCTCTCAATTTGTTTCCAGAGAAAACATTCCAAAAGTCCAATTTCATTCCTTCTCACTTCAGAGGAGAAGGTTCCCAAGTGAGATGAGAAGGCTTCGGTTTCCTCAGGGTGGAATGGCCTGGGTACATAACGCAGCTATTGAAAGGGTCAGGAGGGTGCAAATGCACAAGCCACCAGGAATATTTTCTTTTCTTGTGCAGTGCTGGGGTGGAATCTGAGGTCCTGCATCCACTAAGCGAGTGTATTAAGTTAAGCCACACTCCTGCTCAACAATGACATTTTCTAAACTGAGAAAGAACTCAGAAGACAAGAGACATCCTGACTGTCCAGTGCCTGAATGGCTGTGCTAAGGCCAAGGTACTATTTATTATCTTAGAAGAAAACAGTGGACTTCACAGAACATGTTTTAAAACAAAAAGATGATGGTTCTCAGTGTCACGATTTACAGGGTGTGAAGTGACCCAGTGAGGATTTTCAACACGGTGACATCAGCCTGTCATTTTTCATTAGAGAATGACTGGGTTCACTTAATTTAATCACCTTTGTGGAGCTCCCTGGCATCAATCACACAGAACACGTCAAATAGGAACGCGTCTTCTACAGCCTTGCTGGAAGCTGAGTTCAGGCACAGAGCACTCTGGTACTAAGGGACAGGGGTAAGATGAGGCTGGCTCCCAGGCTGCCCACATATGTGAACCCAACTTTGAACACCCTGCGGAAAGGAGCCCCCATCTCCATCCTACCTGGCTGAGACATTGGTGAAGTGCATGTAGGATGATATGACCACTCCGATGCGTCCTTTACCGCCCTGCAGGAGACCACAGAGGAATCAATGTTCTTTCTATAGAACCCCACACAGAGACAGGATGAGACAGGAGCAGGCCCAATTACGAGCAGAACGGCAGAACAAGCATTAACCCCTCTGCTTCCCTAGTACGGGAGAGTCTGGCATGGAGCATAGCAGTAGCTACCCCCAGCAGAGACTCTTCACACAGGGGCCCATAACAAGAGCAGGTGCTAGCTGGGTGTCTGGAGGAGTCCCCAGAGGGCATATCCACAAGGCGGCAGCTAGTCATTCACCACCTCCCAATTAGGTTAGGTGAAAGGGTGCCAGGAACTGCAGCAATTAGCATGACTTAATTACCCAGGTGAAACAGAAATGAATGCCTACCCAGAGGCTGGCAGTGACAGAGCTCTGTGTGTGTGTGTGTGTGTGTGTGTGTAGCTCCGAGTGGCAAAACCTCTGAATATGGCGAGTTGGATCCTCCATCAGTGCCCAATACCATACTTTACACAACAAGGGGGACCCTTCTACAGAGGGAATCCACATCCCAGGCAGGTGCTATGGAAATCCTTGTAGACACAATCTTATTTAGAGCCAATGTCATCAACAGTAGAAGAAGAAGCTCTATGGCAATGCACCCCCAATCAGAACCACAGCTTGGACTGAAACTTTGGGACACACTACTGTACTAACAGGGGTCTGCAAATGGCAACCCATAAGCCCGTTCTATTCTACCTACCAACTCTTTTCCTACCATCTGTGAGCTAATTTTTTATCACATATTTTTAAGCATTGTAAAAAGAAAAAAATGGGAAAAATCACACAAAACTTAAACGCCCTCATCTTCTGCCTAGAACCTGGCTGTTCGTTTTCATGAGGCCCTACCCACCCTGCAGGAGCAAGCGTGAAGAAGTCAGCAGGACCACAGGGCATGCAGAGCCTAAAATGCTGCCTACATCTTTGGAGAAATGTTTGCCAAGCCCTGATCCCAAATCATACAAAGCCAAACTGGCAGGCCACTAACCTGGAGCAACCCAACTCTATTCATTTCTTTTTCTCTCTTTTTTTAAAAGTCAGTTCTAGAGATCAGACCTTGGGTGCACAAGGAGGCATTTACAACTGAGCTAGAGGCCCAGCCCCCAGCTCTATTCCTAAAAGCAAGTAAATGAACAAACTCAAATTTTCATACATCAACCATCATGTGAAGCTGGGCATGCTGGGAGATACCAATGCAGATGCTTGGCAAATTCTTGGCAGTGCGATACTGATTCTTGGCATTATTAACTATGAAGCTGCTAATGCATTTCTTGCATTAAATAGTCTTTGTCTTAACAACAGAAATCAATTAGAAGGAAACACTGACTCAGCCAAAACCAGACCCACACATGCTGATACCATTAATCATTTTTGTGGCACTGGTTATGGGTCCAAAGGAGAGGTGAGGTGGGGAGAGGAAGCATTACAGCAATAGTGGGGACCTTGACAGTGCATTTCCATAGCAGACATATCATCTGGACAAGAAATAACTAAGGAAGTTAGACCCAAACTGCCTTTCAGACTAAATGACCCTATCACACAAAGACAGAACATCCCACCAGCAGCAGAATGTACTTCAAGGTCGTAAGGAATAGCCCCAAGGATAGTTCATGCACAAAGAAACAAAGCAATTCCCAAGAGAGTGAAGCCTGAAATCCTACCAAGTATCCATTCTGACTACAGTGGTATGAAAATACAAATCAGAATGAGGAAGGGGGAGACTTGCAAAATTCTCAAATATGTAGAAGTTAAACATGTTAATGAATGGCAACTCAGTCAAACAAGGGGTTAAAAGGAATGTTTAAAAACATATTGAGGCATGGGCTGGAAAGATGGCTCAGTGGTTGCGCACTGTAATGATCATCACCTTCAGATCAGCTCTTAGCTCACAGGTGGTAGGAAAACATGGTAGGTGGGACATACTGGTGGCCAAAGCATAGGCTACAGCCTTTTGGATTTCCAGTTCTGTTTCAATCTTCACAAAATCCTAGACTCACCCCCAACCACCATCGACTGGAAATCTCCCTCACTGTGGACTTGCAAGCAAGGGCTAAAACGTGGAAAAATGCTCCCACCAGAAGAACTGCTTCATTCAGGTTGGTGATAGCTTGGGCATAGGTTGAACACAGAACGCAACTTGTAGCAAATAGCAGAATAGCTACCTTAGTTCAGCTCTACGTGGCCCCTGCCCTAGCTGAGACAGGTCTATCCATTAGTCATTCCGGGCATGTCCAGCCCTGCGGCCTTGATGATGGTATGGTATCAGCAATCATGGCATCCATTAAAAGCTTACCTATTGTGGCACATCTTCTGGGTATTTCAAAGGTAGTTTGAAGCAAGGAGCGCCCTATAGTGATGGTGAAAGGGAACATCCCAAGCCTGATCACTGGACACCCACCCGAAGGCAGCCCGGAATCGCTTACGGAAAGCAGGGAGAGAAGAATATCTATATGGTGTTTTCATCTTTGGTGATCCATGTTTTCAATCATATCACAATTCATTTCAATTTCATTAATATTCAGAATGAATAAGTAGAATGGAAAGGACAGAAGGGGCCTTTAAAAAGTCTTAGCAATACCAGAAACCTCAGACCTTTGAATTCTAAAGCCAAACTGTGGGCTTGGGGGTTCTTTTTGTTTTGTTTCATTTTATCTTATGATGACTAGGAAATCTAAAATGTACACCTACATGGAGCATGTTGCATCACTTGACAAGCACCCTGGAACCACAGTGGTTTCTATGAAAATCAGCTGGTGACTGTGACCAGCACAGATTTCAACTCACTGGCCCCTTAACTGCTAGAAGCAAAGCTAGACCTCAGAGCATGTGGGGGCAGGAACTCACCCTGCAGTGGATGACAACCACATGCTGGGGGTCGCTGTTCAGCCAGGACTCCTGAGCTTTACATATGGTGCACATCTTGTCAAGCGGTGGTGCATGCAGTTCAGGCCAGCCCACATCCATGATCTGCAAGAGAGAGAAGAGAGCTGCCTCAGTTTCCACTGCCTGGACCGTTCTGAGGTAATCCACTTGGGAGTCATGGGGGGTGTTATGTAGGCCTCTTCTGAAAGCTAATGAACATCTGGCCAGGCTCCTTTTTACGAAAGAAAATAAGGGCCACCACATTGCCCACAGGCCACATGCCACCCAGGCACTGGTCTGCTCCTTTGTAGCTGGGTGACAATTCTACAGGAGCCTTTCAGAGGCGCTAATGGTTCAGAGTTGACTGTAGAGTAATCCAAGGACCTCCAAGATCTAAAACAGCGATCTATGGCCCACCTTGCTGTCTATACTGCCTTCTCGAGCTAAAAAGGAGTCTGGCAAATATAGCGAACCCAATGTTTCCCATGCCATGCAGACCACACTTCAGGGATACAGAGTCCTCTAGAAGAGTGGAAGTACCTTCTATTGGCACATGAACACAGGAAATCACTGAGAAAGGTCAAGGCTCCAAGCAAGCAGTCCTGCCTCCCACATAACATGGGAGGGCCACATGGAGTGTTGTTCCTCCTCCTATTTTCTATCTTTAGGGGATGGGGCAGAGCCCTTTCCTAGATGAAAGTAGTAGAAAGCAGTTCAATAGGTTGGACCCCAGAAAAAGCAGCCAGCATGGCAGTTTCATGAAACTCTGGATCCCTTTCCTGTACCCAGAATAACTGAGACACATATAAATTCTAGACTGTTCTCTTTCCTAGTAGGTCTGGGGCCAGAATCAGCTTAGAGTTTTTACAGGTTCCGAGTATTTGATAGACTTTACCAGCTGGGAATCCATACTCTGAAAAACCAAAACTGTAAATACAACAAAATCTGAACTTCTTGAACATGGCAGCACTCTAACAGTTTTGAATTTTATAGCCTTTTTATCCCGGGTTATGGGATGTTCTGCCTGTACTGTTCAATTCTATGGGTCCCAAAACCTTTCAACATATAGAATATATACGCAAACACAGTCCCACAGTCCTAATTTTATACCCAAATTTTGCTACTGAGAATAATCATGAAGGGGATACTTGGGACTATTAAGAGGTGTCAGAAGAAACATCTTCGCGTCCATGGGAAGGCTCCTGCACCGTGGTTGTGATGGCTAACAAATCTAGACATGGGCTAAAGTGTGAGAAGTACACATAGACACATGTAAGTGCAGACTAGTGAGTTATGAATGAAGCTTGTGATCTCCAGGACACAAGCCTTCTGACTCAGGTGTTTTACAAATCATATCCCTTCTCCAAATCACATCAGGCCTGACAGGTTTGGGCTTTTTTCTGTTTCAGATCCTGGAATATCTGCATACGTGTATCTTGGAGACAGGACACATGCCTGGACACAAAATAAACCCATTCGTTTCATCTGCACCATACGTACAGCACCTTGAGGCATATTTACATAATATTTTCAATGTTGTATGCAATTTCCAGGGTGTGGAATTTTCCTTCTATGCATGTATGTGTACATACTGCCCCCACACATATACAAAATCAAAATCAAATAACTTTTATTTAAGATAAAACTTTGTTGCATGTCAACATAACACCATGGATCAAAGTTAAGTTCCCTGCAAGAGTCCTAAGTGCTCTTAGCCACTGAGTTATTGCTCTAAGCCAAGTGTTAGCTACTGAGTAGCTAGAACTTCAGATTTTCAGATGAGGGAAGCTTGACCTGTAGAATATAAGTTGTTGCCACTGAATGAGATAAAGTGAGAGGTATTCAGTACCTCACGTCCCATGAATCCATTATTTTTTGAAATAATAAATTTGAAAGTAACCAAAGGATATAACTAGTCATTAATATTCCTTGATACCAAGCTGTGTTCCACAAAGCCTCTGAGAAATTATCTTGCACAAACAAAACATGCATCACTTACGTTTTACAAACTCAAAATATGAAGAAATAAACCCCATACCTTTGGATTAAGCTTCGTAAGGTCATATCTCTTCTCTGAAAGATTTAATACCTACAAAGGGAAAAAAGGATTTTAGACAATGTATGGTTCCCAGAGAAGAAGGAAAATAGACAACTGCATTTAAACAGTTGTCCCTGAGGATCAAGGCCCAAAAGAGACTGAAATGCACAGATGTGCGTGTAATCACAGGACACAAAGTAAGATCCGGATGGTATTCAGACCTCTGTAAATCCTGCACTTGCCTTTTGCAACCAACATGAGCACTTCTGTTAGCTAAAATGGGCAAGGTGAACTTCTCCTTTTCGTTGTTTTGTTGTTTGTTTGTTTATCTGCAAACATTCTAAAACCTAAGGCTGTACACAGGACTCTGTCGTAGCTCTTCCTGACCTGCTCCACACAAGGGGACAGGGAGTATCTGTTCCTCAGCAGAGGAGCCAGGTACGGAAAAGCCTCAGCTGAAGACTCGTCACTAACAAACCACAGCTACCTGTGGAATCGAGTTCAACAAAAGACCACCTGTGCCCTCACAGGACGCATGGCTCCTCCTTAACTCAGCCCCCATTACCTTCCGGGCCCACTCGGTGTCAGCTCCACTCATGCCCTGCTTGAATCATTTGCACTCAGCTACCCTTCCTGGAAGGGCACAGAACACCACGACCTGACCAGCTACCTCACTGTGAGTGCCTTCCATAAAAAGCTGGTGGGTTGGGAAGGCCCTCCACAGTCTCCTGGGAAAGGTGGGGGAAAAGGGACTGGTCTGGGAACAGCTTTCCACTGGACGTGCCCTGGTTCTGAAGAGGCAGCAGTGTGAAGGCAGAAGCAGCTCTGGAGGGGTCTCATGAATGGCTTGGCCATCTTGGAGGCTAGGATGCTATTCCCCTGTGCACAACCAGGTTGGGCCTCAGGGAGTCCAAGGTCCGGAAGAGGTCATAGGCAGTTCATGCAGAGACTATCCTGGAAACTACAGCCGGTCCCCACTGAGCCTAACCCTGAGTCAAGCCGTGGGAGAGGACTGCTAAGGGTGACAATAACCTCCTTGTTGGCTTTGTAAGATTAGCTCTCCGGAGATAAGGCGGCAGCATGAGAGAAGGTGCTAGAAGCTGTCGTGTAATCTAAGTAATGATTACAGCAGCAAGAAAGAGGCTCTGTGGGGCTGGTGGTCCTGGAAGAGAACAGGGCCAATCAGAGAGAGGAGCGTGAGAAACCATTCTTTTACTTCTCCTCCAATATGGTTCTGCTCAGAGTACACATGCTGTGAAATCAGGCTACCTTTGCTTGCCCCCAGGACCACCCTTGTTTCTTGGACACCCACCCTCTTGCCTTTCCAATGTACTAGACAGCAGGAGGGGATAGAGCTGCTTCCTGACACTGGGGTCACTCCCTGGCATTAGCCAGGGGTAACTGACTGGGAATACCTACAGTCTCAGAAGCCAGTCTTCCTGATGAGAAGTCATTATCATTGCAGGACAGACAGAAGCAGCAGCCATCCCTATAGTCAGCTGTCACAGCCCACGACACAACCAATAAGAGCAAAGCTTATAGTAGAAGGGCAGAGCACATGGCCCACCCCCACTTCCTAGACTCGTGAGTCAGGGTCCGGAACTCAAGACAGTTTCTCTTTGCAAACAAGGCATATGACATACCTGGTCCTCACATACGACCTCTCAAGGATTCCTGCCTAGAGGCCCTCTGTCACACTGTGGCTGTCCTGCCCACTCACCAGGTAGTTGTCTCCATGCTTAGACTTGAGCATGCGCGTGACTTCCTGCAGGCTGTGCAAGTAGGACTCCTCTGAGCAACTGGCAGGGAAGGACACCGCGATGATACGCTCTGTGACATAGGTAAGGTCCAGTTCATGGCTGTCCTCCATGGCTGGACTCAGGACCAGGGGCCTGTGAGAGATGAGGAGGCAGAGAGTCAAAGGATAACAAGATGAAGACTCAGCCTCTGGGATTTTCAGGAGCTGGGAACAGCAGTTTCCTGGGAGTCCATATATACGGTTCTCCGTGCACCAGGGTACGTAATATCTATAGAAAGCCAACACTGAGCAGGTACAAGGCCCTAACTACTGGGAACATGCAGAGAAGAAGCTCGGAGAAGAATGCAGGGGCATGGGCAGAAAGCATGTGGGCACACAGGGAGGGAGGCATGCCGGGCTCCACCGTGTGCCCAGACTGGCTCTTGGAAAAGGAGCACAGCCCTGACTCCAAGGTTTCATGGTTAGCAAGAAGCAGCTAAAGGAAGCAAACCTCAGACAACATGGATGGTATACGCAGAGCCCAGAGACGGTTAGAGAAGCCAGTAGCTGCCCTGTCTACATGCTGCTTACTACTCCTGAGGACAGAGGCTAAGTGAAGTAGACAGGACAACCTGTGGGGAGAAGGGGGGTTCGTGCAAGAAGCCTAGAGGTGAGGCTAGAACCAGGATGAGCTAGGACACGATGAGAGTGATGGCTTGCCGTGGAGGAGTGCCTTCTCCCCACAGGCTCTTTGGGGAGCTCCCCAGGTGAACAGGATGCAGCAGGGGCCTGCACTCAGGATGCAAAGGGGATCCAAGGGACCTGGCAGAGTACTAAACCCAAGAGAAAACACTAAGTGAAATCAGAGCAGGGTCATCTGCAACCTTGCTGCCACCACTCCCAGCCTGCTTGCCTACGTTTAGTTTTCCTGCTCTCACTGTATGTGTTTCTCTGCCTTTCCTTGGTTTTGAGAAAAAAAAAAAAGATCAAAAATATGAAAAAATGGTCCAGCACACCTACATGCACCCATCCATCTTTCAAATCACCAGACTTTGTCCAGTTTTGTCCCTATTCACAATCACCAGCACCCTGCAATCTCCACCCAACTCTCGCCAGTTTCTTTCTGTCCAGCAGCTCACTCTACTCTTGCAACTACTTTCAAGCAAGCCTAGCTATTTTTTTCATCGTAAAAAATTCCAATAGTGCCAGGCGTAGTAGCACACATCTTTAATGCCAGCACTCAGGGAAAAAAGGCAGGGAGATCTCTGTGAGTTCTTAGCCAGCCCAATTTACATAGCACTTCCAGGCCAGCCAGGGCTGCCCAGTGAGAGCTTGTCTCAGACAGACAGACAGACAGACAGACAGACACCAGGTAAACTGTTATAGTATAGATTTCTTGAAGACTTATTATTATCAAATAATCTATAATACCATTATCATTTTTAAGAGTAAAAACAAGTATTAAATACCATAAACAACAAATATTCAATACCATAAACATCAAGTATTCAGTATCATAAACACCAAATGTTCAATACCACTGAATTTTTTTTTACAGTTGGCTTATCTAAGCATTTTCAGATTTTTTTCTTTTCCATCTTATTTTTTTTAACATAGACATAAAGTTTTGATTATTTTTTAAATGAACCAAATTAAACACAAAAATAAGAACACCAACAATAATAGTCATAATGATGATAATGTGACCTCTTAGCTATCTCAGACCACAAGGAGGTGCCTCCCAAAGGTTCTGCATGCTGACTGGACCGAAGGCCACCTTTTCTGGGCCCTGCTAGCAAGTGGCTGATCCCTGGGGTATGCTCACTACAGACGTCATACAATTAGATGTAAGCAATGTCACTGTCTACCAAAAGACAATCACAGATGCTTCCACAATATAAAATCAGAAATGGTTGTAAAGATGTTTTACTTTTGCTGATTAAATCTTAAAAGCATTTTTGGGAGTGGGCTGGGACGCTCAGTGATAGAGCACTTGCCTACCGTGAACCAGGCTACAAGTCTAACACTTAACATGCCTCCAAGAAATGTCACAATTACTACAAAATAAATAATAGAATATTCTAGTCTCCTCTCTGGAGATCACCCCAAACCATGGCCAGGAACATAGGAATGAACTTCTATCCCAGGGAACACTCACTCACCTTGAAGGCTTGTCACAGCGGAATGCAGCCGGTGGGGTGGAACTCTCGGGAGCCTGCAAATATCAAAACACGAATCCTTCTGAGATTTCCTTACACACCAACCCATATGGCACTTAGACCAACCACCCAGCCTTGCTGCCGCCACTGCCACCACCAGGAGGAAAAGTGACAGCTGCCCCATGGCTTAATCATCAATGGTAAGCAAACACTGTCACTTCCACCCCCTTATCACCCAGGAAGGTGTGCAGCATATCAGAGCATTTCAGTTTGCCCCATGGCACAATTCTGCGGACAGGCAGCAGGCAGGGGATGGTGAGACCATGCCCCTCCAGTGCTGGGTGGCCACAAACTCAACACATACAGAAGACTTTGATGTGGTGTAGAAGCACCATTCACATCAATGTCAGCCATGGTGGCTAATCATAAATGTGTGGCAGCAACTCTCAGAGGTGCTAAATCTAAACGTATTCCAACAAGGAGAAAAACCCTCAGGTTCTAATTCCTGTTCACAATGGGTATATAAGGGCCGTGTTACACAGACGCCTAGGCAGCCCCCTCCATGGCACTCTAAAGTACTCTTCCTGCCCCATTCCTGGTGGCACTGGGTGACACTGTACCAAGAGGCAGAGAGCCTGTTTGGGGGCAGGGCCCTATGAACACCCAGAAACATCAGAATCCCCAATTCTAATTTACACCTGGAACCCCTCTACTCAGAGTGAATTGTGGGGACAGAAAGTAGATAGTACAAATAGGTCAAGAAAACTGTTCTCCCAAAATCATCCCCACTCAAAGCCTCCCAGGAAACCTGAAACCCCAAATAGGAAACCCCTGCCTCTGAAGCAGAGGCCGGAATCCAACCCATGCTGGACATCAAGGCATCCAGAGCATTTAGGTCGCTGGGCTCCACAGCACCATCTCCCTAGGCTCGTGGAAGCTGCTTCTCTCATTCATTAGGTGACAGAGCCAGGCCTCACCCCTCCCCCAGGCCCTCTGGGGGTCATTGGCATGCTCCATGTCATAGCTTGGAAACCTGTCTAGCCCCAACTGACCACAGCCTTCACTGTTCGCTTCCAGTTGGGGGAGTCCTCCTATCTCCAGCAGTTCCCCTCTTGGCGTCCCAACCCACCCTTGTACCCTTGAATCTGTGAAAGACTCCAGGGAGGGCCTGAAGTCCCTCAGAAGGCAGGAACAGAACTCGGGACTCAGACTAGATGCTCTCAGGACAGAATCTGTATTTATTAGAATATAAGGAAACAGAAACTTCTAAGAAAATTCTGCACAAGTGTTGCTGAGTGTAAACCGAGTCCTGTGAGTGGATATGACAAGCATTTAGGACCCACAGTTCTAAAACCAAGAGTGTGCGGCGGGAGGCATGCAGGCAGCGCTTACGTAACCGCAAAGGGTGAACAGCAAAGAAAGAACTGTGGCCAGGAGACTGCAGAGCTCTGCAGGTGCCGTGGACGCTCTGCATCCTGGGTAGATGATGGACAACATCTTGCTCAAGCTCCTGACCTCACTGGCATACAAGGGGAACAGGTGCTCCTCCACTAGTAGTGGGGCAGATCCCTGAGAAACCCACCCAGAGTGGAAAATATCATAAAACAAAACTAAGTTTAGGAGTTGGAAAGATGGCTCAGCAGTTCAGAGAGCTTTCTATTCTTCCAAAGGACCTTTAGTTCCCAGCACCTGCACATTGGGCAGTTCACAACTCTAATTCCAGCTCCAGGGACTCTGGAGCCCTCTTCTGGCATCTGTGGCACCTGTACATGCATGGTCTACACACAAAAAGATACAATCATGTGCTCACGCACACACGTGTACACACACGTATACACACACACACACACACACACACATTAAAATTTAACTAATAACTTTTTAAATGAGCTTAACACATCTAATCCAGAGAATAGCCTGGCAGCAACATCAAAGAGGTCACCATGTCCCCTTGTGATCACTTGGCTGACCAGAGCAGAGCTGACTACCACTGTGCATCTTAGAGATATACCATATACCACAAGTCCAGGAAAAGATCCAAATTCAAATCAACTTGGTTTCCATTTAATGCTCATCAGTTTCCAACCATTCCATAGGGAGGAGCTCATTATTTTCCTGCCACTGGAGGTGGGGCTCAAGTTCAATCATATAAATCAGAATCGTTTGCTGTGGGATAATGCTCTTGTACACTGTAAAGATTTGTCACTTATATTAGTTTAATAAAATGCTGATTGGCTAGAAGCCAGGCAGGAAGTATAGGCGGGACAATCAGACTAGAATGGCAGAGATGCCTTGTCACCCACACACTGAGGAAGCAAGGAGAATGCCTTACTGAGAAAAGGTACCAAGCCACATGACTGAACATAGATAAGAATTATGGGTTAATTTAAGAGGTAGTTAATAATAAGCTTGAACTAGTAGGCCAAACAGTTTATAATTAATATAAGCCTCTGTGTGCTTCTTTGGGACTGAATGGCTATGGGACCAGGTGGGACAGAAACTTTCTGAATCTCTTACACCACAGACAGCCACATCCATGCAGATGCAGGCTGGATGCTGATGCAGGCTGGATGCTGAATGCAGGCTGGAATAGAAGCAGTTTCTTTCTGGAACACAGTTATGCACTACTTCCCTCTTATATTTCCATAGATTCATCTTTTGTTTATTTATCTTGCTCCACTTTTTACTAAGAACACAGAGGACATCCAAATAGGGAGAAAGCCACCATGCCTACATTCAGCTTAGGGACACTGCCAGCCTCAGGTGTGACATCTAGGTTTTTCCCTACCACCCAAAGGGCTGCTCCCTGTCTTTTATTCCCAATGAGACAGTGTCAGGCAAAGCAGACAATGGAAGGAGTCACAAAAGATGGATCTGAGGCTCTTGGACCTGGAGCAAGGACCCCAGCAAAGTGCAGTTGCTCACAGGCAAACCTGGCCGAGAGACTATGGGGCCCTCAGAGGAGCCCTGCACCTCCCTTGTAGCTGTGGTCCAGACACATGGCCTGGATCTGCTGCCCAGGACCATCACCACCACCCTTACAAGCCTAGTTCCGCCACCACAGGAAGTTTCTAGAGACGGATGCACCTCCCTTTGGACTCCATACCAGTCCCAGTGGGTAATCAAAATCATTGACACTGGGACAGGGTCTTGTCACGTTTCAAGGTAACTTGGTGATTGTAGCCACCACCCTACTGGAAGGCAGCACTGCCCTGCTGGAGGATGTCTGCTGAAGGATGTGTAACCCCAGGTGTGGTGGCATCACTTCATAACTGCAGAATAAATGAATGAATGAAGGCTCAGTACTGGGACTCTGTCTCTGAAGCTGCCATAGGCCTGGGCTCAGTCACTGTCCTCAGCACCAATTTCTTCAGTACCAAGGGCAGGTTTAAAGGGATCTGTTCCATTCATCCACATAAAGCCATTAGCCTCAGTTGCTAGGAAAAAGACCAGGGGCCTCAGTGAAAACACAAGCTGGATTCCTCACTGCTTCTCCTGTGATGCAGCAGTCAAACAGAATGCAGAAGCGAGCTCTCCAAGAAAGCAGAGAAAAAATAATGCAGAAACCCTAAGAGAGGAAGACTAAAGTTACAGCACCTCTGACAGAGTTCTGCTTACTAGAACCAGGAAGGGCTCACTGCAACAAAATGCCCAACTTATTATAACAAAAAGAAAAAATGTTCCACGTATCGAACTTTCAAGAGGCCTCTGAATGGAAAATGTCATGGGTTGACCTATGTTGCTCAATAATGATAGACGAAGCTGCCCTGGCCTCTCTACATCTGACCACACCAATACCCCAGGCTGTTCACTTAGGGGCACCATGCTGGAACTCAGGCTGTGGTCTGAGTATGGCTTGTCCTCACCAAGACTCAGGCTGAGATGAATCCTTGCTTAAGTTTCTTCAGGAGGGATCTTTACTTTGTCTTCATTTGTGACTAAGACATTCGTGGGCTAACAGGCCAGCTTCAATGGGTCTGCCACAAGAACCCCTTTACTGCTGCCTCTTCATGGGCTCCTCTTGCCACATGACACCCTCTGCCACTGCGAAACTCTGCAGAGACCCTGCCAGCAAGCAGGCCTGTAAGGCCCACGGAGTAGCAGTTGGTCCTTGACAGTGTGAACTCCGCAATCCAGGTTTGAGGTGGAATCTCAGTGAGACCTTTCAAAAGTAGTCCCTTACTAGACAGCCCTTTACCCTGGGCCTCTCCATCCCTAGTACCATGAACTAAATAAATATCCATTCCAGGAATGAAGAAATGGCTCAGCGGTTAAGAATGCTTGCTGCTCTTGCAGAGGACCTGGCTCTAATTCCCAACACCCACATGGCAGCCACAACTACCTGCAGCTCCTGTTCCAGGAGAGTTGACGGCCTCTGCGGGCACCAAACATACATGCGGTGTACATACATGCATGTGGGCAAAATGTGTACACATAAAATAAAGCGATTTTTGAATAAAATTCAAAAAGTAAACAAGTGTTTGTTCTCTATAAATTACCTAGGCTGTGGTATTTGGTCACACATCGAAACAAAATCAGACTAAAACACCCCCTGCACCCAATTTCTCCAAGCACCCCATAGGTTTCAGAATTTAAATCATACCATTGACCATGAGTCACACCCCACAGCCTTGTAGTTTATCAAAAAACACAATGAGGTTCACTGGCCAAACCACTTCGCTCTCCCACTAAACTTGATTTAAAGTTTACACCCACATGGAGAATGTGTGACGGTTAGAACCTGGCACTGGAGCCAGGCGTGGTGGGCAGGCCTGGAATCCCGGCTCTGGCAAGGTTGGGCTGGATCTGCTGAGGTCAGCCTGGGATAAAGAATGAGCTACATGCCAACAAAAACTGTGACTGAGACCACCCCTCACCACCACCACCACCACCACCAAAAGAACTGGTATTCACATGACATGTGTGGTAGGTGTCACCCTCCCTGGTACGAGAAGGCTAGAAGAAAGGATGCCAAATCTCTAGATGTGAGGGTGTCCATGAGGACCCAGGGCCCGTGCACACTGGAGGAAGATGTCTGAGGCAGACCGTTCTATTCCAGCATCTATGGATCCAGCTTGGTGTCACACACACTGAACACATGACAAGGCCACTGCTCACAATCGGAAACCTTACACATCACAACTAGTGACAATTTTGCTAATTGATAACTATATGATTTCAGAGGATGATGCCAACAGAAAGAGGTTATTTATTAGACCATCCCCAACCTGCAAGTTCAACCTGAGCTGAACTACATAGATGCTAACTTCATAAAATGTCCAATGACTTGAGGTGCCTCCCACAGGAACTCACCCCGATGCATGAAGGAGCATCTTCCATCACATCTATCTGAGGAAATGAGTTAGGAAGGAGGGGCTCAGCCTGGCCCCATCTAATTCTAATCTAGTTCTAAAATACTTCTGGGCCATCATCTGTGGTCACAGGGAGCTCAATGCCCTCAAGCACCCTAAGCTCCTGTGTGTGCTGGCTGCTTGCCTCCCACTGGCAACCCAACCCAGGCCATACTCAGCAGTTCCCAGAGCCCAGACCAAAACCTTTTCAAAAGCACCACTAGCCTGATGTAGGAGGGTCATCTGTCTATGTGTTACTTTCATTGGTTAATAAAGAAACTGCCTTGGCCCTTTGATAGGACAGCA
>LOEQ01000322.1:252801-294266 GCA_001685075.1 Bramus lutescens | reverse complement strand
AGGATAAGACACAGTCTTCCAGGACACACCCCTCACCCAGTGACCTACCTCCTCCAACTAGATCCCAGCTAGTTTCTGCCACCTCCCAATAATGCTGCCAAGTTGTGACTGTATCATCAGTGGGTTAAGGCACTGATTACTTCAGAGCCCTTGTGACCAGTCACTTCCTCCAAAGCCTTGCTTCTGATCTCTGCACTGAAAACCATGCCTTCTACACAGGACCCCTTCAGGGAACGTGGCAATGAGTATCTCTTCTGAGCTCACTACTTTTCCCCTGCGCTCTCCCTGGAGATGCGGTGACGAAGGCTAACAGCAGAGTCTGAGAAGAAAAGAGGAGGCTGAAGTAACTGTAATACCACTTTGTGGCGCTGGGATGGAGAAAGGGCAAGGTGAGTGCATGCTTTGCTTGGGACTGATCAGCCACCTAGTCTCAGGACAGTCCCTCCTGCCCCAATGTGGCTTTGATGACCTGAGAGCTGCCTCTCCCTGCATTCCTTCTTCCTTCCCCTCTTCCCACTTTCCCCACTAACTTACCACTTCCCAAAAGACACTTCTAAAAACCCATTAGCATCACGGCCTTCTACCACTCAGGAACCTAAAATAGTACCTTGTGTATGAACTTCAGACTAGATCCACTTCTCGGACGTGTCAGCTCACCCTGCACACCCCACCCAAGTGGCGCCCTCCAAACTAATCATCACCATGACAGCATGCCTGCACAGTGGCACATGACAGTGGCAAGACCACACACAGGGAAAGGCACAGAAGCAAGAAGCAATGCCCTTAGCCCAGCTCTGTCTCTAAGGGCATGCACTATGAGCTCATTCAGGCCTCCCCCTTGTCTACTACCCAGTGTTATTTTACAAAGAACAACACTGACTCTAAGCTGTTCCAGGAGAACCTTATGCTTGCCCCATGCAGCACACAGCAGAAAACTCACGTGCCCTAGGGGAGCTGCCCCGGCCCACACGATGCTCTGGCAATAAGCATCAAGCCAAGTCTCCTCCAAAGAATCACAGGAGACACTGCAGGTCAACTCCTGCAGAATCCTGACAGATGCCATAAACATGTCTTCCCAGATCAGCCTGGAAACCTCATGTGAATGAGGCATGAATGAATCTCACAACAAAACAGTACAGTTACCGACCATAATCACAGGCAATTCTACTCAATTCCTTACAGAAGTTCTACCTTTTGATTGATCGAGGTTAACAGAGCCAAGTGCTCCCTAACCCATCACCACCATTATCTCCCACATACACACATGCAGCAGGAAAGGTGACTTTAAACATGATGATAGTTATGCCCTCTGTATTCAGGGGCTTAAATCTGGAACTCTCTCAAGAGATTGAGGTCCACAAGAAGTATTATAGCAAAGACTCTTGGGGGCATCAATACTCCCCACCCTTCTAGAAAGGACCACTTCCCAGTACAAATTTGTTCTGGAAATAATGATAGAATGGTAAACTAGGCTGATATTGGCAGCTTCACTGAGATTAGCAGAAGTCAACCACAGACACAGTCTTCTGTGGGGAACATGCAGGCAGCCTCCTCCTCAACACCAGCCTGCATCAGGAGCTCTCTCAACGAAGCTTATCTTCATTCCCCAGCCACATCCGCGCTCCCAGTGGCCAGTGCAAATCTCATCAGAGCCTGTAAAAGCCCCACCCACACTCACTGCCCCTTCCACACTCCAAGTTGATTTAGACACATGGGATGGATCCTACCTTTACACACACTCATCTAGGAGCCAAAGAGCACAAGTCAATGAATTTTCTTCTTCAGTGAAATCTTTATTGATGTGGATGTACACTGTGTAGTGTATATGATGTGTATGAGACTGGCCACAGAGGCCAGAAGAGGGCATCAGATCCCCCTGGAAATGTAGTTACAGGTGGTTGTTAGCCATCCCATGCAGGTGTTAGAAACTGAATTCAGGTCCTTTGAGAGAACAGCATACACTCTTAACCGCTGAGCCATCTCTCCAACCACTGTAACTTACTTTATATTGTTTACAACAAGAGCTCATTGTGTAGCCAAGGCTAGCCTAAAACTTACTGTGCAGCTCAGGCTTGCAAAGCAATTTTAAAAAACCGTACGGCATCCAGTGGTCCAGCTTGAGCAACCCCGTGTCTGATTTCTGTCTCATCTCTAATTTCCCACTCTCTTTCTTATGAATGACACTGAGGGGAATATTCTGTATATGGCATCCTGTGCTGCTCGTTCAGACTCATTACAAAGACTTCCCTCCTATTCAAGGTCCTGTGACAGCCAGAACCAGGTACACTGTCCCCATGAAGGAGGAAAAAAAAAGCTTCCAAATGGGCAGAATGACTCTGTAGGTACATCTAATCCCTTGTTCCATGGGGAACTACCAAGACAAAAGGGACCCAAAGGCCCTAGGTATCCATCAGATGGATGTCCCATAGACAAGAGTGGGGAGGCAAAACCTCCAACTCCCCGTGCATGCAGCATCTACACGCAGTCCTGTGGTAGTGGCTCAGACCCAGGATGGGCTGTGACAAAAAAATATAAATATATATTCGAATTTAAGTCCCATCACCAGGATGCCAGGTTATATCTCCACTTCCCTGTACAAATCTCAGTACCAGGCACCGCAGGTACCCAGGCAGCATTTTTAAACTTAGGGAGAAAGTACTTGCTTATCCCACTAGCACCTTCTATGATAAAGATGATAATTCTAAGACAGGGACTTACTATACAAACCCTAGTCCTGGAGGCTGACGAAGTCTGATTCCGCTGGCCAAGGCTGAAAGAGTCCCTGAAACATTCAGACCTTCAAGTCCTAACCCCAAGAACTAGGAATCTGACTTCAATAAGAATTTAAATGGGGTCATCAGGGTGGTGTCTCAATCCAAGCTCACTGGTACTCATTAAAAAATGAGATTATGACAGAGACACACACAGGGATGATTGTTTGAGAGCATGCTGTGTGACAGCCAAGAAAAGAAGTTGCAAAAGGAAGGAACCTGTTCGTGTACCGAACTCTGATATCCAAACACCAGAACCTGTTCATGTACCGAGCTCCGATACCCAAATACCTGAATCTGTTCATGTACCGAGCTCCAACACCCAAGTACCAGACAGTAGGGGGAAAATGCTTATTATTTAAGTGACACGCCTTTAGTGCTTGATTACAGAAGCCCAATTTGATGCAGACATCATCTTTAAAGTATATGAAATCCAGCAGCCATTTGGAAAGTGATCAAACAAGCAGAATGCTCTCTGGCCTCCCAACATGATAGAGAGGCTTGGACACACTGGTATTCCTCAGTCCTGCCCACTGTTCTGTCTTCGTCTGCAGAGACATCCTGCTGGATCGGAGCACTGGCTTAGTGTATGCGAAAGAAATGTCCCTTTATCCCCATGAACAGCTCCCCTTTCCTTCATGAACACGGCTCAGGGAAGCAGCTCACGGGAGTATTTTAGTGGAGCACCTGAGTGGTGCAGGGAAAATATGCCAGACTTCAGGAAGTGTTGAGAACTGGGCAGACTTGGGGGATATTGGATCTCTCACTACTGTGAGCTCTTCCCTTAGCCCATCACCTCCAAGCCAATGATTGGGGTCTCTCTGAGTAATGTATCAAATAGCAACGCAACTGCAGTAGCCTTCAGAGAAAGTACTCTCTTCAGAGGAGGTACCTGCTATTCTCCAGCACTTCCATGCACAGCGTACTGTAGGGAGGAGGAAAAGTCACAGCACAGTGTATGTCCCACATCTGGGATGAGGCCCACAGGGTGGGGAGGGAAGTCGTATACCTAAGACCTCAAGTAGCATCTTCCAGAAGGGCAGACAAATGTCAAAATGAGGACTCGGAGGACTGCCTTGGCTGCAGGACTCACAAAACCACTCTTGTGTTATTAGTGAGAATGAAATTCTACCCCAGGCTCCCAGAACCAAATAAATGAAGTCACACCCAAATGACCTCTCTAGGACTCCAGCTGGTCAGTAACCTGCGGGTCACCCCATTAAATCTCCCAGACAAGTACTACAGCCTAACTCTACACCAGAGCCAGCCAGATGAACCCCACAGCCCTCTAATAAATTTCCTGTTATCTTAAAATCTTAAAAATAACCAGGGCTTGGGGTGGGCAGCACAGAACATCTGTAAACTCCTGGTTTCCCACTGAGACCCTACACTGAGGGCTGCACTAAGAACCATTACTGCCTTTGCCTCTGCTGGACCTGTCCTCCCTAGGATATCCACTGAGCCAAAGCCCTCTGTGTCCCCATCTCTTCAGGATGGCTACTGAGGTGCATGGTCAGGTCCCCCTTGAAAAACACCAAGGAGAGGGCGCGCACTGCCCTGCATGTCTTAAACTCTCTTCATTTCCCAATGTCCTTCACTCTACAGAGTGAAGATCTGGCCTCATGGGACCTGATCAACTCATCTCCATGTTGATTCCTTCCTGAGGAAGTGCAGAATTTTCCCATGAAGGAAACTTTACAAAAACACCCTCCACTGGTCTGAAGCCATCCTTTCCTCCACAGGATTTAGTGATTGCATTAGAAAGCAAGGGCCTCACACTTTGATGAGCTGCATGCGAGGACCCGGGCAGGTTCGCAGGGAGCCACTTCAGTGTGTGCACGTGCACAGGAACACCTGATGACTGTTCATGTAGGTGCACACACGTGCAGTGTGCTGGGAGGCCAGAGGCCAACCTCAAAATCTCCCTCTGTGGTTTCCTCGGCCATTGTTAACTTTCATTATTTAGGGTTCAGCGCCTGGACGTTTGACCTTCAAAGTCCGGAAGGAAGAGGGTTTACCAGATGGCTCAGCTGATAAAACACGCTTCCATGTGTGCATGAGGACTTAAGTTGGATACCCAGAATCCATGTTAAGAAGCTAGGCATGGTGGCACCTGCTTTTAGTCCCTGCACTGAGAAGCAGAGACTAGCAAGCTGCTAGGGCTCACTGGCCAGCCAGTCGAAGCTATGTAGTAAGCTCCAGGTGCGTGACAGACCCTGTCTCAGAAAACAGGGTAGAACCAGAGGTCCCCTAACTTAACAGACCCCCTTCTCTTCTTTTTCTAATACATGTTTAAAAGGCCAGGGCTGGGGCTGGAGAGATGATTGAGCAGTTAAAAAGCACTGGCTTCTCTTCTAGAGAATCTGGGTTTGGGTCCTGGCACCTACGGGATGGCTCACAACCACCTGTAACTCCAGCTGCAGGAGACACAGTGCCCTCTTCTGGCCTCTGCAGGTACCAGGGATGCTTGTGGTACACTTACACACATGCAGGCAAAACACATATTAAGACAAAACCAAATAAATCTTGAAGAACTGGGGCTATCTTTGCCCAGTAGACTGACTGCCCTGCCTCCAGAGGCACCTGATCCTCTGGCACTATCTCAAGGATCACTCAGCCCCTGTTTCCTGTCAGTTGTTCATGGACATGAGCTGGATCTGATTCTGGCTGAACACAGCAGGGGTGGTGCTTTCTTCCTCTAAAGCAACACATGACCCGTAGCCCACTTCCTCTTTGTGATGATGCAGGCCACCCAGCATCAAGGTTAAGACCCAGCATCCCTCTAGCAATAGACATTTCCCTTCATCGTTTCTTTGGAAACCCCAAGACACAACCTTAGAAGAAAGGAAGAGTAGTAGAGGGGCAGCTCCCAAGTGCCAGAGCCCAAGGCTTGGTCCCCAGCACAGAAGGAAGAAAAGTTAAATAATTACTTTTCTTTATCAATTTTTTTTTATTGTTTGTTTTTTTCTGAGACAGGATTTCTCTGGAAAATGTGAGTTTCCCTGTAATTCGCTCTGTAGATTAGGCTGGCCTAAAACTCAGAAAACTGCCCGCCTCGGCCTCCCAAGTGCTGGGATTGCCACAGCCCAGTTCTTCATCAATTGTTAAAATGAGTTTCCTAGCATCATCCAAAATTAACTAAAGAGTATTACCGTTATTTAAGTAATAATATTTTAAAGACAGCTATATAGACTAAAATTGTGTGTCACCCTAAAGTAACAAAGCTAACAGCTGTTTCTACCTGGGTCCAGAACCAACTGGTCCCTCTGAAATCCTTAATCCCACTACCCTATGCCTGCTCTCTAGGACTAGTTCTTTCTAGAAAGACAGTCCACAAACAGCCCCAGATTTCTGAGTGCCGTGGAAGGAGGCAGGTGGGGAGAGCCATCATCACCATTCTGAGGAACAAAGCCCTAGATGTGTGAATGTTTTGCTCAAATGTAAAGCATCCATGGAATTAAACATTCAATTAACACAAATTCCTTTACTCTTCCTTTATAATCGAGTTTATGAAAATGACAGCTTCCACTAAAACACAAAGCAACTTTTTTTTTCTACAGAAGCTACCCATGTAGGGGAAGTTCCCAGTGTACTAGGGGAACACAGTTACGACATCATATGCCCATATCTGCAAGCTCCAGACTTCCAAAATAAAGCAGCCGGCTGCAGCAGAAAGCACTCAAACGTGTTCTCAGTGATCCAGGAAACTACAGGCCCTTGCTTCTCCAAGTAGATTCTGTAATCACAGGAGATCACAGACACAGTAATCTCCTTCCCAACACATGAAGGAAGCAGAGTGGAAAAAGGCCAACAGAGCCACATGTAAGTGAGGAAGGAGCCTGAGGTCAGCTCAGGGCTCTCAGACAGGCCACTGATACAAATTCAGGGAGCAGGGCATGGTATCTTGCTGGACACCACTCTTGAAGGTAGAATACCCTCAGACTATTGAAATACTATGCCAACAGATGTCCGGCCTGTTTACAATATCACCAGGCGACAGACACACTAACAGCTTTCCAACTCAGGGAATAAAAATTCAGTAAGGTGTCCTGATGTAGGGTTCTCCTCTGTATGCTGTGAATATGTTTTATTACCATTTGTTAATAAAAAAAAGCTACCTCAGCCTATGGCAGGGCAGAATATAGTTAGGCAGGAGTTCAAACAAAGATACAGAAAGAAAGAAGGCAGAGTCAAGATGTCACGTAGCTGCTGAAGGAGACAGATCCCGGAACCTTATCTGGTAAGTCACAGCCTCGTGACAAAACACAAAATAATAGAAATGGGTTAAGATGTAAGAGCTAGCTATGAATATGCCTAAGTCACTGGCTAAGCGGTGTTATAATTAATACAGTTTCTGTATGATTATTCAGGTCTTGGCTGCCAGGAAACAAATGAGAAGTCTCTGTTTACAGTATCTAACAGAACTTGATGGTAAGTCCTATAACTGAAGACACCACACACTTTAGTCATAGGATGTGAAGAAATGAAGTAGGTGCTGGCCAAGAAGTTTCCTTGCTGCTGGCTAGCTTTCACGGTACTGGAGGGTATATGGGGACATAGTCATTAACAGTCTTACCCAGCTATGAACCCCGGTAACTACAATAATGACCCTGGTGAGGCCAGATCTGCCCATGAGTGCAACATGAACAAGAAAGTTACTTTTGCTTTCTAATCACAGTTAAGGCCTACACCGCAGGCAGAAAAACACACCTGGTGCTGTAAATCTGACCAAGAGCCCATGGCTGGGAGCTCACTGGCCCCCGTGGAGAATTTGGTATTATTCTGCTAAAACAAGCACAATGAACCAAACTGCCTATGAATTCAGATCTCTACTCATAGAACACTGCGGCTCTCAGACCTCATCCAAGGAGTCTTTGGACAGTGGTTAACACAGAAACTGACAACGGATCAAAATGCAGAGGATGAGGGTCAGTGGAGTTTTTACCCACAGCCAAGACATCTTTATCTCTTTCCACCAAGGCTCAGAACCATTACAGAAGGGATGGGGGTAGAATGATTACAAAAGCCAAGATGCAGAGGAGGTCTGGAGCAAGGAACAGTGTCTGCTGGACATAACAGGATCTATTCATGAATTCACAGCTGCTACTGTTGCCTGCACAAGACCTGAGCAAGACCAGGCCAGTCAACATTCCAGCATGGATGTAGAACGCAGCTAACTGGGGAGTTACAGACAGTTGATGCCTTCTGGGTGAGGGAGAGCCATGTTTTTAACATGGTAGGCTGACCATGTGCACGGCCCCACACATAGGAGTATATATGTATGGGTAGCACATATTGAACTTTATGGACTTATTATTATTTTAAAATAATAATAATTGTAATAATAATAACTGAGTTTGAAGAGGATACGGAGGTGGGGGTAGATCTGGGAGGAGTTGTGGGAAGAGAAAGGTGAAAATGATCAAAATAGATTATATGAAATCCTCAAATAATTAAAGATGTTTTCCAAATGTTTAACGGGAGGAAAACAAATAAGCATTTGATTCCAGTCAGTAGTCATAGTTCCTTCCTTCAAAGATTTCAAAGATCAAACACAGTCACTGTCTTCAAAGTTTCCATATTAATATGCATGGCCGTGAGAAAAAGAAAGGAATCCCATTTAGCTAACTTGTCTGGCTCACTGCAGGGCAAAGTAGCCACCAGATTTGGCAGCATTTCCATCACTCAAATCCCTGCTTCCTGTGAGTCCTTCAGAAAGAGGTAGGCTTACAGTATCCTGGGGATTCGGGTCAATATTTAAGAGAGAGTGGCTTTGGAGCTCGCCCTCAGGGAATCAGAGGAGAGGAGGAATAGGGGGCCACAGGGACAAGGGCTGTCACCCTGCCAGTCTCTTTTCTCAATTTACTACTAAGAGTCCAGGGCGGTCTACCAGCCTCAGATCTACACCGTGAGCAGACAGGGTGGTTGGTGAGAACCCAGCAGTCACTTAACCAGGCCCTGCAGCCCAGCCTGGGCATTTAATCATTAGCTAAGGCTTTGTGTTCCCCTTGTGCTGAAGCTGACATCACCAAAGGTCAACATGTCCTGGCCTGGCCTCACAATCCTTCCACCTGCAGAGGTGGGACAATAGCTCAAAGAGAACCAACCTGGCTGGCAAATGCGGATGACAAAAGGCAGCCAGGCTGCATTTGGGAGGCTGGCTTTGTTGGGTGTGTTTGTTGGGGGATTTTCCATTTCCCAGTAGGACCGGTGCTGAGACTTGGAGCTCCCAGCTACAGGTGACAGCACCAGGCTGCCAGGAACCTCCTCTCTGGGGCTGCCCTTCCCAGAAATCCAGAACACTAAAAGCCTCACAGTTGGACACAGTCAAAAGATGGACGTTATTTTAGGTGTGGGAGGAAATGGTGAAATCAAAGAAAAGGCAGGATCAAAGTCTGGCTTGTGACTGAGGGGGAGGTGTCACAGACTTCCCAAAGACCTGGGCCTCCAGGGTAACAACAACATTTTGGATGCTTTAGAGCAGAGCTGAAACAAGTCCTTGGTGGGCAAAGGTCTGAGCTCAAGTCAAGCATCCCAGGGAACCGTCCATGAACACTGGCCTGGTCCTGGCTGGCCTACCGGGATGTTGCTCACTCCATGGCCGTTGGGTAGATAGGAAGTCCTGGGAGGACGGCTCTGCTGTCCTTCCCTGAAGACTCCTGGAGAAACAGGTGCCACTGTCCAGCCCAATGCCCCTGATAGATTAAAACTAAAGGCTGTGTCTCAGTTCCCATGAACCATCTTTCTGTACTCTACCCGGCCTGTGCCTCACCAGAACCTCTCCGACTCCATACCCACTACGTGCTATTCCTGGGAAGGCTACATCACTGCTCTGCAGCCAGAGTGGCTTCCTCTCCACTCAGTCCATAGGGGAACAATTAAGCAATATGACAATGTCTCCTAGAGTATTGGCTTCCCAAGCCTACTAGAACAAGGACCCCACACTGCACACCCTAAAACCACGGGCATTTATTTTCCCCCACATGTGGGACCAAAAATGATAGACTGGAGTCTGCAGGGCCACACCCCTCTCAGACCTTAATGCTGGCCCTGCCTCTTGTACCTTAACACAGCCATTGAGGTCCTGGGATCTTACAGACACGTTGCTTCCATCTCTGCCTCCACCATCACGTGGCCTTTTCCCTGCTGAGGTGCTTTACACAGGTACGGCCAAAATAGGCTCATGTGTTTGAATGCTTGACCCATAGGGAGTAGCACTATGAGGAGGGGTGGCCTTATTGGAGGAAGGGTGTCACTATGGGAACGGGTTTTGAGGTCTCATTTGTTCAAGCTATGCCCAGAATGTGATACACAGTCTCCATCTGCTGCCTGCAGATCAAAATGTAGATAGAATGCTCAGTTCCTTCTCCAGCACCAAGTCTACCTACATGCTGCCATGATGATAGTGGATGCTATCTCTGAAACTGTAAGCCAACCCCAAAGAAATGTTTTCCTTTCTAAGAGTTACTGTGGTCGTGGTGCCTCTCCACAGCAGCAGAAACCCTAATTAAGTCACCTGCATATTTCCCTGCATGTCCACATTCCCTGGGTTACAGGTCTGAAGTAGGTGCAACTATAATCATTTTGAGTTGCCTCTGTAACTCTCTAACTTCCCGGAAAGAGCCAAGGTTATTTATTGAGAGATATATGCCTCACTCTGGCTATCAAACTATTGGGACAATGGAATTAGATGTCACAATTAGAGTTTCTCTAGGAACCTCATGCTAGAAGCAATGTCTGTAGCCAGGTGTCAGCCAGAGGAGAAGACGGTCTCACGGAGATTTCACACAGTTCTGACTACTTGTAGAAGAAACTGGAGCCAAAGATGGGTCAAGGATGTACAGGACCACACCCTGACCAATACTACTTAGTTACGCAAACCTCTTGCCCTCTGTTTAAACCTCAGACTCATGCTGGGTCCAAGAAGATGCTCAGCAGTCACTGGACCTATTGATTTGTTCCTCTCCCCCGTGTGACCGTAATGGGAAATAAATCTTTCTCTGCTTTTCACCATTACTTGTTTAATTGGCTTATCAAGGACCAGTGGCTAAACACACATTGTTAGGGATGCCAGGGACCAGACTCGGATCAACAACACCAGTGTCCTCTGGAGCCCAGGAAAACGAGGATACCAGCCATTTGTTCTCTCCACCACCCACGTTTCCTCACATGAAAGGCTGGGCATGAGTTCAAGTGTAAGGGGCAACGGTGGGGTCGCCCCTATCACCAATACATGCCTCGCTCTCTTCAGGCCGGTCCTTCAAGGTAAGGAAAGCAAAGGTAAGAAGAAGAGCATGTGAGAGGTGTTCAGGGCAGTAGATTTAAACCCTGTCCACAGGCAACCGCTCATCCATTAACAATGACGAGGACATCCAGCTCACCTGAAACCCACAGGATGGAGAGGAAGCTAAGAAGAGCCATTAAATAAGTGATGCATGTGTCTCCATCAGCCAGCCCAGAGAACCAGGCTGCTCTAAACTGCCCTCCAGGAGCTGCCAGACACCACAGGGTGTGGGCAATCCTGGAGACAGGGAGCTCTGTCTATCTCTGGGTTCTGTGCCTCCTTCAACTTGCACTGGACCCAGCCACCTGCAATGCACATTAGAGCTTTCTGGGAGAAGGCAGAACAAGAGATCGGTTGCCCACACCTTAGCAAAGTGGAGAGGGCTGGAAGACCAGACAGGACCAGCTGGTAAGAATCGGGCCTGAGGCTCTTAGCCAAACAAGGACGAAATCTCCCCAGGTGCTGCTGACCACACAGCCTGCTCACTTTATAGTCATGTGACCTGGGGTAAGTCACGCCAGCATGGATATAAGCCGCTTCCCTGCCTTTGCTTATCCCACCTCAACCTGCTCAGTCTCCCCAGATCCTCTGTCCCCAAGGGTCTCCTGCTTTCCAACATGAAAAGCCACTCCTGTATCTGCAATCAGGATTCCCTGGTGACTGATACAAAACTACTCCCTAGGACAGTACGTGAAGTAAAAACACGACCAAAAAAACAACCATAATTTGCCTCTGCACTTAAGCAGAAAGCTGTCAGGCTACTGTTTAGAGAGTGGCTGGGTCTCTGTATGAGGATCTGACCCTGCAAACTGGCAGCTACCAACAAGAGACGCACACACCCATCTGACAGCGCTACCCCACACCCAGGCTTCTAGTGCCCAGTCTCCACAGAGGATCCTCTGGACACCAACGTTGCATGACCTCCATGCCCTTGCCCTCAGGAAGTAGAGAATTTATTTCTCCAGAGCTCATCAGACTGGTTCTCCCTGTCAGATGCCAAAACAACAAGATAACAACACAAAGCAAACAGCAAAACCACAAAACTCAAAGACTTCATTGTCCTCTGCAATTCAAGGAAAAGCAAAGCAGGCTTTGCACATTTAGTCTGTGTGTTCCGTGTAGCGTGAGGACACTGGGAACCTTTTGTGTGTTTATATGTTTGTTTGGTTTTTTGTTTCATTTGGTTTTGATGTTTTTTGTGATAGGGTCTCAATGTGTATAACTCGCTAGCTGGCCGGGAACTTGCTGTGTAGACCAGACTGGCTTCAAACTCAAAGAAATCTTCCTGCCTCTGCCTCCCGAGTACTGGAAAACTAAAGACATGTATCGCCATGCCCAGCCAGTGCTACTTTAACACATCTCTCGGTCTTTACAGGGCCCCCACAGGAAAGTGGTGACATGCCATTTTACAGAAAAGTGGGGCTTTTATGCAAAGGAACCCAGATCAACATCATAGGATTCTCTATATCCTGTACTGGACAGGACCAGAGTTACATTTAGTCTGACACGTGTAAGTACTACTACATTCTATTCTTTACATATACATGTAACCACATACATGTACACATATGTAGGTGTACAGAACAGCTAAGCTGCAGGCCCTGCCACTCTCATCAGATATAAGCAGATATAAACAGACCGTAAACCCACAACACCCCTCTACATTTCTGAAAACCCTATCTCACTATTCACATATGGGTTTGGGTCTGAATAAAGTTATGGTGACGCAAACCTTGACAACCACAAGACAGCTCTGGGTCAGGACATGTTCTAACACCTAGATCAACATCCTCTGTATTTCCTATGTCATATATGTTCCCCCTTTTTCCATCCTTTCAGACAAAGTGCCTGGCTCCATCCAGGCCATGTGGCACAGGCCTATGGTCCTCACTGCCCTGAAGGCTAAGAGAGGAAGCATGAGTTCGAGGCTTGCCTCAGCAACTTGGTAGAGCCCTGTCTCAAAGAAAAAACGAATGAAGTTATGTAACAGTCCTCTTGTAGCTCTCTGATAGAGTACTTGCCTAACATGTACAAAACCCTGTGCTCATTGTCACACACACACACACACACACACACACACACAGAGCCAATCATCATGGTTTTCTTTTTACACAGACTCCCAGGAACTCACAGCCTGCTCGCTTGCCTCATCAACAACGTCATGGTTTACAGAGAGAGGTCTGCCTTCCAGCTCCTCTTCTCAACCACACCAACTAACTCTCAGTTCATGTATTATTCCAACCTCACATCCCACCTCTGGAAGCCAGGAGGACAAACAGGTTCTGCCTTCAGCAAAAAAAAACAGAAGGCCAAGCATCACAGGCAGCCATTCCAAAGGTCCCTCACTCCATCATGAAGGCACCTTTGTTCCCACAAATAAATGGCGTCTCTAGAGTCAGTCACTGATCAAAGGCTGTCACTCAGTCCATCTGGCAAGGCGCATGGTGCCCTTCTTACTGTCCAGGACAATGATACATGCCAGACTTTCAAACTGTCACTCCCCAAACCTGTATCACTCCAGGAGTTCAGACAGACCTGGCGGCTCACTGAGCTGAAATGTGCTGGATGACGTGAACTCTGCAGGTTGGCACCTACCAAACAGAGGTCGGCAGCACACGCTACAGGTGGAGAAAAGGCCACCAGCCCCGGTCACAGCAGCAGGACAGAGGCAGGGGCAAGGCAAAAGGGTGGCCTCAGAAGTAACTGCCGGCCACAGCTGCATACAGCACACCCAGAGGGCACAAAGGCCACCTGCTCCCCAACCTGGAGGTCTGCTGAGTCACCAGGATTGCTAATGTCACAGGCAGAAAGAGCCAAGAGTATCCCAGAGAACGTGTGTCATGTCAGCTCAGGCGACACTGAGACCAGGAATGGCATATGGGACTCAGAAGACACAGGACAACAAAACCTCTGCTTGTCAAGTTCATCCACTAGCAGTAAGCCCTGGAAGAGAGTCTGCAGATACTGGTCCCAGAGTGGGCATCCCACAGACATGCCTGTGAATTCATGAGATGGTCACCAGTCCTGGACAGGAAATACAGCAGCCCTAAATAACTACTAATGCCCCCTTTTACTAAGTGGGCAGTTTTGCACAAGACAAGCTCCTTGTTTTACAAATGAGTTACACTAAACACTAAAAGCATCATTGTAACCATCCTGGCAAGGAGGGAAGATATTCTAAAGAGCCTGGAGTGGCCCTCCCTAGGCCTATCAGACTGCTGAGACAATGGCTCCCCAAGAATTGGAACTTCCCCCAGGAAACTCACGCTGGGAGAAGGGGAAAGCTAAAGCCTGATGCCAGTCTGAGGACTCTCCCAGGAAGGGTTCAAACAGTTCTGGCAACTAGTCAGACCACCTTGTGGGAGAGAAAAATCCAGAGATGACATGTAGGACCAACGTCGACTAGGATTGCTCAACTATGTAAACCTCTGTTTAGACCTAACTGTGTATCAGTGCCCATGAAGACAGACTAGGGGTGGGGATGGGGGTGTACCAGACCTCAATGAGCACTGTGTAAGTTTTCTTTCCCTGGTTTTTCCGGTTATTTGTCTCTTTAATTGACATGTTGAGGATGGGTGGCCAAGCCTAGCTTGTTAGGGCTGTTAGGACCCAGGCTGTGACTAACTCCAGAACAGACTCAGTGAAGACAACCCAGCAAGTGCACAGCTGCAGGCAAAGACACCACATCTAGACGACCTTCAGGACCTTGACTAAGCCTCAGAGGTTACCTCAGGAGAAAAAGTGTCAGACACAGAGAAGTGACTCAGAGAATGACAACCAGGAAAACAAAACTGTTCTCAGATAACCTGACCAGTCACGTGTTTAGCGTTCTCCCAGTGACATCTGAAAGCTTGTTCAAGCCAATTCAACTTCCAAGGCCAATACTAGAGGGTTCTCAGCCCATTAAGGCCAGGAGTACAAGGAATATTGGAAGCTCTCTGTACTAAGAAATGATACTGAGACTGCAGGAACAAAACCCTCCCGTGGTGCAGGTGTCACACAGGGGAGACTGCACCACACAGCCCAGTGCAGGCAGCAGGGACAACAGTAGCCTCAGCTAGTGTGTGGTGTGTGTGTGTGCGCGTGTGCGGGAGTGTGTGTATTTGGGTGTTAAATGTTAACCAAAGAAGCTTAAAACATTTTTAAAAATTAAGCATCAGCTATGCTATTACAGTTGGTTATACCACCTCAGTTTGTGTAAATACCACCTAGCAATGTATTTCTCAGAACTTAAGCAATGTATGTTTTATATTTATGCATATGTATGAATATACACAATCAAGTACACATTAAAAATCATATATAACAGACATGCATGCAAATTCATAGTCATAGCAATCAGTAATTATATACAATATACACACACACAGGAAAATAATAAACAACAAATACAATATTTATAAATATTCATATAAATGCAATATTCATATAAATACAACAAACACACGTGTAGTATATATATTCATACAAGCATAATAATTATAGATAGGCACAATACATACATCTAGGAACCCTTACACTTCTAACAAAGACATGCATAAAACAGGCAACCGAGTCTCAGGACCCTGACTATGCATGCAGTTCACAGAGAAGTGAAGGGGAGGGAGTGGCAGTGGCCCTAGGCAGCCCTGAAACCAGCACAATCAGCCTGGAGTTAGGCCTACAGTCTCTGCACTCAGTGCTCCAGCATGGTCTTTATGGTTGGGTAGAAATCCCTCCAGTGACATCAGATGCATAGCTTACATTTCCAGAGGCACACTCAGAGGGGCAAGTCACAACAGCCATCTTGTGAATGAGGCATCTGTGATGTGCCAATCCAGCATCCCTTTGCTTTCGCTTAGTTGCCAGCTAGGTCACGGACCACCACCACCCTCACTGGAAACAGAAGGAAGCTGAGGCTCAGCAGTGAGGTGGGGTGTGAGTGTGGCTTCTCCGGGAGAACAAGGCTGCTGTGCCACCTCTCAGCTGAGCCCTCAGAGAACATTCTACCACCCTACGAGACACACAGCACCAGCCTCGTGTCTAGAGAGCTCTGAGCTCTGTCCACAACGACATGAAGGCAGGAAAACAAGCAAAGACCCCAACTGATCCACTGAGTGCTACATACAGGAGAAGCAGGGTGGCAGCATGACCCCATCCAGTAGGGAAAAGTCAAGCAATACATAAAAGGCACCTTGGGAGAGATGGCAGGCCACTTCTTTCCCTCACAAGTAAGGCTGGGGCAGTGTGGGCTCCACAAACAGCCATAGGCAGCCTCACAGCGGCCTCTTCAGGGCCACTCCTGACTGACAGTAAGAAGCCTACCTTGTTCTCCACCTCCCAGTCCACAGGACTCCTCCCAGTTAAGAAGTCACTAGAAACAATGGGCGGGGACCAAGAAAACACAGAGGGCAGGTGGCCATGGCACTCAAAGCAGACTCATTTAAGAAGCAGAGGGAAGTTTTACAGTCGCCTAATGACGCATCAAAGAGAAAGTGTTGCTATGTTTACTGTCGATGCGATAAAAAAACAGGGCAGAGCACATGTCAGAGGTGACCTTGCTGGCATTGTTGGGACACTTACAAAGCCACCCTGGGACACTGGTACTGACACTAAAGACAGCTTAGGTACCTTTCGCCAGGGGGGCCAAGCCCCAAAGGTAAATGCTACTCATCCTGAAGGTTACCACTAAAAAGGGCACACAGATTTTCCACCTTTTTTGTTTGTTTGTTTTCAGAGACAGGGTTTCTCTGTGTAGTACTGGCTGTCCCAGAACTCACTCAGTAGACCAGGCTGGCCTCGAACTCAGAGAGATCTGCCTGCCTCTGCCTTCTGAGTGCTGGGACTAAGGGTGTGAGCCACCTTGTACAACAGGATTTTCCATCTTAATGAAAACAAACGAGAGTGTACTTCCACCCTCTAGGTGAGAAAAGTCCCCAGAGCTTGAACAAACAGGAAGACCACCCTACCTGCTCACACCAAGTCCCAAACGGATGTGACTGTCTTACCTGGCCCGGGTGGACTTGCACAGAGCAGGGAATCGCCACCTTGAAAGGGAAAAGAAACATGAGCAAGGGTTTCTCGGACAACAATGGGCACAGTAGCCAAAGGGGGTTCCTTGAGGCCGTGGTTGTGTCGGGATGCCGGGACTCAACAGAACCTACACTCTGCTAACCCCACGGAAGTTTGGAACCTTCTTGAAAATTCCAGAAACAAAGTGGGACATGCCCACCCAGAAAAAAAAAAAAACGAAATCTGCACATCATTCATAAAGACAGAATTTCACCTTGAATTTCAAGCAACTGGTTTATTCCCAGTAGAGCCCTTCCTCATTGGGGAGCATGAAACGTGGTACCCAGAGAAGGTGGAGGGCTCTGAAGGGTGGTTTTAAGTTGCCCACAGTCTCTACAGTCACATTCAGGGATGGATTTTCTTAACAAAATGGGCTGCTTTCTCTAGAACGATCAATGATCTGTGCATACGAAACTGAAAATGGAGTCTGTACGTATTTATTCCTGTTGACTGTGTCACCACGTGAGACGAGAAAGAACTTCCTTGGACTCTCCCAGTCAGCTCACTAAAGCATCCCTGGCAAAGCTGCAAGACCTCAGTTAATCCCCCAGCTCAGAGCAGCACCTTATTTGCCAGGCAGCTGTGAAGGCTCAAAGAGAAGTGGGAATGCAGAGACAGAGAATGCTGCTGCCCTCAGTTAAAAGTCCCTGTGGAGTCAAGGCATTGGACCGGCTTCGCGTTCCTTTGGGAGGCCGCCGAGGACCTTGCCCCCTTGACCTGCCACGCTCCCCAGCTTTCTCCTCGCTCTCCTACTTCAGACCCCTGGCTCATTCCAGTTCTCCAAGAGTTTTCTGGAACTGGCAAAGAAGGAGACACAAGGGCCCTGACTGGTTACTGCAGTTCACAATCTAGAGCAGTAGGCAGCAGTATGACCTTGGTCCCTGATAGGGACGTTATTTATAAGCCTCTTGCTTATCTTGCTCAGTAAATTTCTCAAGAAACATGTGACACATGGCCACTCATCTATCTGGGACACGCCATTATTCCACCAAAATCATGACTCATAATCTTGGCAGAGACAGGGGTCCTCTGTCTTTGCACTCACCCTTCCCCCAACTACATCCTCAGCTCTTCTGTACTAGACAGCAACTGGGAGGCAGAAACACCTACTTCGAATCTGTGTATCCTCGGCTCCACATGTTCATATTAAATTTTGATGGGTGGGTGGGGAAGGAGTCCATAAATAAATATAAAGTGTAGCTTTGGAAATGCAGGGAGCTGGTGACAGGACCTTATAGGACGGTGACTATGCTGGACCAGGGGGAACCTATGGTTAACGGAACGCTATGATTCCCTCCATTCCAGCAAGCCTGCACTCGGGGCACACAGGCATCCTGGTGCCTTGTGACACAGTCACACTGGTAAGGAACACATGAGGAATCAGGCTCTCCCTTAGGATGTCACCTGAATTCCACAACGCAGAATAATACTCATTGCCACGCAGAAATGGCCTGAGAGGGCATGAAAGGACACAGAAGCACATTAAATGTCTGTTACCAAGATGAAGCAGCCAACCTGAAGATGCCAGCTGCTACGTGAGTCCAACTATGACCTTCTAGAAAACACACAACTACAGAAACAGTGAAATATGAGTGGTTATCAGGGGCTAAGGGGAGCGATGAGTAAGAGGAAAACCAGCAAATGCTGAGAGCAGCTGAACTACTGGACTGACATTGTCATGGTGGGTACATGTCACTGACAACAGTCCAAACTCACAGAATGAACAACACCCAATACATTCCCTACCTACATTATAGGTTGTGGACCTTGGTTAACAATGGATCGATATTGAGTCATTAAGCATTCTGAATTACACAGACTTTTGAATGCACCAAATGATTAATTTTCTATATATTGAAAACTACCCTAAATATAAACTTTATCAATATTTTCAAGTAATTGACCAAAAGGATGTGTAGAAGGAGTTCCTATACCACACCAGAAACTTGAGTTTAACAACAGCCAGGGGCTGGCCATGAGCATCATCTTTAAGTACAGAACTTGGGAAATAGGAGCAGGTGAATCTAATCTGTCAGTTTGAAGCCAGCCTGATCTGCGCAGAGAGTTCAGACCAGGAAAGAACACACAATGAGACATTTGTCTAAAACAAATAAATGGGGTGGGGTGGGGGTCAGATGTTTTCTGAATCCCACATCCCTATATAAACAAGTGGTGTTCAAGGTGCAGCTCTAGGACTACAAATGAGTAACCCAATCAAGTTCTGAACAGACCATCTACAATCAAGGGACCTCATCAAGATGTGTCTTGCCAATGCAGCTATCAGCAGCTATCAGGACAGGAGACACCAGGATGTAACCAGTATTTCCAGTTTCTTCCTCCTTGTTTAGAATAAGGAGGGCAATTGCCCACAATCTGAACCATGAACAGAGGCTGCCTCTCTCAGGTTGCCAGTGTTCCTGGTCCATGCTAGTCTCCTTGGCACTAAGAAACACATGGACGCTCAGCAGCTCTGTGTTTGGACTCCCTGGCTGCTTTTGTAGGCTCGTAGGTTCCACCTTCCATCCAAACTATCTAGAAAAGACGGACACAGCTTCTCCACACTTCCTTCTCCTCATGGGAGCCCAGAAAGCTGTAGGGTTCATCACTGCTGCTCTTGTTCCTGTCACCTGCAGAAACACCTGCCCACCTCCCTAACTTCATCTCCTGAGGATGAAGAGCCAGGTGACATATCAAGAGCGCAGGCAGTTGATAAGCTGACAAAAAGAGGATCGCTACCCGGGGTCCAGATCAGAATGTCACCTCATGGTATCTGTTTCTGACTCATCTCCAATTGCAGCTCTGATCACTCTGGTCCTGTAGCCCTTTCCACATGAAACGCGGTGGCCCTAGACTATCTCCAGGCTGTGCTCAGGCTATCCACCCAAGGCTATGAACTGCACTAAACACTGAGCAACAGACACAAATGCAGTGGACTTGGACAAGGGCCCAGTGCCAACCCACCCTCAGGTACGGTTCTACAGGTGTTTCTACCCAGGAATCTCTGAGCTGAGATAGCTCCTTTGGTGTATGACTCCATGATAGGCACCGCCCACCAAGGGCATAATTTTTAAATATGCACGAGTTGTGAACAAGTTGCAAAAGGGCGGAGACGAGAGGACTACAGGCTGTGCTCCAAGCATCAGGACACACCCTCAGGGGGCCTCACATGCACAGGCTCAAGTGAGTGCCATAAATATGTCCTATAAGACACGCCTGTCTTCAGCTCTTGGTCCTGAACCCTACCAACACGGAAAGCGAGCATATTCTGTCCTCGTGGGACGCTGAATCAAGGAGAACTGGTCCTCAGACAGACGAAAGACACCAGTTGTGGCCCAGTTGCTTTCCCCCTCCCCCTGATGAGAGCACCCACTGGACTCGGGGACAAAAGGTGGCAGTAAAGGGGCAGGTCTGGCAGCCAGAAAATCCCAGGAGAGAGCTATAGACTGAGCTATGAGCAGAAGATCTTGAGACCCATGTCTTTCTCTTACCCTGACCCAGGGCCCCTCTGAGAGACCTGCATAAGAGCCATTTTATGGCCTTTACTTGCCTTTGTCTGTGGCCTAATCTGTGGTTACCAAGGACAACCACAAACAAACAAGGCTGTGTCCAACCCACACCTGGCTGTGTGGGTGCCTGGAACCTGCTGATGTTGATAATCTTGTCTCCCAGCCAGCCAGGTCATCAAGGCAGAAGCAGGAGGGGCCTACAGCTTTCCACTCAGAACTATCCCAGGGGTGAGTGTGTGAACGGCAGTGTGCATATTTAAAATTCAGGGAAAGGGGGGAAGGTGAGGGGGTGGGTTCTATGGTATGAAGCTTGCCTAGGATGTGTGATCTTCCAGCCAAATTGAGCATTTTTGAGAAATGTGTGTGATGTTCAGACAGTCTTTGTCTGACTATAAGTCTTGAGAGTCCTGTGAGGGAGCTCTAATGTGTGAGACAGAGAAAGTAGCTAAGTGTGTATATGTGGATGTGTATATGTGTACACATGTATGTACATGCATGCCTTGTGGGTACATGTGTCTGTGTGTCTTTCCTGTGTCAGAACGTCTGTCTGTGAGTATATTCATGTATGTATCCATGTGTATTAGTATGCCCAAAGAGTCCTGTAGTAGTCTTGAAGCTAGGACAAAAGGCAGACCTTTGACCAGCAAATGAGTCTACCTTAAAAAAGAAAGACTCAGCCACAGCCAGCTGCCTCTGCCCCTTCACCATGGCCTGCAGGAGCCTCTGGGGCGAGGAGAGGACCAGGTATACTATGACTACCATTCCCAAAGAGCGAAAGGACAACCCAGTTCAAACAAACACACAGTCTTCAGACCCTGTCTTTCTCTGATTCACACAATTAAAGCCTGAATTCAGCGCTGATTGCCATGTTCAACTAAATTACATTTTGACCAAGCCACGTCAAGAGTGATTATTTTTCTGCCAGTTTCTCTAAGAGATGCATGGTTGTAACCACTACATGCTACTACATAAACAGAATAAAGGTAAGTTTGCATTCAACCTTTTGTCAATCATCAAAAATCCCAATTCTGGGGCTGGAGAGATGGCTCAGAGGTTAAGAGCATTGCCTGCTCTTCCAAGGGTCCTGAGTTCAATTCCCAGCAACCACATGGTGGCTCACAGCCATCTGTAATGGGGTCTGGTGCCCTCTTCTGGACTGCAGGCGTACACACAGAAAAAATATTGTACAATTATATTTTTTTAAAGATTTATATTTAAAAAAATCCCAATCCTGGTGGGTCCCGTGAGTGAGTTTCCTAAAACGTCACTGAACTCTGGAGGAAGAATGGAGAGACAGGCCCCTCCAGGTTCCACGACGGGTTCACCACTACAGTGAAAGCCTGGGTGCTTTGCTGGCCCCTTTTCTCGTTCACTCTCCATGGAATTCTGCCCATGGGTGGGCTCTCTGAAGTTGGCATCAAGCATGCACACACAGGGATGTGGAAAGGAGAGTCAAC
Source organism: Bramus lutescens (assembly GCA_001685075.1). NCBI lineage: Eukaryota > Metazoa > Chordata > Mammalia > Rodentia > Cricetidae > Bramus > Bramus lutescens. Next base: position 272,197 of record LOEQ01000322.1, on the reverse strand, counting down.
CCAGCAATATCAGCCATCAGTCCTCTAAGGCATTCAGCAAAGGCACACAGGGGCTGGGGTTGCAGTGTGGCAGAGCCCAGCATGCACTGCACCCTGAACGAAACAAATGCATCCATAAATAAAAGCACATAACTTCTAATAAATCCACCAACAACCTTTCAGGAGCAAGATAAAGGAATAGAGGAGAAAGGTGAGTCACCAGCTACCTCAGCGCTGAAAGAGCCTGCTTGGTGCTCACGTTAACATGAAATCGCTTTGATCAGAACAATGACTCACAGCTACATAAAACTGGAGGTAAAATTTACTTCAGCTTCGACACCAAGCCAGAAATAAGGGCAACAATTTCCTTCATAATCAGGAGAGTGGGGGCTGGAGAGATGGCTCAGCAGTTAAAAGCACTGACTGCTCTTCCAGAGGACCCAGGCTCAATTTCCAGCATCCACATGGCAACTTACGATTGTCTGTAACCCCATTTCCAGAGGACCCAAAACCCATGGCAACAACACCGAAGCAGGAGAGTGGAAGAGATATTGTGGCTTTCTGGGTTTGAGAGAGGCCCACAGAGATGCTGGTGGTTGGCCACTGAGACCCACAATGCAACGGGGGTCAGGTCAGTGCTCATCTCTGCTGAGTGTAGCATCTGGGGCAGAGGAGTTTTCCAAGAAGCGCTTTTATAGCTTTATAGCCCTTACAGCATATGTCAAATATCACTGACCAATGAACTGGCCCATTGTATTAAGGTTGAAAAAAGGTAAGCTGTAAAATTTTTTATAGCCAGGATTATCACTCACTATATGTGCTGTGCAAGAGGTGAATCAGGAGGAAAGTTCCTCATCCCCGATGCTGTCACTTAGCAAAGGGACACTACTTAAATACAGTCCATGCTAGACTGCTGGGGCCACCATGAAGCTCCATAGACAGAAGGCTTAAACAATAGAGGTTTTTATGTCTTCAACCTTGGAGGCCAACTGACTGAGGTGACTCAGGGCTGTTTCCTGCTGCTCCCTGGCTTGTGAAGTTGCCCTCTCCCCATACCCATACGTGGTCTTCCGCCTCCCTACCTATATCTTAGACTCTTCTTGGAAAAACAAAGGTCACACGGGATTAGAACCCAACTTCACCTCATAAACAACCATTCCTACAAATACAGTTCAGAGAGTTGGGCTTCGGCCAATACCTTAAAGGAGCATCGTTGAGCCGAATAGTTAGTTATCAAAGGTCTGGGAGAACCACAGCATTCTCAGAACATCAGTCAGGACTAGACCCCCAAGCAGCAACAAGTCTTCTCATTCAAGGTGACTTCTGGGGCAGTTCCAGCGCCTGAGGACAGGGCCAATGAATGCCAAGGTCAAGCTCCCCCTTAAGCCTGCAAGAACAAGGGATCCACAGGGACAGGGGCATGAAATGCAGGCTGCTGCAGATACTTTATTAACTTTTCCAAGGATGAGAGAGAGAGAGAGAGAGAGAGAGAGAGAGAGAGAGATCTACCTTTGCTCCTGGGATCTCTTTGCTAGGCATGACCCTGGGATCCCTAATTAGGCTCACATTCCTTAGGAAGCCCTGTTATCCACTAAATGGCAAAGCCCAATTTAGCCTGCTCTAATCCCCATGAGAAACAAGCCAGCAGGGCAGACGTAATTAAACGCCAGACTGTAGGCCACAATCAAGGCATCAGGATGGGAGAAAAGGAGGGGAAATTACTGGAACTGGGGCTTTCTGTTTCTCTTAAAGGTAACAGGTCTAGAAAGATTATGCCTCTGGTACAGTTATCAACAAGTCCATCCCAGCATTCTCAGCTTTGGCTGCTCTGGCCTGAGCTGGCTGCAGCTTTTAAGGCTTCAGTGTTCTCTCTTCCACCTCCATGCTTCTGAGTTTTAGGAGAAGGGGCCGTGGTAGCGGGCTCGGGTCTCCTTTGGCTTCAGGCAAACCACGCAGGGCTTGTCGGGGAAGGCAACAGAATTAAAACAGCCGAGTCTCGCTCTACATCCTCTATGCTCCCAACATGGGCCCCAGATCAGAAATCAAATGTGAGTCTATTGCTGTAATGAGAGTCTGAAATTGTGAAAGGACACGAAAGGGGTCTCCTCCTAGGACATCCTGCATCCACCAGTCTCAAGATCTAATAAGGACTTCAGGACAGAACCACGTGTCCAGGGACAGGCACAACAGTCTGTCTGAAAGTCCAAGGTCAGAGAGGAAAGACAGGACAAGGTCTGCACGTGGGGCTCTTAGGCACACAGGAGAAGGGGTCCATCCTAGACCTCCATCATCAGGAGACACCGGGGTCCAGCCTGGTGTTTTAACCTTTGTCTTATCTCCCACACAGAAAAACAAAGATTACATGATCATGGGTAAAATGCTTTCTAAAGAACCAGAAGAAAAGCTAAGCTAATAAACACAACTGCTTCAGAGAAACATTAATTCCTCTAAAGTCATTCTCCTCACTTAAAATGGCAAGAATCAAGTTGTAATTGCTTCAAAATAAGCAGGCCCATTTCCACAGGAAAAATCCATGCCTCAGACCATAGTTTCCCAGTGACTTCGTCATCAGCCCTGCAGTGTATCACCAGCAATCACAGGCAACAATAATGAACACTGGCATTGGCAACTCACATTTTTGTTAAATAGGAAAAGTCTGCCAAGGTGCTGCACAGCTTTAATCCTAGCCACTGGGAGGCAGAGGCAAGAAGAACTCTTGTCAATTCAAGGCTAGCCTGAGCTACTTAGCAATTGTTAGCTTGACCAGGGCTATGTAATGAGAGGCTGTCTAACAACAACAAAAAAAAAAGAAAAAAAGAAAATGAAAGAAAAAGAAAGAGAGAAAGAGAAAGGATTGCTAATTAGCTATGTGACAAAGAACCCTGTACTATTTCCATCATGTCCACACTTGCGTCAGTTTGTTTCAGAGATAATGGCACCACACAGGGTCTTTGCAGAGTCGGTCATTCCCCCATCGAGAGGTCAACGTGGATGGAGAAATGGCTCAGCAGTCAAGAGCACTGACTGCTCCTGCAAAGGACCAGGATTCTGTCCCATAGCACCTACCTATAACTCCAATTCCCGGGATATCTTCTGGCTTCCTCAGGCACTGCACAAACCCGATATGCATATGCAAGCAAACACACACACACACACACACACAAACTAAAAACAAATAAATCTTGTTCTTTTGCTTTTTTAAGGCGCCCCATCTAGCCCTTTCTTTTGACTCTGATGTCTTCCTGGTTTGTCCTGTGACCTTTCATGACCAATGAAATAAGGAAATTTAAAAACACTTCTCTTCCTCCTTCTCTTCCTCCTCCTCCTGTCTTCCTTCTTCTCTTGGGGAAGTGGAAGGGTTAAACTCACTCTGAAGCCAAAGCTAGACTCAAATTCACAGCAATTGTCCTGCCTCTACCTATATGTGCTGGTGTGTGCCAATAAACCGAGCTGAAATATGGCAGAGCTTTAGAAGCTCGCTCTTAAGGAATGCAACTATGGCTTCTACCCCAAGCCCATCCATGGATACAACCAGCTGCCATTCTGAAAGAGAGCCAAAGCTACCCGGTGAACAGACAAGCCACAAAAGGACACACTGGGCCATTCAGTCTCTAGTAAAACACTGAGAAGGGCCATGGGGATGTCTGGAACCTTCTGGCTGGCCTTGCATTCACCTCATCTCTCCTACCTTGTACCTCCTCTTGCCCTGTGGCAGGCATATTCAGGTATCTCTCATTTCTTTCAACAACTATACACAAAGTGATTTGTTAAGTCTACCCTTGCCACCCCAGGACAGAGTATCAGCAGGACATCTCTGCTGCCAGCGAGATAGCTGGAATCATATGTGCTTCTGGGGCCTCCCACAAGTGCAGCTACCCTCAGCCAGACACAACTGGCAAAGCAAGTGCAGGACGAACTGTCAAGACGGAGTCAAGAATGGGCTACCCAAATTCCAGGACAAAGTACATACATAGTTTGCAGGAGACTCGGGTACAAAATGTTCTAACCCCTAACTTCTCATTTGCTAACACCCTTTCCCCTTGGAAAGAAAAACTCAAAGGAAGAAGCCACTGTTCCTGAAGCCTTGAGAGGGAGCAGCATGTGCAGCCTCTGCATGGGGAATGTTTAGAGTTCGCACCACCCTGGCTTCACGCTCACTAGACTGACTGCTCAGAAGGAATGGGCCCTCTCATAAAGAAGGGACTGAGGCCCAGTCAAGCTGCAAGGCACACAAGCTAACATCACCCACTCCTGCTTCTGCCACAGCCATGCAGGATCTGAGCTTTCCATCTGAAACCATCAAACAGGCTCATCCGGCCAAGTAGCTGATTTCCAATGACCAGTTGCTGACCATATGGAGAAGATGCCCAACACTACAGAAGGAGCCAAGCTCTCACAAATAAAAGGCCTTCCACAGTGAAGGTGGGCCCTTACAGCCAGCATCTTAGAGACAGATATCCATCAACCTATCACATCTCCAACTCTTCTTGGGTTCGTGGTCTCAGCCTCCTGTCATTCATTAACTCATTCATTCACACACTCATCAGCCACAATGATTAATCAAATACCATATTTCAGAACAGGGTACCCAACAACTGAAAGAGTTCAGCTTTAAGCAGGATGCTAAAGGAAACTTTAAGACATTTTTGTACAAAATGTCTAAGAATAATGTGATGTAAAATAAATAAATAACAGCTCAATAGTTAAGAGCACATACTGCTCTTAAAGAGGATCCGTTTTAGCGCCTGTGTTCCTGTTACTGCCTCTCACTCCAGTTCCATGGGATCCTACACCCTCTCCTGGTGTCCTGGTTTCTGTTGCCACCTGCACTTATATGTACATATCCATACACAGAATACACAAATACATATTTTCAAAAATTAAAGTAAAATTAACTATAACTTTTATATCCAACTAGCTAACTTTTCATTTCACATCTACATATTCTGAAAACACCAACAAATTCATACCATGTTACATTACCCTGCCATCTAACAACACACCCACAACCTTGCTGATGCTGTCACTCTGTTCCCGGACATATTACACCATAAAGAATGACCCACAAGACCCACCTCTGCGCCACCTGATCAGTACTCAGGCCCAAGATGTCTCCCTTTAAAGGTATCCACAAAGGAACAGGAAATGGAGCACAGTGCTGGCCTAGCAGTGGGGGCTCTGTGTTAGCCGCTCAGCACTGCAAAATCAACAGTAAACAAGGTGCCCTTCACCTCCCTTCTCCTGACCCCATTCACTGAAACACCTTCAAGGTCAGGCCATAAACACACCAGTGAACTACCTCCAGCGGTTTTTAAATGCAAATGAAAGGAATTTACAATAAGACTGGAATTTCAGATTTTACCCAATAGTTTACATTCCACTCACTGGGCTCTCCCAGCCTTCCAGAGAGCCCAGCAAGTATTTATCATTCCTAAGATCCTGCAAGCAGGGGGATGTTTACAGTAACGGAGAGCTAGACCGGTGGGTCGTCCTCCTATCCTCCCACATCCTGGCATGCTTGACCCACGCACTGCTTCATTCAGAAAGTCTCGGGAAATTTTCAGGTGAGTCAAGAGTCTGGAAATACACAAAAATGAGCTCGATCAGCTGCCCCTGGGAAGGAGGCTGAAGGAAGCTCTGGGGCTATTTCTGTGCTCAAGGGAACATGGGGGTGGCCACTTCCTGAATCCTGGCCTAAAATTAATAGCTTTACAGAAGTGGCAAAGAAACTTGATTTTGCAAGTTAAAATTCTGAGGACTAAAATGTGAACTCATTTGGATGCTGCAGCTAAAAAAAGGTGTGGTAGGTGGGGAGGGGGGTACTTCTAGTAAGCCTCACCCTAAAAAGTGGCTGTAACAGAATACAGCAGCAGCTGGACCATAAACAAAATCACCCCATCTCAGGGAAGGTCACCCTAGAAACACCACAAAGCTGCCCTGAGCATTCACAGTCATGACCCAATAAGCTGGCTGCCCACAGGCACACAGGGTCCACAGCACAGAGCAGCACTGGGAGAGAGGGCTACCCAGAGGCAAAGTGAAGTATTTGGAAATCTGGGAAAGGAGCCTCCCCCACCCAAGGATAAGCCTATAGAGACACCACCAAGTTGTCCTGCCCAAACAGGACAGAAAAGTCCTAGTAGAGGAGGAGAAGGTCAGAAAGTCTTTCCCAGGCTGAATTTAAGCTCCAGAGGACAATGCTGGAAGAGCCTCTACTCAGAGATGGAGTAAAGTCCTCTCCCCGTGACTGGACCAGGGGAGTGTTCCCAAGACAGTCAGAACTTCTCTGAGATGTGTGTCCTTGGGGAGCACACTGATGGACCCCACGGTATCTTTAATGTATAAAAAGAGCATCCTGATGGCTTCCTAGCTCATCATCCCGGGCCTGAAGGGAAAATCTCCCCAAGGAGAAGAGAAGGGAAGTGAGGAGAGAAGTCCCCACCAGCAGGGCTTCTCACTTGTAAACAGGGTAAGTGGAGTCTGGGAAGAAAAGGAACAAGAGGTGTCTATCAGTGGACTAGGAGATGCCATGGGCTTAGAAGGGAGGCAGCCATAATAAGCAAGGAGAAGGCTAGCAGGAACCAAGGAGACATAGGACCCGCACTCCCACAGAGGAAAGCCAGTGCCAGCATGAAGACACTATTCCTGAGACCAGAAAAGCAGGAGGGATGGGAGGCAGAGCTAAGCATAACAGCAAGAATTTCCCAAGCTGATAATTGTTAGGTCTCAAAGCCTGGGACAAATGCCGAGGTGCCTGTTTAACATACCAAAGCAGATCCCTTAGTTCCTACCTGCTACAGGGTATGGCTGGCAATACTCTGCCCCCTACCCTAAACTTCTGCCCAGGGGCTGGGCTGCCCTTCCCCCAGAGGCTCTTCCCTGTATGATCCAGACATTTTGGTTACCCACCCTTTATGTATCTTTGCCCTGTTGGCTGCTGCCCCTCATTCCACTCACTTCCTTGCCCTCTCCCCACATGGCCCTGCTCAGTCTAGACATGTCCACTCCGGACTCTCCCAGACGTGTCTGCCTCTGGCTNCCCCCCCCCCAATATCTCTACAGTAAACTTTCTCCTCCACCGTCCCTAGGAGCAGTTGTCTCCTTTCTTTTCCTTCTTCTTTCTTTTTTTCATTCAGTAATGAGTACAGGATGATGAAGGAGGCACGGACGGAAGCCAGTGTCACCCTTCAGCTTTCTGCACCCAGAAGATGTAAACCTTCACCATGAAAGCCCAGACAGGTCTCCAGAGAAAAGTGAGAGATACTGGGGACCATACAGCAGTATCACCCCTAAGCGGGTTGGCCTGGAAGACTAGGATGCAGGCTAGTCCACGGGAAGAGTAGAGACATTTGTATGCATAGCAGGAAAGGGCACACACACAGGCGCACACACACACACACACACACACACACACACACACTGAATAAAGAAAAGGAAAGGACATGACTGCTCCTAGGTATGGTGGAGGAGAAAGTTTATTTGTAAATAAAAGGGAACGCATAGCCAGAGGCAGTCACATCTGGGAAAGTCCAGAGTAGACAAACGACCCTGAGGCGTGGGAGAGGGGAGAGAGGAAACCAGGTGCAGCAGTCAGGAGGCCAAAGGTACAAAAAGAGCAGGTAACCCAAACGTGGGGAAGTGGGGAAGGGCAGCCCAGTCCCTGGACTGGAAAGTTCAGGATACAGAGTGAGGTATTCAAGCCATATCCTGTAACAGGTAGGGACTGAAGGAAGTTGAGAAAACCTGGTAGCCAGGTCTGCTTTGATATGTCAAATAGGCACCTCAGCCATTTGTCCCCAGTTCGAAACTTAATGCCCATGGACAAGTACGTGAATATACACATACATCTTTCTTAAAGAAGGGGGCAGAGGCCTGCTCTTCAGGAACTTGCAGCAAGCCCTAGCGTGCACCCAGGTGAGGACTCTAATCCAGGCAGTCACTCTGGCTGCACAACCAATGGACCAGGAGCACAAAAAGCCTCCCTGTAAACAAACCAGAGCTGACCATGCAGACAACAATGCAGGATCCTGAGGCTGAGGGAAAATGGCAGTAGGCCAGGTGAGCAGACTCATAGCCAGTCTGACAGAGGCCCTGAGATGCCACAAGCCAGACCCGGGTCTTTGACAGTCTTTAGAAACAACCTCTGACTGAGACGTAAATTAGACAAGCAAGCAGCATTCTCAAGAACTGAGAAAGTGCACAGCCCTTTCCTACCTAAATGCACGCTTTTGGATGCTCCTCATCTCCCATGTTCCATGAAGTGTCAGCTAACCATGCCTCAGGAAAGTCCTTCAGCTGCTAACACTGCAGGGGTCCATGGTACTTCCAGAGCAGGGTTCTCAACCTTCCGAATGTTGCATCCCTTTGATACAGTTCCTCATGTTGTAGTGACCCCAACCATAAAATCACCTTTGTCGCTACTTTATAACTGCAATCTTGCTATTGAGCCATGTATCAGTTCCTAAGACCACCAGAAATAGGTGTTTTCTGATGGTTGTAACACACAGGCTGAAAAACGTTGTTTCAGAGGAACAAAAAGAGAGCTCCCAAAGAAGCAACAGGCCTGAGCTAGCAAGGGGGCTGAAGTCCTTTCCGCAAGCCTCTCAGGAAGGTATTCTTGCCTTAATTTCACGGAAGAAGACCAGACTAACACAGGTAGAATTAGAATTCAGACCCAGGGTTTTTATAAAGGTCCTCAAAGTTCTTGAGATTGTTTCATATAGCAATACATGGAAATTTCCACTTTACAGTTCTGTTCTCAACAACAACAACAAAAAGTCAGGCCAGAACAAATGAATACAACAGCCTATCACAAAATTCAGGTACCAAAAGACACAACTAGAAGGCAAAAATATTCACCAAGTATCTACATTTGAGGGACAGCTGCTCACAGCTGTCTTGAGTTCTGTCCCCCTACTCTAGAACCAAGACCCAATGTCCTACCATGTTCTGTGGGATCCCAGGGCAAGTGGTCATGTGCTTGTTATTCTCATCACACACGCATGTGCGCGCACACACATACACACACACAATGGCATCTGTTTTGATAGTTGCCAGTGTCCTTCCTTACTGGTAACAACCTGTCTACAGGAGGTCAGGTGACATCTACTGCCCTTGCACCCTTCCCCAGTCACTGTCACACAAACATCCCATCAATGGCCTACCACCGACAATTACACTTGCTTGAAATGGTCAAGCTGTAAGGGTCAGCAGGGAACCTTCTTCCTCAGGACACCCTTGAGAGAAACAGGGATGAAGCATAGTTTCCCAGGGAACTTCACCAGTTCTAATTCAAAGCAAACCTACCTGCAGCTATGGTGTGCCCTCACTGACATCAGCCCATCCTCTTGAAATCCCATCAGGGACTGTAGGAAGGTAGTTTCTCACTGCGAAGACTCTAAGAGTCCTCAAGATACACGGCCTGACCCAAACCCAGTGAAGGACACAAAGGGCTGATGCCGTCTCTATACCAGACGTCCAGCTTCCTGCATACAGGCAACCACAGTCAATAACAGATTACAGCCAAATAGCCCAATTAAAGAGCAAATTGGTACAGATTCACTCCAGAGATATATCTAGATCTATTTTATTTGTTACAACACAATGCATCCTGACAAACTTCTGAAGAATCAAAACGGTAGTTTTTAAAATCCCAGTGTTAATTTAAGGCAAATGTAGTATCTCAAAAGAGTACATAGCCCTGCTTCACTTCATAACGGGGATGTACTCTGAGAAATGAGGTGACGCAAGACTGCTGCTGTGCAAACACCACACCATGTATTTGCACAACCAGGATCGCTACAGCATCACCAGATGACGCAAGCTCACGGACCACCATCAGACACACAGCCCACTGTTGACCAAAGCATCATTATGTGGTACACGCCTGCCATAATTCCTTTTCGGCCCATTGTTGGGGCAAGGAAAGTAATCCTCTACAAACACTACTTAAATATAGAACCTGTTGAAGAGCAAACATGTCACCACAAAAGTGACATTTACACTGCTAACTACACAAGACAATATAGTCCTCCTTGCCAGTCTGGCCACCCATCATAGCCAGCTTCAAAGCCTTTGGTTAGCCAGTGTGTGGGGACTCACACCTATAATTCTAGCACTTAGGAAGTAGAGTAGGGGGGCTGGCATGAATTTGAGGCCAGTCTGGGCTGTATGATGAGTTTCATTCCAGCCTTAGTTAAAAAGACCAGACCCTGTCACAAAAGAAACCATAAGACAAAACAAACAACAGCAAAATGACCTTGGTTTCTTCTCTCTGTCCCCATCCAGTGAAGTTCCAGAAGTTCACAATCAATGGCTTTGCCTGGGGCTCAGATTATATTGAGTTTAAAAACCTGAATCTTTATATACAGGGCAAGTACTGACTCCCGAGGTGAGCTCAGAGCACACAAGAGGCTTCCCTAGAGGAAGGCCATCCCCATATCCCATATCCCGGGTCTCAGAACAGCCCTCCCTCTCAGGAACAAAGCCCCCAGCTCTCAACACTTCAATGAGTTTCCTCAAAAAAATGGGTGAAAGAAAGCCAGTGAGGGTGAAAAAGGCCCACCTGGGGGAGACAAAAGTGTCCTTCAAAGGGCAAGGTTTAAAGATCCTTATGGCTCTTCTCACACCAGTGATAACTTGGAGCAAGCAAGATATGAATGGACAAATGAACCATTGCCATCTGGACTAGAGGAGCCAATGATGCTTAAAGAAATTAGACTGTAAAACTATGAAAACACCAAGAGAAGGTATACGATGTGTACTGTGGAAGAGCAAAACCGATCTGAACGGTTTGCCTGCTCTAGGACTCTACCGATGCGACACCTAAAAAAGCCAAAATTATGGAGACAACAAAAAGACTGGGGGTCACCAGAATCCAGGAGAGAAAGGAAGCCCATGAGATTTTTAAGGCAGGGTAAATACTCCATATTATGCACATTCTGTACTCTACATTTGTCCAAATTCATAGAATATGAGTCATGGTTTAAATACGAAATATCTCCCATAGGCCCACATGCTGTGTTCGGCTCCTGAGCTGATGGTTGAGTTTGAAGAGGTAGAGGAAGCTTCAGAGGATGAAACCAAGCTGAAGGAAGCAGGGCACTGGGGATTTCTGAAACATATGCCTAGTTCTCAGTCCCTTGTACTCCACTTGCTATCCACCAGAAGGAAGACAGTGTCTCCTTCACATTCCCCCACCATCACGACCTGCCTCACTGAGGCCCATAGTCAACGGAGCCAAGAACAGTGGGCCGAACCGAAATAAATCCTTTCTCCTTTGAATTGTCTAACAACAGGTATCTTTGTCACCGTGATGAGAAAAGCAACAGAAAACACAACACCAAGAAAGAGTCCTACTGAAGAATAGGCTCTGGATGGTAACGACGCCTCAATGGACGCCATCAGCTACAGAATAACCTCAGGATGGTAACGACTCCTCGGTGGACACCATCGGCTGCAACAGAGATGATTAAGGTGGGAGAAGTTGTGCAGAACCACAGAGAATTCTGTCCACTTTCCCTTCAATTTCACTATGAATGCACAAACACCCGAAGAATTACTTCAATGGCTTCTAAAAACAATTGTAGAAGGCAGCTGTCAAACTGGCATCTTAGTGGTAGATCATTTGCCCAGCAAGCACAAAACCCTGCATCCCCTGCTCAGGACATCCCCCCACCGCCCACACACACACATATACACACACACCAGCTTCCCTCTCTAAAACACCGAGCACACACACTGCAGCAACGCAGAGAAGCGTCTCTTGGCAGACCCAGGCTCCAAAATGGTTCTCACAGTAGCAGGCTGGAATTGTCCTGAAGTCAATGCTGTACCTGGGCCCTGCTCAGCGTCTGGCTAGAGCAAAACTCAGAAGTGTTTGTTTATTGAATTGCCCAGCTTAAAATTCAACTACTTCCATGGCTGGGACAAATGGTGGGGAGTCAAGTGGCAGAATGCTGGGCAAATGCTGAGCTGGCAGCATGGGTCGACCATCTCTCAGGGAAGTGCCATCGCTTGGTTCTGAAGCTGCCACCCTCAAGAACAGAACCACTAGCCAAGAAGAGAAGCCCTCAGCGTCATGTAGTGAGGAAACAGCCATGCCTGAAGGTTCAGCTCCTCCCTGTAACCTCTGGGGAGCATTCTTCCTGAGCATACACTACAAGCCAGTTTCGTGAAAGACCTTAAGTGTCTCACATCACTCCCACAAACACTCTGCTATAACTGTTATAACTGCCCATCCCAGCTTCAGATACAGACACTGAACCTCAGAAAGTATATCAGGAAACGGGCAAACACAAACACAGCACAAAAGCTCAGCTCCTAACAGTCTGGGGCTTTGACTTTTGTTGTTTTCATGAAAAATGTTTTGTTTTTGTTTTATTTTTCACTAAGTGAAATCAGCTCATTTTCCTAGGAAAATATGTGGGTACACCCCTTCCACACCTTAGGGTAGGGGATTAGGTGGACACCCTTATCTTCAATGCTAATGCCCGAGCAAGCACCACCAGTTCATTCTTTCCTGAATGTTCATGGTGTAGCCACCCTGTCCTGGTGGGAATCACCTGGACCCTGCTTCTATCACAGTAGAGCTGTCTGGTGCTCTGGGGCCTGAGGGAGAGTAAGCCCGGACACAAGACAATGAGACAGAGCAGGGACAGTCACAGCTGAGGGCTTAACACGCCACAAAGCGAGAACTCACATGGCTTCCTTGTGTACCTCAGAACATCACCTATCTGTGGCAACCCAGTCCTGCGTATGATGCTGAGGAGCAACAGGAAGGAGAGAAACACGCTAGCCCTGCCATGGCCACTGCAGAGGATTGGTCATCTTGGATGTGTCAGAGACAAAATGAAGCCAGGCGGGCAAGACTGAGGATGGCCTAGAGGCTGACGGTTTGATGGAGCCTTGGTGCTAGAGACTGGTCCTTTGTGAACTAAAGCAGGTGCTGACTTCCAGGACCCCGATGGCTGCTCAGTGCTGTCCCAGGTGTGCTCCAGCTCAGCTAACTTGTGTTCAGTCTCCATGGGGGAATCTCTGCTGATCCAGGACCCTAAAGTGTGACTCAAGGCATGAGCAAACATCAAAATAGCCAATGTCTGTGGCTGCCACAGGCTGCAAAGACAAGATCTGTTCTTGTTCACTTCTCAGGGACAATCCCCAGGCCCTCTTCTTCTTTTCTCTTCACAACATCTGCTTTCCTAAAACTTCTGTACTTCTCCTTCCCTTTCCCCTCATGTCAATGAGTCAACTGAGGGCAGGGAAAAACCAAGTCATGAGGCCCAGATGGCTCAGGGGCTGAGATGAATCAGCTGAGCACCCGGGGAGCAGGACCCTGAAATGCCAAACTCTCAAAGAGATTTCTCATCGTCTCCTTGACTTCCCTAGGGTCACACACAATGTTACTGTACACAGTGTCTAAGAGAAGGCCATTGTTGTGTGTAATTTAAGCAGTATTGTCCGTCTGTTCCACACAGGGGGATACTGAGGCTCAGGCAGACCTACCTCAGTCATCCAAGCCATCTTAGAAACAAGCAAACAAACAAAAACTCACTTTAAACTTAATGGCTTCAATGACAGGAATTTATGGCTCACGGTTCAAAAGGCTGGACACTCACTCGAACATCGAAGTACAAACAGGCTTAGTGCTAGATAGGGATCAGCTTTCTGGATCCCCATCATGCCTTTCTGCAGTCTCTATTTGATGGAAAGGGAAGAAAACTCTCCCATGTCTCTTTGAAAAGGGCACTAAGCCCATCAATCCTAAGGCCCCACCTAATAATACCTAATAGGCTCCACCCCCTAATGTCATCATGCTTATTTCAACACATGACCCTAGAGACACAGACACTAGGACCACAGCAGGTATACTGGCCTACTTTCAGGCCAAAAGCCACAAGGAGATCAAAGGCCAGGTCTCTTCCTTCATTTGCCCACACAACCTGGAATGAGGGACATGCTCAGGAAAATAGAAACCTCATCTACCATACTGGGGCTTCTACGTTTCCTCACCATGTCTTGTCTCCCTACTGAGACTCAATCTTCTTTATAGAACCTTCACTCCATATCCTCAGTACTAATGGAGCAACCACAGGCACAACAGATGCCTAAGACTGTGGCATTAACCCAACAGAGCAGCAGTCATGGCATTTAACTCCATCACACGCCAAACACACGCTGCAGGGACCTTTCCTAGCTCTCACCCTCAGGAACCACTGAGGAGGGTACATGGGGCACACGTCACCCTGTCAGTACAAGACAGACGAGGTCTAACATGGGAGCCAAGTCTAAACCTTCACAAAGCTTTCCGATTTTCCAAAGCCACATTCAGGGAGGCTGCACAGTGATCCATTTACACAGTAGTAAAGGCCCAAAGCCAAGGAGTGAGATCTATGACATACAAGCAAGGATCCAAACTCACAGAAGTAACGTGGGGCAAACCACACTCCAGTTCCTGAAAGAAATGCTTCCCAGGCACTAAGCTCTGCTGGGCTGCTGAGAATTTACGGTTCTCAGTCCCGACACCATGACTCTGTGTGTGGAATGAGAAGATGCTTTGTTACTGCTGGTAGCATTCTCTCATGCTATTCAAAGCCATATTAAAAACTTTCTTTTTTTCAAGAATGTGGCTACATTTCCCCCTGGCAGGCTCTGATAGGAGGAAAGCCTACTTATCTCTCAGCAGACCGCCAACTGCTGGGCTTAACAATGCCCTATCAGTTATACTTAAGACTTCTGGATGATGCTTTGAAGCAAGGAATTTGAAGTAGAAATGGAGAGAAAGATGCAGGCTCACTGCTGCAGCTCAGGTCAGAGGTGGCCAGGCTAGCCTAGGATTAGAGTCAGGGGATGGAGTGGGTGGCAAGACAAGCACTCAGCCCTTGGACCACACCCCCAACAGTGACAAGATATGTGTCATGAGGACAAGGGCCACCAAAAGAGACACCACCGGAAAGGCACACTGAAGTCCCTGCATGAGAAGGGAGCCTTTCCAAGTCAGATCTGCTCCCAAAACAGACTGGCCCCATCAGCACTGCATCCCCCATTCCAGGCGCCACTGCAGCACAGTTCCTTTGACCAAAGGTGGGTAACACACAGAAGCGAGGTTAAGATAAACCAGGGTTGGAAATCAGTCCCACTCCAGGGAGTGTGACCAGGGGGAAGACTACGTTCTCCAACACAGAGTTGAGTGAGAAAGGCGGCAGAGCTGCTCCATGCTACCCAACTAGGCTTAGAAAAAGCTTCTGAATGACCTCAAGAAAGAGACGCAGAAGGTGAAGAGGGTAGAGGGTGCTGGTCCTAAGCTAGTTTAGGCATCTATCAGCAGCACTGAGCAACCCTCTCCGTTATCTGCGCATTCTAAATATGCCCATAGAAGACTTAAAAGGCAAGTCATTTATCTCTGGAAAGAGCCCGAGGGCTAAGACCATTAATTTTCCGCCTCTGTAGACGTACTTCTGTGAATGTGAATATGCGTGCCTATGTGTGCACAGGGTACATGGATGACTGTGAGTACACATGCATGTACATATGAACAGAATGAGTGTACTCATGTGGGGTATGGTGGTTTGAATAGGTATGAACCCCATAGACTCATGTGTTTGAATGCTTAACCCATAGGGAGTGGCACTAATAGGAGGTGTGGTCTTGTTTGAGTAGGTGTGGTTTATTGGAAGAGGTGTGTCACTAGGGTTGGGCTTTGAGGTCTCCTAAGCTCAAAACTGCACTTCCGGTTGCCTTTGGATCCCTACTCTCAGCTACCCCTCTACCATGTCTGCCTGCATACTGCCATGCATTGCCATGATGATAATGAACTAGACCTCTGAACTGCAAACTAGCCCCAATTAAATGTTTTCCTTATAAGAATGGCCATGGTCATGGTGTCTCTTCACAGCAATAAAAACCCTACGACATGGGGTGTGTACACGTAAATGTTTATATGTTTAAGTGTGCGTGTGTTTTTGTGTGGAGAAACTCTACCCTTCCTGGCCCTCACATAGAAAACATGTATGTGAAGTCATGTGGTTCACGGTATCCTTAAAATTTCCACCACAGCCTCTAGTTCAGAGACTGAAGACAGGATGGAGATCTGGGAACAACGTGAACATCAGCATGGCCCATGTCTCCTGTCCCACAGCCAGAGGAACGGCTCGCCAGAACCCCTGACAGTTTGTCGGTCAGTGAGGTTTTGAAAGGCTGGAGTCACCTGAAGAGCAGCCTCAAAGCGAGGAAATCCAGAGCTGCAGGCACAGAGAAGGGAAAGAACCATAGCTGCATCCTCAGCAACTTCACTTCTAGGCCTCTCACTTCAATGCTCATCACAGGTAAGGTGGCAAGGCCACAGCAACCAGGGGACCACCTGGCTCTCAAGCACTCTGGGGACACAGACACTAGGCCTGAAGATCCCTACTCCAGGTTGCCCAGGTTTTCACCAGCCACAGTGAACAGCTAACTATCCTCAAAGTTAGCCAGCACGTTCCTCTAGGCTAAACACGCACCCTGGCTCTGTCTCTGCACCTCTACCCCATGAATAGATGGCAACACACAGAGAAAGTCAGGATCACTCATCGCCAGGAAGGAGTTGGTGGTATGGCCATTTTGAAAAGGATGATTGAGGTCTTATCTGAAATCAAATTCTTCGGAATTATTTTCTATAATTAAAAACATGGATTTCAAAGCTTGCTCTTGAGATGAAAGTAATATGCCACACTCAGCAGTATCTGCCGGCCAGCCTCTTTCCAGTAGGTCCCAGTTCCTTTCCCAGCTGCAGTCCAAGGGCAGCCCTCCCCCTCCGCCCATCAGTCAGTGAAGGCCAGCTCCGCGAAGTCCCACGGGAAAGCCATGGAATGCTTACCTGGGCTTCACATTTCTTGTGGCAGGAATACTTGCAGGCTGGAAGAAAGAGAAAGAATGTCTGTTAGTCGAGCAATCTTAGGTGAGGCTTGCCAGGTCTCCCTCCTTGAGAAAGTTTAGCAGGCAGGCTGGGGAGGGAGGTCTCTCCCTGACAAGAGGTGGTTGTATGCCAAGAAGGCGAACTGAGACAAAGCTGACACCTAAGAACTGCGCTACAGCTATGTGGTTCAGCACGGGCTCAGCACGTACCAGGACTTGGATTCAGTTCCCATAGCAGGAAAAAGAAGAAAAAGACCAAAAGCTCAGCCAGTCGAGGTAGAAATTGATCAGGAGTGGGGTCCTATGTAGACAGGTTTTTGAAAAAGTTTCATCCAGTCAAGCTGAAGAAGGCAAGAAGGACCCAGGGAGCAAAAGTCCTCTGTGCATACACAGATGTTATAATTTATCCCTGGGGAAAGAAGAGGAGAAAGAAGAGAAAGAACAAAGCCCCAGGCATTTATTTGATCAGAGCCCTCCCAGGAGGGAAAAAGTCACGAGGTCATTTGATCTTGAGGTCATTTGGTCTCGCAGGTTTTCACTTCCGGGAGACCTTAGCAGGCACTGTCAAAATAAATTCATGTCTAAATTCCTACAGAGGAGTCCTTCAACAGGGGCCATTATGTGAGCAGAGCGGGTTCTGTGTCATGGGAGGCCCCAACAATGCAGATGGGGTGCTGGAACCAATGTGGATTTCACAGGCCCTCCCCTCTGGCCCAGAAGCAGGCCACAGCGGGGCCTCAAGGAATAAAAGGCCAGCAGGAGCAGCATGGTGCAGTGACAAGGCCAGACATGGGAGAGAGGGCAGGATGAGGACGGTGGGAAATGAAGCAACTGCATGTCAGCCCCCCACAAGCACTCCCGGGGGCATCACAGGGGCCTAGATTCCTTCCCCACAGCACCTGCCTGAGGCTTCCTGTCTGGGTTCCACCTCTCCAGCAGGGTTGCCCAAGGCAAATCCTAGGACCTCTCGGGACGCCGTCCCCTTCACAGAACTATCAATATCAAATGGAATCCTTCATGGGCCCCTGCTTTCAAACTACAGAGTAATGCCCCAAGCAGAAATGGGCAGAGCCCAGACAACAAGGCCTCAGAGGTCAGAGAGACAGAGGACCAAATCTCAGCTTGGAGCTGTGAGCCCAGGAGTTCAGGAAACCTTCCATCGTGCCTTCTAGACAACACTTAAAGGTTCACAGAGGGTTAACTAAGGGTGAAACAGAAAAACTTGCCCATGGCCTAGGAGTTTGTGTACCCCAGGAGTTAACAACCTATTTAGGTCTTTATCTGTGTGTATTCTAGATTTTTTCAATCGCCTGCCTAAGATTTTGAGATCTGTTAGAATACATACCACAAATATTGATTCTTCATCTTCTAATCAGCACAAAACAGGATTGTGATCAGGGATTTCGAAATCAAGAAAGATTTCCACTGGATAACAATAGGACAACCACAAGATTTTCAAAACCCAGACAGAAGCCTGCCCAGGCAGAGGACGGCAGGCAGAAAGTACTAAGGTAGGAGGGACAGCACAGCCCGGGAGCAGCTGATGACTGGGCCAATCACATGACAGGCAGCCTCTGAGCTGACCTTAATAATTCCAGCCCCATGCACAACGAATCACCGCTGTCTGAATGTTAGAGCAAGGCGGCGGAGGGGATGCTGTGTGATTCCTGCCACTTTATGGGGCCACTTCAGCAACCCTGCAGAGCTGCCAATTTGGAAAGAAACTGAAGCCACCAGCCAGCACGCAGCACTTGGCCAGTCCGGCTGCCAACTCTGTGAGCGTGATGGCCCAGTGACAGCAGACGCCAACCTCGGCCAGGCCTTCAATGACGGACAGTCTCTGAGAAGAAGCCTAGTGTGGACGGCTTGGTCCCCTAAGTCTTACATTCCCAAACCAAGATGCAGTGGATGCTTACAGTTGTACCAAGGCATTGAGAGTAAGTACGTTCACAGTCCAGTGAAATCCAGCCATCACTGTCCCTCGTTCAGGTTCCGGCTGTCACATGCTTGCTGCCTTACAACCATCCCAGAAAAAGAGCCAATGTCAGATCGCTCACAGGGAAAGCTCAGCCGCCGCATCGTCAGCTCAAGATCTTCAGTGGGCCCACACTTAAAGCTTCCCACATGCCCCCTGCCCACCTCAGTCTGGCTCCAGTGTCGGTTCTGACTATCCTATGCTTGCCCCTAGGACTCACCCAGCTACCTTGGTGCCCCTGAGCCCAAGGCTAGTGGTGTCAGATCATCTTAACAGTCCATCGCTCAAGGCAGGCTGCGAGCTGGAAGGACAGGCAGTCTTAGCTGTGTAGCATCCAATTCTACCCAGGGCAACAGGAGTGAACCACACAAAGGCAACTCACTCTTCAGTGTCTACAGCATAGAATGCATAGGCATTCCTAAAAACTCATCAGATCCCAGCAAGAAGCCACTCATCTTTGCTTCTTTGACTGAGGGTAGGTCAGAGTCTGGGTGAAACCTGAGAACTCATTCATACATCAACTGTGAATCAATCACGACCTGCTGCAGCCAC
>LOEQ01000322.1:242386-252785 GCA_001685075.1 Bramus lutescens | reverse complement strand
GACACACAGCAAGGACCTTTTATCTGGTAGCCTTTGGTCCCAGTCACACAGGCTCCCAAAGGCAAGGGTACCCTCAGTCAATCTCACCCATCTGCCCAGAAGTCATCACGTTTTGATTTAAATACTGGGTTTTTTTAATTACGACTATATTTTGTTCTCCGACAATTTCAAGAATGCATTTAATGCACTCCAATTACTCTCTGAACTTTAGCAGAGAGTACAGTGAGCAGCTGCCTACTAAACAAATGGTCCTAAACTACTACGAATAAATGGATGGGGCTGCAGAGATGGCTCAGTGGTTAAGAATACTGGTGTTCTTCCAGAGGACCCAGGTTCAATTCCCGGCACCCACATGGGAGCGAACAGTTGTTTCTAACTCTGGTTCCAGGGTTTATGGCATCCTCTTCTGACCTCATTGGGCATGAGACACACATATGGTACACAGATAAACATGCAGGCAAAACACTAACACATATGAAATAAAACTAAATCTTTAATTTATCACCTAATTAAAATTTCTAAAAAGAAGGAAGGAAAGAAAGGGGAAAACTCTATTGCTGTGGTTGTCTTGGGACAGAGCCTCACTTTGTAGCTCAGGTTAGCCTTAAAGTTATGGCAAAACTCCCACCTCAGCCTCTCAAGTGCTGGGATTATTGGTGTTTAAGCTACCAGATCTAGCCAAATGAAAATTCACTCGCAAATCCTTGACTTCTAGCCTTTCTAGGGGTATTCCCTCAGGCTGTGATTCTGCCTCCCAAGCCATTATTGGTGGATTAAAATCCAGGAGATATAAAGTTATATTGTATAAATATGTACACTACAATTTCTCCAGGACTTCATCACAATCATCCATCGGCAAGAGTCCTGTTCATCCTAAAGACAACTGTAGGCTGAGTGCCCGTATCCAAAATCCTTTGGATTAAGAGGTTTCAGATTTGGGGACATTTTCGTAGATATTGTTGGCTTACAATTTTATTCCAAAAGCCCAAAGTTTGAAATTGCTCCAAAATCTGAACTACTTTGTGCATCCAAATTTTAGATTTTGTAACATTTTGGTTTGTAGAGTCTTCGATAAACCTATATACTTTTCTCATCCAGAGATAAAAAGTAAAAATAAATTTAAAAATTAAAAAAACAAAAAAAAGTCCCATTACTCATCCACTTCTGCCCTCTCAGCATCCAAATCAACTTCTTGCTGCTGAAATAACCCAGTATACCCCAAAACTGAAGGACAGAGTCCCTTCAGCTTCCTCATGTGAAGGATGGCCAGAAAGAGGGCAGGGCATGCATCAATGCCACCATCCGCTGCTCAGAGTCTCACAGATGCCACTTAACAGACTGGCTTCCTCCTCCTGACCCATGATCTTTCCCCTCAACACCAGGCTCATGGGGCTCAGGGGTGTCCTTTTACTCTCCACAAAGTCCCCACAGTACCTTGTACTCATGGTCCCCTGAGCATTCCATGTGTAATGGCTGTGTGCCTTCTCATCTGTCCACTGATTCCACACAGAACCCCATTTCCCAGCTGGCTCAGACCCCTCTGCCACTCCCACACCCATGCAGTGTTTCTCAGAAAGATAGCATGCTCTGAGAGCTTTCACATGCTTGCTCTGAGACTCTCTGGAAGCCTCGTGCTCCTGTGCTGGCCAGTGTCCGCTGCCCTCTCAATGTCTCCCACTTCCTCCTCTCCTATGGAGTCATATTTAGTCTAGCTTCCCCTCACTCCATCCTTGTGTGAGTCAGAGAAAGGTCACCCTTAGATGGACAGATCCTGCCTGATCGAAGTTAGCAGTTGTCAGAGGGGGTCTATAGGCCTCTGGGTCCCTATGACTTCCCAATGGGCTGATGAGACCAAAATATGTTCAGACATCTCTTCCTCCTTTCTCTTGTGTAACACAGTGGGGAAAATGCTGAGGCCTCCGCAAGAATCTGGGAAACAAGACCAACCTGCACTAGTTACCACTCCAATCAGTACCAGCGGCCACTCGAGTTAAAAAGCTGCCTTCAGGAATATCCTGATGAAGGCTGGAGAGATGGCTCACCGGCTAAGAGCACCGGCTGCTCTTCCAAGGGACTTGAGTTCAATCCCCAGCACACACGGCAGCTCACAGCCTCTGTAACTGCAGTCCCATGGGATCCAATCCCCTCTTCTGGTGTGCAGACAGACATGCAGACAAAACAACTGTGTATGTAAATAAATAAATATTTCTCACAAAAGGATATCCTGATGTAAAATCTCAGTAGACACCTCTTCATTATTCTGTGAGAGCGAGGGGGGAGGAGCCTGCAATGAGTGTCTCAGCATCAGCATCCTGAAATGGGACAACCTGGAGCAGGACCATGTGAGAGAGAACAGGACCATCCAGCAACAACACTGTCACAGCTGTGATTTGTCAGCTAACTAGTGACTTAACTCAGGAACACCATTTTTATTTGAAGGGATCTTGGCACGCAGAATATGAAGGGGCTGCTTGCCAGATCTTGAAGTTAATCCAAGTAAGCCTGTCACACCAACAGCAAAACTTCAGATTTCAAGTGGAAATTCTCCTTGCGAAAGACGTACATCCAAAACCAGGAGCTTGACAGTGCAAGACCCTTCCGATAAAAGCATCAGCAACACTACCAACAAATATAGAGGTTGGTTTGTTTGGTGTGTGCGTGTGCATGATTTTTAAAAAGTTGCCTCAAGACTATGAAATCTAAGTCAATTGACCGGAACTACCAAATGACCATGGCACTGTGATACTTGCTATGTCAAAGATGCCCTCAAACACAAGACCATACACAAACAGCTGAAAAAACAATTGATTCCATTTGGGATTACACACTGAGAGACCAATCTCCACGAAACAATCCTCTGAGCACCAGAACACCCTGAGAGGCTGACAGCGGGCCGCTTCTGGGTATCGGACACAGGGCTAATGGGTTTGCAGCTCCTACACAGTATGCACAGACCCAATACAGAAGGAAGCAGGGGAATCCTTCCTTCCCACTAAAGAAAAAAACAGAACAATGTCTCACTTCTCCTTGTGAATGACAGTTTTGAGGAAGTCATTTTTCAGTAAAAATATTTATATTACCATATAATAGGTATGTTATTGTTTCTTTTAAACAGTTTATTTTACTTACCATCTGTTTCCATTTCTATCATGTTAAATGGAGTAGATATGGATCATATCTACATGGTCTTCTGAGTGATCTGAAGCAGGGTGACAGTGAAGGAATTTCGACTTACATGAGCAATGACAACCCTAGACAGACAATAATTCCATTCATCCTTCTTGACTGTATCTTTTAGAACAGGGGAGCGATCCACTTCTGACTGAGGGAAAAGCAAATGAACCCAACCCACCGAATTCTATAAAGTCCCTTACTATCTTACAGGAAACACAAGAAGGGAAAAGTTCTTGAGTGGCTATCCTCTCCGAGAATGGAGCTAGAGTCTACACAGAGAAAGCTACTGAAGTCAGTCTGTACAGCGGGAGCCCAGTACACTGACTGCTGTGTTCCTACTGAAGTCAGTCTGTACAGCGGGAGCCCAGTACACTGACTGCTGTGTTCCTACTGAAGTCAGTCTGTACAGCGGGAGCCCAGTACACTGACTGCTGTGTTCCTGCTGAAGTCAGTCTGCACAGCGGGAGCCCAGTACACTGCTGTGTTCCTGCTGAAGTCAAGTCTGCACAGCGGGAGCCCAGTACACTGACTGCTGTGTTCCTGCTGAAGTCAGTCTGTACAGCGGGAGCCCAGTACACTGACTGCTGTGCTCTGGGTCACCAGCCCCTGCACCTCCTGGCCCAGAAGAAACCCCACACCACACTGGCTGACTAGGTCCTGCAGGTCTAGCAACCACAACACCGTTTGCTTGACAAAGCTTGTCCCGAAAGCTCCCAGAGCAACCACAGAGAAAGGCACATTCACATTCTCGATCTGCTTTACAAACAATAAATATGATGAGCCCGGAGGCAAAGGCTCTTCCATGTCTGGTGCAGTAACTGGGTTCCAGGGTCACTAAGCCAATAAAGAATACAAACATCTGTCAGAAACTGTACCAAAGTGAAGAGTGACTGTCCTAGCTCCCCTCAAGGAGGACCCAATTATCACCTCCTCCCACCACCTCTCTTTCGGTAATGGGAAAGAGACCTGTGATAGCAGTGACCTTTCTGTTACGAAAAGAAAAAGTACCTAGGGAAAAAATAATATATGTGTGTATGTATGTGTATATACGTATATGAGGGAGAGAGGAAAGATGATAAATAAATAGATCTACAAGTAAAATATGAGTAGTTATTTAGAAAACATGCTGCTAAAGATTTGATATGTGAGAATACTTTCCGCTGGGCGGTGGTGGCACACACCTTCAACCTCAGTGCTCAGGAGACAGAGGCAGGTGGATCTCTGTGAGTTCAAGGCCAGTATGGTCTACAGAACGAGTTCAAGGATAGCCAGGGTTACACAGAGAAACCCTGTCTCAAAACTCCCCTCTCCAAAAAAAGTACTTTCCAGAAGCCAAGGCTAGACGATACAAAGAAAGCTCTTTGTATAATACAAAGCAAACATGAGGAGCTCGTCCATCCCTAAGAAGCTGACACAGGAGAAACACCACAGGTTGCATCAAGGGAGGCAGGGCAAAAAACAGGCAAACTGCTTAGTCCACAAAAAAATCCAACAGCACTAACTGCATGAGTTCCGGATGTGGCAACTGGGAAACAGGAGAAGGTAGAAATAAGCATTAGCCATTGTAGAATATCTTTGTGACAGAGAGCAGGGGCAGGCACTCACACAGGCAAAAATATAAATAAAAAGGTGGGTAAGCCTGAAATCTTTACAACATTTGTATGCTATAAATACCACCAACAGAATGGGGGGAGCAAGGGCATGAGAATTTACAAAATGTAAGCTGGAAAAAGTAGGAAATGTCGATTGTTTTAGAGGTCAAAGCCATCAGAACGTGGCAAATGTTTTTGCATGGTGTACTATATCTTAAAGAGGCAGCATTCCTAACATAATGAGAAATCAAGAAAGAAAAAAGTCATCTAATTTTTACACAAAGGATTTGAAAGGTGAGCCTGTTCAATATACAGAAACACGGCAGACACTTTAAGTAACAGCCACTTAAATTGAATTTAATTGATTGCAAGGTGGAATGCTCAGAAGCTTCCAGGGCCAGGCTTGGTGCCTGCAGCACTCCAGGCAACACGCGGAGGGTTTCCCTTCCTGTCCTGGCTCCTGGATTCAGTGCCTGCCTGCAGCCATGCTCCATGGAAGAGTCCACACAGCACACCTCAACTCCCTAGTCACAGAAGGGTTTGCAAAGTCAGGCGTAAGATTCCAGGCTACCACTGCCATGGCTCGAATCATAGCCATCTGGCTCTGAAAGGCCTGACATTGCTATATGTCGTCTTGGAGGTGCTATTCTTCAAAGTGTCTCCAGGAGCCTTGGGAATCTAGGCTGCAGGCTGACAAGGTTGTCAAGAGTCTTTTATACAACATTCTAAAGATGTTTACCAAGTTACAAATGAGCCTGTGAGTGAATCGCTGTCTGCTTTTCATGTTCTCCAACGCCCTCTGTGGGGAATCAGAAACGACTTCTTTAGCTGTCCCCCAGGGGTGGCCCGAACAGCCGTGAGCACCCAGAGAGCAGCAGTGGCTGAGCAATAGTATGGAAATCAGCAACCCTGAAGCTCTAAACATGTCCAGATCACAGCTGCTGTGGAGCAGAAACTTCAATTTTATCAGTCAGGCTATGCAAAANAAAAAAAAAAAATTTGAACAAAATCTGCCTGCAAAATTGACCAGCAGGACCCAGAAGTCCCTGGCCTACAGAAACTTCAAAGCCTAAACACCCAAACTTTTGAAGAACAGTGGGAAGAAACCCAGGATTTCTTTACAGAAAGCAGGGAGCATTTCAGTCAAAAACAAAATCCAGAACTGAGACGGAATGAGAGAGAGAGATGCGCTTTGTACCAGATAAGTAACATGGGAGAGAAGTTTCTCGGGTGCCCTTTCTCCCTCCTTGTTCTTCCGGAAGATTCTATCATACCACCATGTCTTGTGTTGGAGCAAGTCTGATAGGGGAGGAGGTTGTTGAGCCAGGCCAGGTCATCACAGGGGCATATTAAGGAAGACCATAGAGGAGACTATGGAAGATGTGAGACTGCGGTTGTCAGGTGAGTCACCTCTAACTGCTTTGGGAAAGTGTTTAAGAGTTACCTACTTCCTGTGGATTTGCAAGAAAAGAACAGCTGGAGGAGCCAGGCATTCATCTGCCAACCTGATCTAGATTTTCCAGGGTGGGCACTGACCTCTAAGAAAGCTACAACAAGCACAGAGCAGGGAACCAGAGCATGGAAAGAGGTTGTTCTGGTCACAGTATCTGGTTACAATACCACAGATCCATGACCCAGGCAGGAGATGCAGACCTGGCAATACAGGGGTGTCAGATTCCTCGCCTTTCTCCAGAGGCAAGCTGGACCTCCTATAGGCAGGCTTTGCTGCTTTGATTGAGCTAACAGACTAAGGCCTTGGGCCCTGGCACTCTCTGAAAGTCCACTGCTTTGGGTGGTGTAATGTCTCCCCTCCCATGCCCATGCCATGCAGAACCTACTGCATCTCCCTAATGCATCTTAGGTCTGCCTGCTTCTGAGCCACCACATTGTGTGCAGCAGTCATCTCTATGCCTCCCAGGACTACTCAGCTGACACCACTGCCTGTGGAACTTGCAGGGTGCTTCATCTCTGAATGCACTGTTGAAGGGTTTCCTCCTGGCACACTACATTGTCCTCAGAGGGCAGCACTTGAGAGACAAGATGAAACATCCTCATCCTAAGGAGTACTTGCAGCAACAAATTTAATAATAATCTTTAAAAACAATGTAAAGGTCACGAGAAAGACCAGATCTAAGATTCCTGAAATGTAATTCTAGGGTATTAAAGTAATAACTGCATAACAACAGAATTGCTGTACTTGGGTGTCTAAATATGATGTCTCAGTCTGTTCGGATGGCTATTTTTGTTTTTGTTTTGTTTTCTGAAACAGGGTTTTTCAGTGTAACAGTCCTGGCTGTCCTAGAACTCACTTTGTAGACCAGGCTGGTCTCGAGCTCACTGAGATCCACCTGCCTCTGCCACCCAAAAGTGCTGGGATCAAAGGTGTGCGCCACCACCGCCTGACCTGGATTGCTATTTTTAAAAGAAACTACCACAATCTGTTTGAGTGGCTGAGCAATGCCAGTACATCTGTCCCTCATAGTTCTGGTCCTAGGACAAAGCAGTGTGTGAGGAGGGGCAGTGCTGACTGATGAGGGAGAAAGCACCCGAGGCAGCACAGCTGAGGGTCCCAGTGTTGTGTGTGTGGTGGGGGACCTGTGCTCATGGTGTCTCACAGCTTTACAGAACTTGGGAGAAAGCTGTATAATGCTAGTGCCCTCTGCGCCACAAGGCCATCATATTGGCCTTCACACTTATGAATGCCTGATTGCATCCCGGGGACCTGAAAAGCTGAAATGTTTGATCTGGGAATGACACACCTTACCAAATCTTTCTTAACAAGTGAATGAGGGAGGAACCTGCAGAATACCTCCTCCATTCCAAGTACCACTAGCCCTACTTTTCTCTTTCAAGCACCTCCCAGGCAGGCTCTGCCCAAGATGACAGGCACAGCAGAACAGAGAAGCACAGTCCTACCAAATGTCCTGAGTGAGAGTGATGCTCTCAGGTGAATCTTCTTTGTGTATAGACACACGCACACAGATGTGTGCACACAAATACATGCAGTCAGAGGAATGGGCACATCCATACGCATGAAAAAATCATATACATGTGCATTTCATATCTGCAACCATTCATATGTACAAGCACCACTACACAGGTGGTCCCCATTCACATGTTAGCACCAAGAACATGCAGTCAGATACATACACCCACATACCATTCTGACATGCCCACTGTAATCCCAGACATTTCATGTACCACTTATTAAAAAACATCACCGATCGAGTCTGCAGAAGTCGCAGGTCCAGCCTGGAGTCCTCACTTTACAGAAGGAACCCCAAGCCAGGCCATCACAGGGCTAACACAATGACCATTGTCCAGAAAAAGAAAGACGATAGCTCCCATCCAACCAGCACACACCGACGGCAAGTCAGAGCCTCAACATTGCTTTGGGCTTCTCCTCGCTGCTCTTGCTCACTGATTCTCTTTATGCAAAAGTAACAGAAACTAACTGATGTGCTAAGGGTAGCACATTAATGTAGGAAGAAGGCTGTGTGGGCTAGTTCCTCAATAAACCCAGGACTCACTATATAAAGAAACATGATGCTTCCTGGGGGCAATGAGCATGGCACAGGCCAGTCACTGCTGTAGGTGTTGGAAAGCAAAGTCCTTCATCTAAGGAGCCCTCCCACCAGCTCTCTGTGCATGAGCTGTTCTAACATATTGCAACAAAACATGTATGGGGATTAGACAGGTGGGACCACCGTAAGAGCACTTTCTACAAAGGGATTTTGGGAGACACAACTCTGACCGGCATGCCCCAAAGCTGGAGGAAGGCTTCACACCCATCTGTCCAACCCTCTTGTTCAATTGTGCTGTGGGTCCTGGTCCTAGATGGAGAAGCAAACTTTGTCTTTACTGAGACTGCCACTCAGAAGAAAGCCCAGGTCTATATGGACTCAGTGGATCCACTATTACACTGTCCCCACACTGCACATAAGTAGCTAATGCTGACTCAATGGACCACACAGGTGGGAGCCTCAACTGCACTTCACCTCTCTTATTTTCAGATCTGAGGGCCGTGTTTAGAGATCCAATTGCTTTTATTTATTTTTATTTATCATTTTCATAGGGGATTGCGTTTGGGACATGGACAGAGGGCAGAGGACAACTACAAGGAGCCAGTTCATTCTTTCAAACGTTAAGTGGGCTTTGGGAACTAATCTCAGATCCTCAGGCTTACACAGCAAGTGTTTACTCCCTGAGCACTTTCTCCACAAGGTCACCTCTGCTAACAAACCAAAGAGCTCTGTTCACCTCATGGGCACCAATGATCTGCCCTCAGTCCTTTTCCTGTTGGCCATCCGTAAAAGGATGGAGAGACCCTGCCTGTCCCTGTGGCTGTGCCACTGCCACTCTCTTACACATCAGTCTGGCACAACCTCAACCAATGAGGCTCCACCCACCCACCACTGCTTAGCTGACCTCAGCATCCATGACATCTTCCCAGGCCCCTGTACTCTAGGGCAAGTCATGACTTAGAGCCATGCTGGCCTGTAGGAAACTGCCTCAAAGCAAAAGGCAGAAGAGGCCGTACACTACAGGGGGTGAGAGGCCTGGGGATGGGTTGAGAAGAGGAAACTGGGGTAGGCGTGCAGTGGGAAGAGATACCTGTGGTGGGGGTACACAGAGACACAGACGACCCCCAGCAGGCCTGGGATGGAAAAGAAACACTTGGGACTGAAGTAAACAGGGGGATCCCCAGCAGGCATAGGTTAGGAGGAGACAACTGGGACTCAGGTAAACAGGGAGACACCCCCTCCCCAACAGACCTAGGATGGGAGGAGACATCTGGGGCTCAGGTACAGGGAGAGACACACTCAGTAGACCTAGGATGGGAGCCACAGGACAGCAGTCAGCATGTTGTTTAGCGCTGTGTGCAGAGGGCATCCAACCCTAATACTACAGACCAGGTGGATGCCCTTTAACTGCACACAGATCCTAAGAGGGCCCCACTCTCAGCCCACTCCTGACTCGCCCCGGTGCATCTTCTCTTTACTCCAAAACTTCCGGAGGTCAAAAAGAGAGAAAAGAGCCAAGGCAGTCCTAACACTACAGAGGTCTACCTGGGACACCCTGGAAATCGTCCACAAAGGAACTGCTGGGGGTGACAGTGAAAACTACAATCCCAGCACTCGGAATCCAAGCTAGGCGGACAAGAGATCGGGCTAGCCTGCTGAAGGAAGAAGCAAAGCTAGGCAGAACTAACACTGACTATGAAGGAAATCCTAAACCTCCACAATGGACTAGACATGGAAGAACAGTCCCCATAAGTCCCCAAAAGCCCAATCCTTAAGGCTTCCTGGGCTGTGTGACGGAAGTCAGTCACACAGCCATTTTGAAGACTTACCAATGCGCAGTCAGAAAAGAATTCAAAGTTGCACCAATTGTAAGGTTTAAGCATCAAGAAGGTGTCAACATACAATGGACCCTAATCAGGGGCTGGAGAGATGGCTCCATGGTTAAAAGCACTGGCTGCTCTTCCAGAGGACCTGTGTTCAATTCCCAGCATCTACATGGCAGCTCACAACTGTCTGTAACTCCAGTTCTAGAGGATCCAATACCCTCATCCAGACACAAAAGAAAGGAAGGAAGGAAGGAAGGAAGGAAGGAAGGAAGGAAGGAAGGAA
>LOEQ01000322.1:209699-233615 GCA_001685075.1 Bramus lutescens | reverse complement strand
GAAGAAACGCCTTCCCGCGGGGGGGTGGGGGGAGTGGGGGCGCCTCCCTGCCGCCATCTGACTGGAATTACCGACGCTTGGCTCGGGGTTCGGCATTACTAGGATTTCAAACCTCTAGGCGCGCTGGCCCAGGGGCTTAAAGAGAATCAAAAACGCACCAGTTTCCCAGGGCTTTTGGCATTTTAAAATCTTGACTGTTCTCCAGTCCACCCTGCGTCTGCGCTGGGAAGTATCGACCCGTAATCGACACGACCCAGCTAGAGTGCATTTGGAGTAGGAAAAGGGAAAACACTAAGGCAGAGAGGGCTTCTGAGCAATTTGCTTCTGAAGCTTTAAAATAAACCGGGGAGGAGGGTGGGCTGACCTTACTGGAAAAGGTTGGTGGCTGTGGGGTTTCAGGCAAAGCCCAAAGCAAGTGACTGCCCACTTTGCACACCTAGGGGTGGGTGTCCATTCCCCTTTCTCAGTATCACCCGCTACTGGACAATCCCGACAAATCTCTTCTCAAGCTTTCCATTAACGGTCTGGTGTCTTAGAAAAAAATTAATAACCAAGAGTGAGGGCAGGATGAAGGCACTGGGATGGAGGAGGGCAAGCCAGGAGCCCAGAATGAGTGAGGGCCCCTTTTAAAAGCCAGGAGGGTACGCTCCTAACAAAGGCAGCCTCTCTCCTACCCCAGGCCTGCGGACCTGCGTGGGACTGTGTCCTTAAAAGCAATCTCCACAGCAGCAGAGTGTAGTTTCAGACAAGACAAATGTAACTTCTCAGACTACAGAATGACTGCTTTGAAGATGGATGGGTTCAAGTTGAAGCAATTGCTTGGGTCTCTTGGCCGGTGCAGTAGAGGAGACCCCTGCAATGGAGTAGCGGGAAACTCAGCATGTAGCTCTAAACCTGAGGCCCTAGTGGCCCTGGCGCCAGGCCCAGCCCATGTGGCATTCTAAAAAGCCTGCAGTGTCCCAGAGTCTAGGCTCTGTGGATCTCACACTCTGACTTTGAGTCCATGCGCCCAAATGCCTTAGCTGGGAGGGCAGTCTGGGTGGGCTGCAAGGGCCTTTATGGTTACCACATGTGCAAATTCCAGCCATCAATTCAACCTCTCAGGTCCTGGCACTAAATATCCATCTTTCTGTTTCTGCAGTGGGGCAGCAATGGCTGCTCTTCAAGTCTCAACTAGAAAAATAATAGAAAGAAAACCAGAATTTGCCCAAGCTAACCATGCCATCCAGAACGCGAAATCTCCATGCGGTTATCACCAGGTAGATATGCATATGTTCTCTTCCCCCGCCCCCTCAACTGAGATCTTTACCCACTTCCTCTGTGGTCATCTTTCTCTGTTTCAGTATCCCCTCGTCATTCCTGTTTCCCTGTAGCCACTAATTTAAGCCTTGGTTTTCGCGTCATAGTCCCGCATGCACCGTCTCTATCCTCCGCTGCCTGGGGATCCCTGACAGTAGGATTGCATTCACTCTGGATCCTCACATCAAACCCAAGAGGGCAGGAAGCAGTGATTCTCCTGTCAGGAGGTGTTGACCGCATCAGCCCCAAGCCTTACTGAGGTGCTGACAGAGCCAGCAGAAGGAACCTGAAGACGCGGTCCTAAAGTGATAAAGCTCTGAGGGAGAGTGTGAGCTCCACACACTCTGGGGTCCACTCAGAACTACCAATAAGAAGCAGGCGCTGCCAAATATGGACGCTCCTGTCTGTGATCCCAGCAGTAGGAAGGCTGAGGCATCGCTCAGACCTGCCACACAGGGAGGCAAACATCAGAAGGTGCCTCTTTATTATAGGCATACCTGAATCTGCCGGAAGTTATTTAAAAGAACAAACCATTCAGAAAACGCCTACTCTTTATTACCAGTTATAAACTACGCGAATGTGATACACCTTCTAGCTCCTGACAGCAAACTGGTTTGTCTCCATCCTGGGGAGAATCAACAATTACAGCCAAAGACTCTGGGCCAAGGTCCAGCCAGAGCCTTGAAACCAGGGGACTTGCCCACAGTCCCTCATCAGACTGCACCTCTCCCAACGTTCCCTGGCCTCCCTACTGACCCCTCAGCCAGGCTCCCAGCTGGGCTCCACACTCCAGGTTCCTTCCACTCTGAGCATTGGTGCTTTCTTCTGATTTCTGGGCCTTTTTCCTTTCCTCTTTTCTAACTGATAGCAACTGCTTTCTCTGGGCTTCCACCTGGTCTCCAATCCCCGGTGGTTAAACACCTCCAGTTCTAGAGCGGAATTCACGGCAGAGGAAGCCACTCCTCATTTGGCCATCCGGATCCTGCAGCAGCACTCTGCAGACCCATGCCACACAGGCACAGTGTAGTGTGGACACAGATAAGAAAAGGTCCTTCTTTGTTCTGCTCCCTGTCCACTCACATGGGTGGCAGCACACCCTTACCCACCCAGTTCCACCTCTTAAGCAAGCTGTGGGCAGACAGAACCATGGGGCCTGGGACATCCAGAAGCCATGGTAGGCAGCCAGCTCTTGCGGTGGCNCATCCAACGCCTGAGTGGCAGGCTCTGTCATCCCCACTCTGCAGACAGCAGTGAGAGATAACGTTCTCCCCAGCCCCCTGCTTCCTTTCTGCTTTGCCCCACTCCTGAGTGCTTCCCACTGCCCAGACTGGTTTCCCCTTGGCTTCTGGCTGCAGTCCCTAGAAATAAAATGACATTCTTTTTGCATGGGGCAGGGGAGGCTAGTGGACTGAGGTTTGGATGGGGGTTGAGGGGGGGACATTTTCCAGGCAAGGAAGGAAAAGAGAATGTGTTTGGGTGAGTAGGCCAGACATGGTGGCTAATGTCTAGCTAATGCTAGAGGGAGACAGGATGCAGGAAAGAGGTTGGGGGACTGAGCAGGATAGCAAGAAGCAGTGACAGGAGAGAGACCCCAACTGGGCCAGACTGGACCCTGGTCATGTGGAGGTAGGAGCACTATGAAGATATCCCGGAAGAACAGTCTGGAGTGTGTGCAGGGGTGATTGTATGCTGGGGAGAGTAGCAAAAGAGTTCTCTCTCCCTCCCTCCCTCCTTCCCTCCCTCCCTCCCTCCCTCCCTCTCTCTCTTTCTCTCTCTCCCCCTGCCTCCCTCACTCTCTCCCTCCCTCCCNTCTCTCTCTCTCTCTCTCTCTCTCTCTCACACACACACACCCTGGAAAAGCTTTGAAATGTGAACAGGATGACAGGAACAGACGTAGACGGGAGACTGGATACCTGCAAGAGAATGAAGCCTGGAGCCTCCTGCCTTAGAGGAGTAAGGAGAACATTCTACAGCATTCTACAAGAGGCAGACACAATGGGGCAGCCATGAATCTCATCTCTTGGCATAGGTACACTTAAAAGTGAGAGTAAGACAGACAGCCTTCCTCAGCTCTGTCCACAGGGATCAGGGTTAGAGAAACAGAGCCTGTGGCAAGGTCGCACCCACAGGAATGACAGAAGAGCACACCACAACGACAATGGAGACAGCCTGGAGCCTAACCCTCAGAGGATGCCAATGGCAAAACAGTGAAAATATTGCATCACAAACCATAGGCAATAGAGTCCTTGAATCCCCACTGTTACAAACAAATAACATAGAGTCTGCAAGGGGTCAGCACCTCCACCTGGTAAGACAGGGAAGGTACGGGATTTCCCTCTGTGTGCTGTGAATACCATTGGTTAATAAAGAAACTGCCTTGGCCAGTTGATAGGGCAGAACTTAGGTAGGCAAGGAAAACTAGACTGAATGCTGGGAGAAAGGAGGCAGAGTCAGAGACAAGCCACAGACAACAGGGGAACTTTGGATGCCAGAACTTTAGCCAGTAAGCCACAGCCACGAGGCAATATACAGATTAATAGAAATGGGTTAAATTAAGATGTAAGAGTTAGTCAATAAGAAGCTAGAGCTAATGGGCCAAGCAGTGTTTTAAATAATATAGTTTCCGTGTGATTATTTCAGGGCTGAGCATCTGGAAACCGACAAGTGGTCTTCTTCAACAGGAAGGGATAGAAAAATAGGAGATGCTCATAGAGAAGACGGGGCAGGGCTATACAGGGTTTGTAAGGCAGGGTTGAAACCAGCTTCCACTCATCCTGTAGGGGCTACTGTGGGGTCACAGGGAGAGAGACATCCTCTAGCACTGATCTTTTTGGAGCACAGAGCGCCCCACAGTACCTTATAAAAGGAAAATAAGTCTATGATTGAGAAGGTGGTAGACTCCCATGTCAGTCAAGAGGTCAAGATAACCATGACCTTAGATTGGGCAAGCCTTTGCCACTGGCAGCTCTTACCTGCAAAAATCTCTAAACCTGGCCTTCTCATTCTCAGAGACATCTTGGAGACAAGGAGCACACATCAGAGAGCAATAGAACAAACTAAAGATGTTGCATTTGAGGGGCTTGACCTAAGGTACATGGTAGAAAAGCAGTTGTTACCACCAAGATGGATGTAGGACAGCAGCCTGCATGTCTTCACCCCTAACACTGCTTTAACCTCTAAGGGACACTGTGTCTTATAAAATCTGCCTTGGCATCCACCGCATCTGGGAAGAATCCTGGAGCCACTGACCTCAGGGGGCAGGCCTTAGTCTATCAGTTCACCAACATGTCTTCACTGGCCACAGAGTTCAAGACATAGGTCAGGACAACAGCTTAGGGCCAACTGTCAGTCTATGCAGCCACATCTGGAGACTTTTTTGTCAACAGATGGTGACTTCTGACTTCGTAGCAGGGTGTTCCACCAGCGCTGAGGAAACATGCTCCATTTCCCCTGTTTTCTCCCATCATATACTTCCTTCCCCCGGACTTAGAGAAGTAAAGAAAAACTGCTTTTGCTGCAGATCTCATCCCTACTGTGAGCTTCCAGCCCTTTGGTATGAAACTCTAAACACAGGAGTTTTGTTCCCAAGCCACCCTCCTACGGTTTTCTGACCCAGAGGCCCAAACCAACCAGGCTATCTACCCAAATGCAGTCTCACCCTCCCAGTGGAGGAATTAACTCTAAGAAAGGAGTGGTGAGATTGAAAAGCAATTATTCAATTATTCAATTATTCAATGTAATAAATGCATGACAAATGTTCTGTGTTTATTGAGCCAACCAAGTAGAAGGGAACCTCTGTCCCTCAGTGACCTGCTTAGGGTAACAGACTTCCAATCCCACAGAGCCAGGATACACACAACCACTGCAGAGGGAGGAAGAAGACACATGGAAATATTCTAACACAGTATAATATAAAAATGCTAGTTTGATAATGCTGGAAGATGATGGCCCAAACATATCAAACCGTTGTTTTCAACAATGAGGCCGTTATGTTTCTATAAGAGCAGAAAACCGTCACACTAAAAGCACTAAAATGTATCTAAGAGTCTGGAATCTGTGCTGTTCTAGGCAGTGTCTTAACTGGCAGTGCACTGCAAGACAGCGTTGTAGTACAGTGTGTGCACGCTGTGTTCAGAACCAAAGCTGCAGAGAAAGTGCTGCAGGACCCAAGCTGCAGGACCCAGCTTGGGTTCATTTGGTCATCGTGCATTCAAAAGCATTTTACTGCTGCCAAATACTCTCGTGTGCCCCACACTGAGTTAGAGAACTCCTTGTAGAATCATGACCACCAGTGTTCTAAACTGGGCATGGCACACCTTTAATCCTAGCACTCAAGAAGCAGAAACAGGACTATTTCTTGTGAAGACCAGCCAAGACGTCACAGGGAATTCCATTCCAGTCCGGGACACTTAGTGAGACCTTGTTTCAAAAGATGAGGAAGGGGGAGCGGAGGGAGGACAAGGCTACTGCCACCCAGGTTCAATTCCCTGCACTTACATGGTGGCTCACAACCATCAGGAGCACCAGTTCCAGCCTATAGACACCAGCACACACACGGTGCACATACATGAACACTCATATATATAAAATACATTTAGAAAGAACAAACAGGAATTTTAAAGTAATAAAAATAGTGTCTCCAGGAAGCTTAATAACTTGATCAGACTCAAAGTCTGGGCAGCTACTGGAGTGATTAAATCACCTTAAAGGCCCACTGACAAATGAATAGATAAGGGTGATGTGGTATACGTACTCAATGGGTTACTACTCAGTCGTAAAGAGGGTAAAATCCTGCCATTTCCAACAACCTAAGTTAAACTTTGGTTATTGAAATCAGCCAAGCACAGAAAGCCAAGTGTCACAAGAGCTTACTTTTATGTCTGTTATGAAAAAACAATCTGACAGAACTGAGAGGAGAGAGGTGGTTAGCACCATCTGGACAGGGGCAGGAGGGGGCCCAGGAGTGGGGGGACCAATGGTACAAAGTTTGTTAGATGTAAATAAGTTCTGAGATTCTATTGCACTGAAGGCTATAGTGGCATTTCATTTGTATTTTAATAAATACAACTTGCCTGATGATCAGAAAAGTAAAACAGCCACACTTGCCTGCCTTACAGTCCAGGCAGCAAAAATATACACCTTAAATCCCAGGAGCCACACTAGCTTGCTATAGAAACCAGGCAGTAGTGGTGCATGCCTTTAATCCCAACCCTAGAGAAGAATATAAATCAGGAGGAGACAGCTCATAGAGTCTTATTCTGAGATTCCTGGAGGCAGGATCACCATTCCGGACTGAGGTGGAGGTAAGAGCCAGTGGCTGGCTATTTTGGATTTTTTTGACCTTCAGGTTGAACCCCAATTTCTGTCTCTGGGTTTTTTTTTTTTTCAATCGTTCTTCAGAAGGCTGCTATAGTTGAGAATACAGGGTTTCTCTGTATAGCCCTGGCTTTCCTGGAACTCACTATGTAGACCAGGCTAGCCTCAAACTCAGAGGTTCACCTGCCTCTGCCTCCCCAGTGCTGGGATTAAAGGCATGAACCACCACCTTCTGGAGACAAAATAGATTTCAATGCTCTCACCACAAAGAAAGAATAAGCATTTAAGATGATGATATGCTAATTACCCCACTTTATCAGTATGTAATGCATATCCCTATCAAAACACCATGCTTGAGCTGAGAGACTCACACACTGCTGTGTTCTATGAATATCAACAATTACTATATTTGAGTTTAAAAATTAAAGTTAGTAATCAAACGTAATTTAAGGAACACCTGTAGTTTGCCCAGGCAGTAAAAGAACCTAAGCCTGGTTTCTACCCAGTCTCCCATCAGTCACAGAGCAAGGCCAGTACAGCTGGGACAGACAGTTCCTCCAACATAGAGACCTGGTCCAGTTCCTTTCCAGATACCATAGGGAAGCCTATGAATTGACCCTAGTCCACTCACACCTCCACAGCTCTACAGACTAGAAACAAGCCAACTTCCCCTGTTGAGGCCAGCACACAACAGCAAAGGCCCATCTGGATCCTGGACAAAAAACATCACCAGAGGGGCCACCCTGGGTGATGGCAGGCCACACTCACCCTTGTACAGCCCTGAAGGGTGTGGATGGAAACATCCCCAAGTGAACCAGCTCTACCTCAGTCATTCACACCACAAATCCTGGAGCGATCCCCAGATGCCCGTATGTCTTCAAAATCTCCCGCTGGGGGCTCTCAGCTATAGCCGAGTTGATAGACTAGGAGCAATGATCTTGGGAACAGAAGCCCATAGCCTGGGTCGTTCCCACAGCAGACATGCCTAAAAAGAGGTGAGCAGCAAGCATATACTACAATGGCCAGAATGCCCTGGAAGACTCCAACCAGGCTAGCTGTGCAAAGGTGGGTTTAATATTAACTTCTCTGAGTCACAGTTTCTTCCCTTGTTACTGTAGCTGACAGACCTCAAAGACTTCTAGTGAATGTTAATGAGGCAGTCATGGAGGGGCTTTGTTCAGTATCTGGCAATCACCCCTCCCCAACCCTTTCTGTTTTCATCAACACAACAAGTTTTAGCTACTTATTATCAAAGTCTTCAAAGGTAAGTTTACTGTTTATGTGGCTGTGAGTCAGCATTTTCCTTTCCAGGCCAGACACAGATAGCTCAGGGAATCCACCACACTCCTGGCAGTTCCTTCCCCTTTCATGGCAAGGTTTGGATCTGAAGATTCATCCTCAAGTCTGGCACAGCACCGCTGCAGGAGCCCTACACGTATGACCACCTCCAATGCATGTGACTACCACACAAGGGGCACCCTCTACTCTCCACCCCTCCAGCCCATACCCTGCACAACCACTCAGCAAAGGCTGGAAAGCCTTCCAAAGAATAGACACCGAAGGTGTCAGCTCTCAACTTCCTAAATCTTTGAGCAGTTGCTTTTCATTTTAAAAAGTCACTGAAGAATAATGACTTATAGCACAGGACCGGCAATCTTCCCAGCCCTCCTTTATTAAAAAAAGAACAAGTTTATAGCCATCACTGTCTTCATGTTGGGGTTGAGGGGAGTTGCTGGCTAGGGCATGACACCTTTACTGTTGCCCAAGCCTTACTGTTGCACACCAGCCTGCAGGGGTAGTATGGGTGTTTGCTCTGTGTCCCTCAGCCCACACCCCATGGGGCTGTGCTTGGCAAATGCTTCCTTATACAAGGAGTAAGTGTGTAAATAATCAACAAAGACAGCCACTGGGTTTAAGGTGACTGTCATTTGGGGGCCACACCCCTCGGTAACACCCTGGGTTAGGCC
This sequence comes from Bramus lutescens, assembly GCA_001685075.1. Classification (NCBI taxonomy): domain Eukaryota; kingdom Metazoa; phylum Chordata; class Mammalia; order Rodentia; family Cricetidae; genus Bramus; species Bramus lutescens. Next base: position 225,033 of record LOEQ01000322.1, on the reverse strand, counting down.
TTTGGAATGCAAGGCCTCCTATCAGCTGCCCTTTGAATTTCTGATTAGCTGCGTGGGGACCATTTCTCCATTCATGCCTTCAGGAGTTTACTAAGGAGTGGGAGGGGCAGAGATGCCTTAAGCCTAATGGGATAAGGGGAATCCATCCTCTGGAAAATAAAAAGAGGAAAAGAAAAGAACCCTGGTGAGAAGGGTGCCCAGAATCTGAGAGGAGGGAGAAGGGAACCAAGTGCAGAAGGAAGAACTTAGGGGACCCAGGGCACCCAGCACTCCTAAAAGACTTCAGCTAGGAAACGACAGGGAAGGCACCCGCAGAGAAACCCAGGGCAACATCTCCACTCATTGGAGCTATAGACATCAGGGAAGAAGGGCAGGCCTGCTTCTGCTCAGAGTGCAGACAGCACAAGAAGTCAGAACACCAGAAGACTCTCCTCCTAGGTTGTCCTTGTCATTACCCTGGACCATGGATCACACTTGACTTCCACCAGCCAGCCGGCCAGGCTGCACTGTGTGTGCATCTGCTATTTGAGAATGAAAGGTGAAGGCCAGAGGGGCAGCAAGTCAAGGTTGCCTCTTCCGGTTCTGAACACAGCCCTAAGTCTACCTTGCCCTTGCTGAGTCTTGCCCATTGTACAGCTGTGATGCCAACACATGCAACTCAAATTCTAGTCCAGAAGGGCAGCACTGGCCACTCAGAGCCACCACTACTTCTAGCCTTAGATACACACTACAGAACCCAGGCCTTGTGACTCCAGTCATATGCTGCTGGCCCAGCGCATCCTAACGCCATCTCTTTTCTTCCTCCCTGCCTTCCGCAATAAAAACCTTCTAGAGAGCATAACATCCTTCTAAATCAACCTTACGCGGACCCTCCCAGCTCAACTCTGCTTTACAACTCCATTTTCCTCCAAAAAGACACCTGTAGATGATAACTGTTGTACTCCCAAAGCAGGATGCTCCACCTCATCCCACTGAGCCATCCACATGCTAGGCTTCATGCTGCGGAGACATTCAGACCCCACCTCTCCAGAGCTTCTTAGTCTAAGAAGGAATACCCAAGTCCTCCTTGCTCACCTCAGTTGCCCCTCCCCACCTTACTCCAGTGTCCAGCACCGGCTGCTTACTCTCTCTATATACACTGGTCTCCAAGACGGTATGTCTTATCTCAATGCCTTGCCCTTGCAAAATAGGGTGGTCTTTGTCCTAGATGGTCCTCTGTGGGCATCCTCCAGAACTACCACCCTGCAGCCACTGACTCGTCAGCTGACAGCCCTTCTCCCCACAGTACTTACTGGAAGACTTCAACATCAACTCTTTCTCTCTGAGAGCTCCTCCCACCCATCTGACTTTTTTACCACGCTACCATCAGCCTGAAGGCTTGCCCTCTCTCCCGTGCACACAACCTAGGCCTACAGAATAAATCCAAAGTGAAGCTTAGACTCTTCACCTCCTCTCCCGCCACACAGTCCACCAATAAACTGACCTCTGCACCCAAAGTCAGCCAGCTGGAGCTCCTTCTGGGCCTGATTTCTGATCGAGACACAAATCAGCAAAACCTCTCCCACATCTAATCAGTTTGCTTAAAAAGTCATAGGCCCCTTGGGCTAACTTAATCTATTCCCTACCTCCCAGGCTAGTAGTCCTCGGACATTTGTGAGCTCTGCTAGGTGCACCCGTATCTCTCTCCTACCAACCCAATTTTCTTCCCTCTTCTTTCAAGTGTCTGCCAAAATGTGCCTCTTCCAGGAAGCCTTATAGGATGCCCTACAGAAAACAGTCCCTGCCAGTGGTATCCTTTTCTGTCTTTGTTTTGTTTTGGTGTCCTTATCACTGCAGGGATGCAGGAAAGTCATCTTCAAGAGGCCAGGGACTCCATCCACTAGGACAGGGTTAGGATGTACCCAATGAATGAATGAATGAATGAATGAATGAATGAATGGTACTACTGGTGGGTCCAACACAGAGAGCCCTTACTGCCCATTCACGTTTCTTCATGTGCTGGTCAGAACATCTGCAGTCTCAGCTCCACCAGGGCCCTGTTGTCCCTGTCCGTCCCCACACCCCAGCCCAAGGCTGGACAATGAGAAAGGCAGCCTGACCTGTTTGCTAAATGGACCAAAGAAGGGGGTAGGGAAATGTGAACAGAGACCTCACTGTGTGTCTCCACCAGAAATGACTACAGTACTCACAGCTGCAGACAGAGTGAGCTTGGGGAACTGTAGTGCCTGCTGCACTAGTCAAATATGGAGACAAGAGGATGGGCAGCCAGGCCATAGAGAGTCTCTGTCCCGTGATAAGACAGTGTGGACCCTGAGGAGAGGGAGGCTCAGTCACACGTTCATGGCAGAATCTGTCAGCCTATGGGGAGTCACCACATCTACAACTAAGCAGTCAATAAAAAGGATAGTCAGAGGCTGGAGACGTAGCTCTGTGGTACAGCATTTGCTTGGCTTGTGAAGGCCCCCCCTAGCTTCCATCCTCAGTATAATCAGAAACCAGTGATAATGCCAATAACAGACCTATTTTCACTGCCACGGAGAACACTCAATGGTATGACAATATGGTACACAAAGCACAAGAGCTGTGAGTCATTCCTCGTGTTAGCCCATCTTCCGGATCACACCACTTGGGCAAAGACAGGCCTTTGCTGTGGGAAGGCTAAGCCTCCCTCCACCTCTAGGCCTGAGCCTGGTGAGCAGCACAAGGGCCGAGCAGGAGCTCAATTTCACTGCGACCTGTAGGTGACAACCATGCTCAGACCAGCTGAGGGATGAGAAAAACCATCCCCCAGAAACTTGTTAGATTTTTTTTTAAAGTCATATTTCAGCAGCAGCTGGTCCTTCCTTCCATGATACCTTTCCATTGCTCCCATTTTTTCCTAGCCGCAGGGTAGGTCCTTCTGCTGGCTATAGGACTCCAGGAAACCTCTTCAAAGTCCTTGCCCCGGCTTCTCAAGAGGGGCCATCAAGAGTCTATCCCACACCAGGCAGACAAGTCATGCCACTGAGCCCCTCCCTGTAGAACAGTGGATCTGTGTCCCCATATCCTACTGCTAGACTCCAGGAACAGCTCCTGTCATCAAGTGCCCTCCCATTTCCGATAAGTGACACAGGAGGTCCTCTACTAACAAAGAGAAAGCAGGGAAAAGGGCAGCTAGTAGGATGGAGAAGTGTGGTGGACAGCTCTTTGTCAAGGGTGCTTTCGCAGTTTATCTGGGAATGCTGATATGGTGACTTCAGACAGAAACACAAACACCACCAAGGTCATGGATGAGTACTCAGAGATAGGCAGCCAGGCTGTGTGGGGCAGGACCCCAAAGCAGCTTTCCCAGGGTCCTATAGCCAGCAGAAGGACCTAGGCTGCGGCTAGGAAAAAAATGGGAGCAATGGAAAGGTATCATGGAAAGAAGGACCAGCTGCTGCTGAAATATGACTTTAAAAAAAAATCTAACAAGTTTCTGGCTACCCTATCTGTGAGCCACAGACTAGAGGGGAGGCACGGAATGACAACAGAAACCTGACCAATCCGAGGACTGCAGCCAAGGAACAAAACTGCAGGTGGATCAGACCTAGGGATTCCAGGAAATGGTGAGAGTCATTGCTGACTAGAGTTGGGGTAGTGGTGGGGGACAGGTGTCTTAGGTGGTGGCTGGCCCCTAGATATACTCAGAGGTGGAAGTCCATCGAGGCTTAGATCTGGGTTGTGACACAGTCCCTATCCTGCTGCGGCACCGGGTGTTTCCTAAGCAGAGGAGGTGGCAAAAGAAACACTAGGCGAGGTCGCCTTGGGATGTTCACCTTGGGACGTGAAGGTCAGGGACAAGTGACAAAAGGCACAAACACCAGCAAAACCACCAGAGGAGGGGCAGCCTTTGGCCAGGCCAGTGTCTAACAACTGACTGAGAGACAGAGCAAAACAACAGAACAATCTAGAGGGAGAGCTTCAGGGTGTTCCAGCCACTGGCCTTGCTCCACACCGGGGCCTCTCAACCAAGGAAGAGTCCAGAGACGTGCAAACACCCTGTACTGTGGAGAAAAAAGGTCCAGCAGCGGGCAACCCTGGAGCTAACAGACAACAGCTGCATGCTGAGGTGAGGAGGAGGGAGGACTGAGAAACCCAGGGCAGAAGGATCCCCAGACTGTGAAATAACAAGGAAGGATTCCTTCCTCCTAAGACTGTCAGTGGGAGAAAAAACTCCAAACGGTATACCCACAAAGCAAAGGACAAGGACACTCAACACTACGTCTGTGAAGAAACAGTGGGTCCAGCTGGGTGTAGAAGCAGACTCCTGTCTTGGCCTCCTACAGATGCAGTCACAAAAGCGAAGTTTTCAAAAGCAAGCATCCATCCAGACTGGGGAGGCATGCCCTTGCTACCCACAAACGTTTACTTGTGTGGACCCCAACCCGTCACATTCTTCTGACACACTTAATTCATTTCATCGTTAGTCATTTTCCTCCTCAGGCTATTTTGGCTGCAAGATAGATTCTAACAAAACAACAGGGATTTGACAAATAAAAGAGATGCTTAAGGATGGGTTTGTCCTAATCCTGCCAAGCTAGGAAGCTGTCTAGAGTTCAGCAGATGAGCGAGGTGAGAATGAAGGGGAAAAAAAACAAAAAGCCTGCCTCTGTCTCCCTTTCAGAAATCAAGATGTATGTCCACAAATACACACACACACACACACATACGCACGCACGCACGCACACACACACATGTACACGTGTACACTGCGTACATTGGCATGCACATGCACTCATACATATCTGTGTGCACGTGTGGGTACTTGCATGCGCACATTCATATGCACAGTCACGCATCTACCCACACAAAGGTAAAGGCAGCAGGCAGAACGCTGTGGGAGTGGTGAGTTCAGATTCTTCTCGAGCCGTGAGATGTGTTTATATAAAAACTACCCATGGCTGCTAAGGAAAAGGAAGGTCTAGTTTAAAGTGATGACTACAGGAAGTCCTACAGACTGTTTTAAATCAAAATGTGATTTTTATCGTTTTTCTTGATTTAACAAAAATAAAAATTGGCTACTCCAAGCAAGTCCTCAGACTGATCTTTGGGTCCACACTGAGGACTGAGACCTGCCAGAGAAGGTATGTCCTTGGATATATTCTCTGCCCTAGCAGCCTCGGGTCCAGAAAGTATAAGGCGAGCAAGGGTAGTGGCACATGAGCCTGGGCAGCAGGAGTTCTGAGGCAGAATGTGAGGATGCAGGGGACCCCAAACTTTAGAGATCTCAAGTTTGATGTCGGATGGGCCAGCATCTTTATGGGGGACAGACTGTCCAACCTGCAAAAGGCACAATCATTGCTTTGCTTGTTGGATTTTTTTTTTCAGTGCTGAAGATCAAATCCAATGCCTTACATCTTGCAACACAAGTGCTCTACCACGGAGGTGCACCTCATCCCTTTTTGACACAGGGTCTTGCTACATAGCCTGTCCCTGATCTCATGATTGTCCTGCCTCAGACTTCTGAGTACTGGGATCCAGGATGGCCCAACATGAACTTCTCTCTTTCACCTTGGAGAGAATCTTGCTACTTCAGCAGGATGGCACCTGGAAAGCCCCATCTTTGCCTAGCTGAGACCTGCCACCTGCCTGATGTCCTCCAGTCTCATATCTGCCCTCAGAGGTTAATCAGAAGCAGGAGAGTGGGTAAGTGGAGTGTGACAGAGTCCACAGTCCCTGCTCATCAGCGACTTCAGACTCGGCAGCGGCTCAGCCTGCCTTTGCAACACCCCGCTAACATCAGTCAGAACCACCCTCCAGGCTGTCAGGGCACTTGGGAAGGTTCATAGCATCACATGTAAAAGATGGTTTGATAACTGGTATAAAGTGACAACCGATCCCTTCAGCCACACCCACGGCCTGAACTAGCCAGGACCACACAATTACTTCCATCCTAGCATCCCTGAAGCTCACAGTTTTCATCCAGTCAGTCTCTCAATCCTCCCCACTCCGGATGCTTCTTTTTTGTTTGGCTGGACAGGGTCTCCCTTGTAGTTCTGGCTATCCTAGAACCCACTAGCTAGACCATGCTGGCCTCAAAGCACAGAGACCTGGCTCTGACTCCCAAGTGTTACCACTCCCATTCAGCCCAAATCTTCCGGCAATAAGTAAACATATTGTATGTACCAAGTTCATTTTTTCTTTTTTAGATCAGTGGATGATTTCCGTGCCTAATAACTGGAGATGTTTGGAAATACAATGGCTCTTTTTAGGCATTGCTAGGACTGAAGTGGGTGGGCACCAGCATTTACTGGAACGAGGTGGGAGTCAGGCCCCAACAAAGTATACCACAGAAAGCACCACGAAGTGTCGCTGAGGAACCGCATGCAGGGTTCAATAGCGTGTCACGGAATTCCCTGCAAGCTGGAAGGACATCCTATTGGGGGAGGTCTGGGTAGGAGGCAGTGAGCACAGGTCTCCTCCATCTGACCAGAGCCTCCAAACACTCACCCATGGCGTCAAGCAAAGCAGACCCTCTGCTGCCCTCCCTGGTTTTGTGAACCCCACCACTGGTAGATGTGGGGAAAGCTGCTTCCAGCGTCAGAGATGTGTGGGTTTCCAGCATAAAAGGAGACAGGGAATTTGCTGTCCCTATCAGAGCAAGCCTTAGCAAGCCAGGTGTCGGGAGGATCAAAGCCCAGAGCCACCTCCCAGCTAATCCCCGCCAGGAATGCTTCCTCTCCAGCATTGTTTTCTTTTCTTCCCTCCAGGCAAGAAGTGCAGCTCCCACTCCAACCCTCTGCACAGGGTCCCGCACCCTCGTGCTGGCAGGTCTGGACACCCCAACTTCCCCAGACTGTCCATCAACCCCACTTCAAAGGGGCCGACCAGTCTCGCTGTGATGCAGGTGCTCTGAGAAAAAGAAAGGACCTGGTTTCCAATCTCAGGGCTAGAGGTTGTGTCCCACATCAGCTTTTACCTTCTAAACATTCCAACTAGCTCCTATTTTCTCAATGAAACAATGACAGAAACCTCAAACAAAATAACGCCAGCCCCTGATGATGTCAAAGGACTTAGTGGAGCAAAGGGGTGGCCTTCATACTGTCCATATCCATCCAGAGTGGAATATATAGAAAAGTGGGGACACTCGGGCAGGAACAGGGAGACGCTAGCCACCCAGCCCTTCTGGCTCTATCTCCCAAGCCCTTTGTCCGTACCAGTCCCCCTCCCCCTACTCCTCTACCTGTGTTGCCCTAGCCCAGCATATCTTTCATTTATCTTTGATAGTGTGATCGTGGGGCCACAACAGAGCTGCGGAGGGATAAAAGGGCAACTGGAATAGACTAAGCCGCTGACATATGGGCACGAGTAAGACCCTGATTGTAACAGAACAGTTCTAATTGCCAATGTGGCAAACAGGCAATGATGTCACTTTTTAGGTGCCTGGAAAGGTCTGTGCTGTGGTTATGGAAACAGGATGTTTTCTAGAATGTGCATCTACCTAATCAAGCAACTGAAAGATGGGGTTACTGTAGATAGAATGAACAAGGGAGGGGTTTGGGGAAGGTGGGATGAAGGAGGAAGTATGCAAAATCTTGCTCTTCCCTTCATTGCAGGAAGATTTTTTTCAGCTCTTCTCTGCTGAACCAATGAGGATGGTAGCAGCATTACTGCCTTTAGGGAATGAGGAATTCCTACCTCTCTGGACCAGACAGATGAGTTACTGTTACCAGATAGACCATTACTACAGAATGAGCCCATGGGAGGTGGGAATGTGTTCTCTCTTCAGCACACTTGCCCTTCAGCTTTCTCCCGTGCTGTGAAGGAGGTCAAGACCCTCAGCAGAGGCAGCCTCTGATCATGGACTTCCAGCCCCCAGAACAACCAGCCACAATAAAGCTTTCTTCCTTATCAACTACCCACTCTCAGGTATTCCAGTCTGCTATGGTAACACACAAGGGACTAAGACAGAGAACACTGGAAACCTTGGTGAGAGAAACACAATAGCAACAACAGGGAGCTCCAGGCTGTCAGCTCTCATTCCCTTCATCCCTCCATCCCACTGTCCCTCCATCCCTGCTGGAGTGTGTCCTCTCTCCTGGGGATGTCTTCCTCAGGAAGCCATGGCAGCAGGGTAGCTGCAACTGCGGTGCTCTTGCTGAGACAGACACTACCAGAAGAGTGAATGTCTGAAATTCCTCCACACAGAGTTGGCTCCCCTCCCCAGATCTCAAACTTGGGTATGACACTGCAGAGTTTCTGTGGCTGTGCAGGTGTCTAAAAAGGACAAAGTTCATGCTTCCACATTCCAATAACCAGCTAAGTCTAAAGACCAACACCATTCACAGCCTTTGGTGCAGAAGGGCCCCTGCATGTACACAGCTAACCATACCCCAGAGAGCAGGGAATGCTCCAGCCCACACATCCTATTCCAGCACTGCAGCGCCAACCCTGAGTCTGCACATTTGCAGTCACCCTAAGACCGGGGCTTTTATACACTGCTGTTGCGGTCAGAACATTCATGTCTCCCCAAAGCTCACAAACTGAAACTTAACCTCCAAGATGGCGGTATCTGTAGGCTGAAGACGCAGGTGTTTGGGTCATGACGGTGGAGGGTCCAAAGTCAGGATTAGTGTCCTTAGCAAAGAGCTCACTGGTCCTTCTACCACATGGAGATGTACAGCAAGCACCCTCTGTAAAGCAGAGAGTGGGCCCTACCAAACACCATGGTTGCCAGAGGTATCCAAGTCATGGACCCACTAGCTTGCAGAAACATACACCAAACACTGTTCATTTCCTGGCCCACACGCTGGGTAATTTCAGGTAAACCACAGCAGGATTGATAGATAAGCTCTCATCCTATTCCAAACCACCATAAAATCCTGACAATCCAAGGTCTTCCATGACTTCTCGGCTTTATTTCACACTAGCCCCCCCCCACCTCCCAACACAAGGTCAAGGACATCTAATGGATCATTCTTAGCAAACTGTGTTCCTGAGCCCATTCCAGATGCTGCAACCTTTCTCATTAGTATCCCAGCAGTATGCTGCCCTTCTGAGGTACAAAGATCTCCATCTCTCAGTACCAGAGCCACCTCCTCCTGAGCTGTGCAGTTTCCCTTCTGAGGTTCAAATCAGGCCATGAGCATCTTATTGACTAACACAGTACCTAAGCCTTTCTGTCCCCACTGAGGAGCCCAAAGACAGTCAAGATTCTCAGAGGGTCAGGTGTGGGGAACGGCAAAAATACGACTGTGCAATCCCATGAGACTGTGTGACCCATATGCCATCTAGCAGGACAACTAGGTATCCCTGCAGAATGACCTTGAGAGCCTGATCTCCGAGGTCAGCTCAGAGAGACAGCAAGGACCTTCCTAGTGTGACTCCACTTCAATTCACGGCTCTAGAGGAAGCCGAGGCCCACCTGAGAGTCAGTCAGTGTGAGCCAACACTCAGGGGGCACATGACCTAGTCACTCAGTCAACAATACTTCACACCAAGTCCACCAAATACTGACCTTTCCTGGGCTCTGTCATCTCTCAAAGGCTTGCTTTCCCTCTGCAGGTGTGTGTCCTTTTAAGATGCTTTTATTCTGCATGCTTTGAAAACCATCTTTAGAACTTGGCAGGGTATTGAGGAAGGAACATGAGGTAAGATTCTGAGGGCTTGGGACTGGAGAGACGGCACAACAGACAAGAGTGAATCTCAACTTCTGGGCACTGAGTGCACATGCACGCACTCGTGCACAAACATAAACACACACACACACAGAGAGAGAGAGACAGAGAGAGAGAGAGAATTAAAATTAATCTTTAAGAAAAAGTCAGAGATTCTGTAAGCTACAGTCTTGACTTGGAGAGTAAAAGCACATTCCTAGAGCTAGAGCAATGGCCGGGTGCCTAAGGGCCCTTGCTGCTCTTCCCGAGGACCTATGTTCAGTTTCTGCCACCCACTCAGGTGATCTGCCACCATTTGTCACTCTACCTCCAAAGAATCTGATACACTTCTCTTTGGCTTCTGCCTGTGTGTGTGTGTGTGCGCGCACACACACACACACACACACACACACACACTTAAAAACCAAACAAACCTACTTTTTTGTTTGTTTGTTTGTAGGAGGAGTCAGGGTCTTTCACAGAGAGTCTCTGGCTTCTGCCATGTCTGGCCTAAAATAATTCTTTTTTTTTTCTTATTTGTACTAACTGTTATAAATGTTCAATGTCCCCAGCCCTAAGGGCTGCCCATATGCCTTGTAGCAAATGCATGATGAACGCTATTTCTTTACAAACACTGCAAGGATTCAGAAACCAGTCCAGAGTAGATTCTCTCCAGCTGGGCCAAGGAGGAGTTCAGACTACTTTTCTACTTCTAGATTACCATAAACCACTGGAACATCCTCAGACTTCACAGCCTCCATCCCAGCATCCAGACAAATAAGCAGATACCCAGAGAGACAAAGCCGCCATCTCAGAGCCACATGGCAGCTCTTCCACAACCCTAGACCACACATACCTGCTGTTCAATGAAGGTGGCCGGCCAGTCATGGCATTTTCCAATAGCTGCCATTCAGACAAGAATCAGCTAACAACACGTTATGTGTCTGAGGACCTAAGAGACAAGCTTATGCACTTGTCTCCCCTCACTGCATCTTGGAGACTCTTTCTTGGGACTCCAAATGGACTCAGACAAGGCCCCAGTCGAGAGCCCCAACATTCGGTGGGGGCCATCCCAAAGCAAGCTATACTCCCCAATGCATGGCTCCCCTGAGCAAGTAACTCCAAACGGAGTACACAAAGACCAAGAGCAGCAGGGGACCCTGCTAGAGCATGGAGCCCCCTTTTACCTTGAATCCTCCTTTAAAGGCTCTCAAACCTAAGCCCAGAATAGACATTCTAAGTGGAGCTGAACCAGTTCACAAGAGCAAAGATGCAGGGTCAGCCCCCAAAAGCGGCTGCCTAGATGTACCTGAAGTCCCTTCATCGAGGGGCTCGCTCAGCACTCCCTCTCCACAATATCTGTCTTAGTTTGCTTCAGATGGCTGTGATAAAGCATCATGACCAGATGTAATTTCGGGAGGAAAGAGTTTACTTCTGCTGATAGCTTATAGTCAGCCACAAAGGGGAGTCAGGACCGGAATCTGGACGCAGACATTGGAGCAGAGACCGTGGAGGAATGCTGCCTACTGGCTTGCCCTCCATGGCTTTCTCAGCCTGCCTTCTTATACCACCCAGACCCACGAGCCCAGTAATGGTACCACCTGCAGTGGTATGGGCCCTTCCACATCAATTATTAATCTAGAAAAATGTCACACAGACTTGCCTAAAGGCCAATCCAGTAGAGACATTTTCTCAACTGAGGTCCCCTCTTCTCAGGTGACTTGAGCCTGTGTGGAATTAACGAAAAACCTAATCAGGCACAACTGACCCCTTGCCACCTTGCCATACAAATGTGTCACTTTCCGTTCTTGTTCATTCCCAAGCTCTCAAGGTAATATCAAAATATAAAACATGGCACAACTTTAAAAGTTCTAGTCTTTCAAAAATCCAGGCCTTTTAAAACTCAGTTTCTTTAACATATCTAGTGTCTCTTTAGAAATCTGGACTTGTTAAAAACCCAAAGTCTCTTAACTGTAGGCTCCTGTAAAATCAGTAAGTTACAGACTTATTATTGGTTATTATTGAGCAAAGCCACACTGACATCCAACAGTATAAATTAAACCATGGAGCTTGATGCCCCACATCTGGAATTCACCTAGGGTCATCTGAGCTCCAAAGGACTTCAGCCATTCTGCCTCTCCAACTCTGTCGTTCACAGAGCTCATCTCATAGGCCCAGGCCAGCTCCACTGCACAGCTGCTGCTGCCCTTGGCCGTCATCCCACCGTCATGGAGCCTCCAGCATGCTGGGGTCTTCACAGGCTGCATCTGCATTCTCTCTGGGGACTCTGATCCTGTCACAAGCACTAAACCTCAGCCTCTCTCCATGACCCCACCCCAATCTAGAGATCCCACTGCAACTGAGGTTGCATCTTTACCAATGGCCACTCCTGGCCTCTCACAGTGCCAAGTCTTAGCTGCTCTCCATGACTTCAATCCGGCATCTTTCATGCTACCAACACCAGCACCACTGGGAAGACTCGTACCGTACACATTATCAAGTCAGCCGCTGCCAGTGTGAGATACAGCCTAGGTACCATCTGGACCAAGCTTCTGTGTGCTTACCCTGAAGAAACACTCCTAGATTGCACCTCAGTGATGCTGGTCTCTTCTTAGGCACAGCTGACGACTCAGCCCCAGCTGACCACCGTTAATTGTCCCGTAAAGCAAATGTTTTCACATGAACAGCCCCACTAGTCTTGTTTCCTTCGGAAACTTCACAAGCCACGCCTCCATCGCCTACACTGCTCTCAGCCCTGTCTTCTATGCTCCCACAACACCTCATTTAGCTCTGCACACTCAATGGCTTTTCCAGCCCGAAGTTCCAATCTCTTTCCCAGTCCTCCCCAAAACACATAGTCAGGTCTGGCACAGAAATTCCACGATCCTCAAAGCAATTCTATGTTAGTTAGGTTTCTATTGCTGTGAGAAAACATCGTGACTAAAAGCAGCTTGGAGAGGAAGGGTTTACTTTAGCTTATAACTGAAAGTTATGGGGGAAGTCTGGGCAGGAACTCAAGGCAGGATCCTGGATGCAGGAACTGAAGCAGGACCAGGGAGGAAAGCTGCTTACTGGTTTGTTCTCCATGAGTTTATTCAGCTTGCTTTCCTACAGACTCCAGGGCCACCTTCCCAGGGTTGGTACCACCCACAGTGGGCTGGCCCTCCCAAGTCAATCATCATTTTAAAAAGAGTCGCACAGACTTGCCTACAGGCCAATCTTATGGAGATATTTTCTCAACTGAGGTTGCTTCTTCCCAGATGACCCTAACTTGTGTTAAGATGACAAAAAACAGCATGTGCCCCAAAGACATTTTTACACATTGGTGGCACACACCTTTAATCCTAACAACTTGCAAGGCAGAGGCAGGCAGATCTCTGAGTTCGAGGCCAACCTGGTCTACAGAGCGAGTTCCAGGACAGCCAGAATTGTTAAACCGAGAAAGCCTGTTTTGAAAAACCAAAAGCAAAACCCAGAAACTACTAAAATTACAAATATAAAAAGCCACTGTAAAGATATAGGGTAAATCACCAGCTCCTGTGGCCCAGTGTAGGATGGAGCAGGGTTCACCAGGAGGGCTGAGGTAAGGCTTTTGCTACCAGGGAGCCCCTCTCTCAGGGGACATTGTGCCCTATGCTCAGAGACCTGACCTTCCCACTACAGAAGCCCTACTCTGCCTCTCTGGAGTCTGCTTACCATTGTTTGGCATAAGCCATGTGCCGACAATGCTCCATCTCCTGAGAGCTATCCACTAAGGCCATCAAGTAAGGGGAATCCTGTTGGAAATTTTTCCCACATCCATGTGTCTTTTTTTTTCTACCTCAGTCACTGATTTTGGGTGAAACACAGGCCTGGGTTAGGTAGTACAAAGCATCTGCAGACAGAGGGTTGTTTTAGGATTTTTGTAAAATGCCACAGAAAACACATATTCTCTCTCTCTCTCTCTCTCTCTCTCTCTGGAAGGAAGCAACAGCAAGCAGCTAGCCTTCTGATAGGCTTGACAACTGAAAAAGGAAAAAAGTCGCTTATGGCCAGTCAGGGGCTGAGTTCCTCGATCAAATCTAGTCTTATGTCCACATTGCTTCTGGATGTTCCAGTTACGCAAATCAACAGATGCTCAGTAGGCCTAAAAAACACTTAGCATCACTGAGGGGAAGTCAGCTGTTCAGGGAACCCAAGATAATGAAAAGAAGGAAGCCAAGATAAGCCCTAGTGAAGGTGCCTCAGCTACAGCAAGATACACAAGTGCTCAGACTTTAGGCAGCCATTGCTGTAAATGGATTGTTCTGACATGTTAACACTTAGTTGGCAAACTAGATTAAAGCACATGACCTTTTACAGTATAAATGTGGGGGGTCTCATCTAATCAGGTGATGAGACCATGATGGGGCTGCCCCTTGATCTTCCATCCTCAGGATACTATCTTGACATGTTGGGTACTTGCAGGACCACTGATCCCCAGTCCTCAGGATACATATGACCCTTCTGTGACAGAGAGGTTCCTCTGACCCCTGGGGAAAGGCAGTGTCCCTAAAGATTCCCTGTCCTTATACCCTGGTTGTCTTGCTCAGGGCAGGCCCTCAGTATCTACTCCAGAAAGACGGGTGACCAGGTCAACTCTGCACTGTTGGTCAACTCTGCACTGACTTGGTCCCAGGGTCCAAGTGCCACACCACTCACTGAAGACAAAGATCTGAGACAGAGCCAATAGGAGACAGGGTAGTAGCATGATCATTCCTACCATCATCTGTCTTAAGCCCCACGTCAGCTTAGGGTCCCAAGGACAAACACGGGAACCATGAAAACAGGCAGAAATCTTGATTATCGTCACATGGAGTCTTTTAGCAGCAGTGGGGCCACGGAACATAGGAGCAGGGGCAGGATGCACTACTGGCAGAACTTGGGGCCTGTTGAGGAGCATCCAGGTGGGTGACTCTGCAGCTTCCAAGCCTCCTTCTGAGAATCTTCACTGATGTTAATAGCCACAGCAAGTGGTACCTCCGCAAAGCCTGTCCCTGGAGCATCCCCAGCAGCCTCCTACTTGCTGCCCTGGCTTAGCCTTTGAGAACTTGGTGGGTCACTAAAGTAACCCAGGGAGAGGCTGGTTATCAAAAAAAACTATGCCTCTGGCCCCCTTGGGAGAGAAGGCATCCAGGCAGTGGGTGATTCAGCAGCAGGCATCAGCCCCAGAAGAAACAAGGCCCTGACCCTGTGAACCACAGCCAGCAAGCAAAGGATTTCAGGAGAACTCAATACAGCCTCGGAGGCCTGGATCTGGGAAAGGCAGCATCTGGCAGCTCCTGCTGGCTCTGTCCAAGCTTGGGCAGCTATGTAACCCCGTAGCAGTGGCCAGCTATGGACTTCTGGTTCGGGCAGGTTCAAGGTGTCTGGGGCACATGTACTTAAAAGAATGAGGGAAATTAAAGAACAAAGAAAAAAACAAATTAATCTTAAGGCTCATGACCTCTCAATAACGTTTGACACTGCCTCCACCCCAAGGTACAGGCCTGTCATTCACCCCCACCATTTTTAGTGGTCCGACTGCCACTGATCCCGTTTCTCACACAGCTCTCCACAGAACTGCCATGACAGAAACCCAGGCAGAAGCTGGGAGCTCTAGTTCTTCTCTCAGGGTCAAGGCCTCACCCAGCTGATTGGCTCAGTGATCTGGAGGAGGCCATAACCTCGGAGAAAGGTCAACTGTATCAAGTGACTGG
>LOEQ01000322.1:176734-197860 GCA_001685075.1 Bramus lutescens | reverse complement strand
TCTCATCACCCTAACAATGTCCTGCGCTTCCAGGGGCTAGACCCCCTCCCCGCCCCCCAGGGTTCCAGACCAGAAGGATGAGCTCTTAAAACACCCTCCCACCCGCTGGCCTCCCTAAGCACCTTGGGGGCCCAGTACTTTAGAGACTCATTAGTTGCAAGTGCACCTGGAGAGGGAGGTTCGAGTCCCATTCCTGCAAAACCTGTTTATTCTTTCATTCAGTGTGTTGTGCCTGCCTGGACCTACAGTACCCTCCTGTGGCTTATATCTAGTGGCGGTCACATGCATATAAAACAGCAGTCTTTACAGGACAGCTCAGGATACTTCAACAGCCCTTGCAGGGTCCCAAATTCACACGGGGGGTGGGAGCTGGCTAGAAGTCCCTTGATTTCTTAAAATGAACCTAGCAGAAGAAGGCAAGGTTGAAGCAAGCCAGAAACCCAGAAGATCCCCTGAATAGCCTTTCTCTATTGAGGGTATACCAATAGACTGTCCATCCCTAAGATTCAAGTAGCTGGGCCTCTGTCTCAGATTTCTCACTGTGAACTATAAGGAAGGGACAGCATGCTATTTTATAGTCCTTCTAACACTCCTACAGAAATGAGATGTACTGTACCTCCCTAGAGATCACAAAGGAATTCCATCAGTTTCAAGTGGATACCAGTAGCTCTTGATATCTCTGATACTGTTCCGGGAACACACTCAGGGTAGGTAGCCTTACATCTTGCAATAGACGGCAAACGTTCCATCTGCCGGGCACAACAACTCTGAGGGTACTACCTGGAACCAGGTAAGGACACTGCCTGATGCCAAGGTACCAAGAACTGTCCTTCTTGTCCTATTGTGCCTTCAAGGAAAACCGGGCTTGTCAGGAATGATGGGGAAACAGAACTCTGTTTTCAGTGCATCCTTCATCTGAAACCCTGGATCCAAAGGTAACCTGCTGAAACCCATTTCATCAGTGAGAATGCGGAGCCTGGGCCACACTCTGTTTCCCCTCCACCAGGCAAACAGGTGTGAGACCTTCATAGTTTGAGAAAGCTCTGGGAAATAGCCATGTCTTCAGGAGAAGAATCTGGTCATTAGTTCCCTGAGGCAAAGGATTCCCTGCAGGAGCCACAGGCCCTGTGGAATGAAGCAGCTCTTCCCCCTGCCTCTAGGCCTCCAAGAGGTCATGGGGGAGGCACAGAACGCTGGGAAATGATCCTTTAGAAGGGGATAGGAAAGTGGTCACATCCATCCTGCTACACATGGGAGTGAAGTAGGGACTGTTTGCCCTTTGAGCTGGCAAGAAAACACCCCGAAATCTTACTTAACTTGACAAAGGTAAACCAACTGATTGGGATCAGAGACAATTCCAGATTCTGGGCTATTCCTTCAGGCTTTTTCCAATGGCCTACTCACTCAGGCCCTTTTATGAGTCACTGGGTTGCCTTGCTTGATCCTTGCTGCCTGAAGGACGGATTGCATTAACTCCACAAGGTGTTAAGACCACCCTTGATAAGAATAATGCTTGCTAGCTCAGAATGAGGAAGACTCTAGGCAAGGCTGGGGCTCTCCATCCCTCCAGCAGAAGTCTTTCCTAAGATTTCCCTGCTCTGTTCTCCTTACCCAAACTAAATTATTCCTGCTCCCAGTCCCTGATGGGGTAGCTCCAGTAGGGTGTGGGTGGATATCCTAACTAGACGCTTGTTTCTGGAATAGGAAGTGGGGACTAGTGCATATAATCTTCATTCTTACATTCAATGCTAGTGCTCAAAACACACACGGAAAATAAAAGCTGGCCTGTGTACCCCTGGGTACTCAATGTCAGACTGTCTGGCAGCTCTCTGGTTCCTGCATTTTGTCTACAGATTGACCAAAGGAGCCTTGGCCTGGCCCATCCAGAGCTAAGCACCCACGGAGCCTCCCCACTTCACATGCCATGACTTTGAATTTCCAAAATCCTTAAAAACACACACACACACACACATGAACAATTATCAGGAAAAGAGAACATGTGGGTTTTTTTTTTCATGCTTAGCCCTCCAAAAACATCTCAGATTTGAAAACAAAAGTGTCAAACCTACTTAGCTAAAGAAAAGCCTGCCAAGATGGCCCCTCCCTACCAGTTCCCCCAGCAGAGGAGGGGGCTGGTGAGGCTGGAACCACTGTGGAATTCCTTCCTTTCTCAGCCCTCCTCTGCCCCTCTGCGGCCTCCCTGACTCTTCCCCACCAGAGTCTGGAATATTCTTAGTAATTCTGTGTTTGCTATGAGGATTGTCCTCAACATGATAAAAGCCTGATGATTTTTATTCGTAGATTGATGACGAGTATTTTCCTTATTGCTTCCCTTTTCACTGAAGATGAATGTTTTCCAAAGACCTACTGAATGGCAACAGGAAGCATTCATACGGCAGCAGCATCACCGGTAGTACGGTGAGGCCGTCGAGTGTGAGTGTGAACATGTTCCAAGGCTTGGCCTTAAGATGTCACAGCCATCTTAAGAACTTCACTGAACCCTTTGCCCTTTCTCTTCTTCCTCTGTCTCCCTAAGCATGCAGCTCCTCACCCACAACTCAACAGCATAAACTTCACACCGGCCAATCCCAAGCAGGATCACCTCTCTTTTGTTTATTTATTCAGATTTTTTTTAAAACAGGACCTCACTGTGTAGCCCATACTGTTCTCAAACTCATAATCCTCTTGCCTCTGCATCCCAAGTGTTGTTTTTACAGATGGGAAACACTACAGCCTGGCCCGACCCTTGCCTACCTTGTCTCTAGAACTTTCTACAGACCTATGGCCAGTTGCATGTGTAAACTTGAAAAGGACAATGGATGCGCAGACTGCTAGACCAGCATTATTTAGAAACCTTTTTGAAGATGTCTCAAGTGCACCTTGGCATCTGGATCAGCACAGTGAGTAAAGATGGCCTTCCCTGATGCTGTTGCACATCCTCCAGTCCCCTGAGGGCTGAGGAGGAAAAAAAGACAGAAGAGCAAATGTTCTCTCTTCTTGAGCTTGTGAATTCATGTTGTCCTGCCCTTGAACAGATCACTTCTGGCTCTTACTACAGCTTCCCTGGCTCTGCAGCTGGCAGGCAGCAGATGGTGGGGTTTCTTGGCCTCCGTAGTCTAACACTAGCCGATCTCTGTAATAGATCCTGCCTTAGAGATAAATTCTTTTGGTTCTATTTCCTGGGAAGCCTTGCTGATGTGGTACCATATTCCCTAAGCATGCTCGAATGGGACAACATCTACAACATGGATGCTAGGAGACAGATGCAGGCTCGGGTGTTCAGTTTTGCTGGGACCTGTGCTCTGTTCCTGTCCTTGAATGGTGAGTGGTGAGTTTATGGATAAACCTTCATGGAGTTCTTGCCCTGGAGCAGTTCTATAAGGCCCTCTGTTCCTGGATTGGATAGTCACAGGCAGAAAACACAGCCTGAATAGAGTACAGTGAGTCACACTGGGTGAATCTGACATCTCAGACTCTTCCTGATGATGGAGGAGCCTTCAGCCTTCACCATGACACTTCTTATAGATGCACGTTACCTTGGCTTGACAACTTCCAGTGATAGGATCTGTCCAGTTTTGTGAAAAACCAACCCATTCAATGTGTAGGTTGGACTGCTGGGAAGACCTTTCTAAGAAAGGAGGCCACAACCTGTCTCCCCAAGGCTGTGCACCATCAGCCAAGGAAGAATACTGGGGAAAGATCTATCAAGCAGCAGGCTAAAAAGCAAGCCTGTGTTGGGTAGATATTTTGGACAGAACATGGTTGGAGGAGGGAGAATGTACATGGCATGAGAAGAGAGCCTCCTACAGGCATGGTGTGGGCACTAAGCCTGTGCCAGGGAGGGAGGATGGGTCCAGAAGGGTTTGGAACAGGAGTAAAGAACTAGCATAAAAGTGAGCCCCCATGGGAGCCTACTGGGAACGTGGACTGTATGTTGCATGATTCGGTACAGAGAAAGACTCAGCTAAGGGCTAGGTAGCAGCGTTGCTAAGCTCGTCACTGTTAATCCAGAAAGACTTGAGTAAGAATCAGGAGCCATATCACAGTCACCTCTGATTTTTCTGTTTCTCCTATGGTTCTGGGGATGGAACCCAGGGTGTGGCTTACTAGGTAGGAAGGCAAGCATTACACTCCCTAGTTTCCCTTTTCTAATCTGCAGAACAAAGTTGCTAAAACTCAAGCCTGGGCATGGGTTTGGGTCCCGGCAGTCCTTAGCACTGGCCCTAACACAGAGAAAGTCCAGGCTGTGGAATGGTGTAGGACACCTATGTGTCTTTGGAGACTGGCTGGAGGTAGAAAAGAGTACTCCTCATCCACAGCGAGTCTGATAGTGAGAGCTGGCCCCAGAACATCTGGAACCTTGGCAGGCCATGTTTGACACTGTCTCAAAACACACAGCCAAGCAGCCAGATGATCATCTGGGGGCTTTGTGGTTTTAATTTCATTTTTATATTTAAACAGTTATGAATTAGACAAGGAAACATTTTATGTCCTTTTCATAGCTTCCCTCCAAGAACTTGAATGGACTTTGCAGTTAAATGAGTATGGAGGACCTAGCCTTCAGGTAAGAAGAAAGCCGGCACAGTAGCGCAGCCTGCATTAGAAGTCACATTCTTTTCCCCTTTCTGTGACTCTCTTTGGACCTGCTTATTCTATAAAACTCTTCAGGGACAGGCAGAACTTGTACAGCTTCCTCAGCTTCCTGGATCCTTATGGTGATGTCATCTTCCCTGGCTTAGACTCAGTCACTACCTCAGAGGACATTTAGGGTATGCTTTTAATTCTCACAATATCCCTTGCCTCATTGCAGTGTTTGCATAGTGTGCCAGCATCTAATATCAGAACACAGTTTCATTGCTTACTCGGAAAGGCAATCAGGGTAGCCTGAACCCGTCCCTGGCCCTGGGCATTGTGATGTCACCTGTTTGGAGTCCTAGGGTCCAGGGCCTTCCTGTCTGGGTGCATGGGCCTCACCTTATTTTTGCTGTGGCATCTCTTGCTGAACTGGCATCACTTGCATCTTCCATCCAGCCACTGGGGACCACATCTGCTCACAGCTCTGTCTTTTCCACCTTACCCTGAGCTCTCTGGTTTTATAGCCAGGGGCAAGGCAAGGTGCCTGGGTTTCAGATGCTACAGTGGCCACTTATTTGCTCTGTGGCTTTGGCAAGGCAATTAGCCTCGTTGCACCTCATTTTTTTTCATACAACATGAAGAAAAGAGCAAAGTCAACTTTAATCCAGCTTTGCTGAATGTTAGCTAGAACTCAGTGTAGCACTTTGTGCAAATATCAACCATCACAACTGAACACCCCCGTCACTCACACTTCAGGACCCATCCCAGATAATGAGCATGAGGACTACTCCACTAGAGGACGGCTTAGTCAGCTCCCCAGTCCCCTGAATTTGATTGACATTGCACTATGGAATCCTTTTGACATCCATAGCTTCTTTCAAAGCCAAATCAATATTCTGCCTCAGGTATGGATTCCAAACCTCGAAGAACATCAGCATCACTATGGAGACGGGAAGATTCACACTTCCATCCTGCATCTCCTGAACTCCCAGTCTGGGTCCAGGAATGTACTCTGAGAAAGGAGTACTTGGGATTCTTTTTTTTTTTTTGTAATATCCATCTAAGGAAGGAATCTGTGTATTTAGGAGGCTTGGTTATCCCTGTGCATTCCTTATTAGCCTGAGACTCTGTTGCTATTGAACACTGTCTGGTGCAAGAACTTAGCTGAATATCTTTCCAGCAATTCTAAGGGAAGAAGTTGGATCTGCTGCAGGTTAGTTCTTGGATCCCCCAAGATCCAGTCTGGCCCTTTAGGGTACACCTCAGTTTTGGAGGCCAAACAGATTCTTATGATCTGAGAGGCAACCAGAAGCACTAAACACAAGCCAGGCTCCTCTCAGAGACTCTGAAGGCATGCCGGGATACCCCTGCCTTCTACACAAAAGAGAGACTTTCTCCCATTACCAGCCCACTGTTTGTATCAGAACAAACCACTATCATACCACACTCACTCATGGGCCCACCTCCCTCGTCTCTACCTCAGTGACCTCTGGATCCCACTGGATCCCAGAATGAATGAGCAGTTGTCCTCAGAGCTCTTAAATAACACCCAAGAAATCCCAGGTCCTCCAAGACAGACTCTGAGTATGTGTGAATTGCACTTTTACCATTGGAATTAAGCAGGTCATCGGGCTCTCATATGTTCATTGCTAACTTAAAACATTGTTTTATTGCATGAACATAAATGATATACATACATAAACACACACACACACATATGAAAATCAGAGGTCAAAATTGTTGAGCTGGCTTTCCTTCCACTTGTATGCTGGTTCTGGATTGAACTCAGGTCTCTAGGTACCTCAATCCACTGAGACATCTTGTTAACCTACAAACTCTGAAACACACTCCTCACCTGGACCCCAAGCACGCACACTTGCCCTGTCTGCTCAGGCGCTCCAGCTCCCTGGCATATACTAGGAGGTTGAGTGTGATGGGCTGCAGCTGTTGACATGGATGCTTTTTTTTTTAATTTATGTTTTGAACACAGCATTCATTTCCTAGAAATGACACAATAAGCAAACAAACACCCAGCTCCATAACTATTTTCTTCCATTTTTCCAATTCTTCAGAGTCCAGCGTGATAAAGCACAGAAATTCCAGCCAGCCCTCTCTCCCTTCTCTATCAGAAACTAATCAAGAATACCAGGCACCTACCAAATGCTTCTCTCCCTTCTCAACAGCCTAAATGTAGCTCTTCCCTTGACTCCCAGAAAGCTCGACCAAGACAAGAGAGCCAAAACACAGCGGGTCACAGTGTGTGTTGCACACACATCTTTGGATGGTTGGCCTGCTGCCATTGGCCTCTTACGAGCACGGTGACTTGATTCAAGCTACCGGAAAACCTTGATGATTCAAAGAAAACTCTCCTCCTAGCCTCGCAGGCTTTCAGGACTTGTGTCAAGTGGAGACTCCTCATTCTGCAACTCAAGCTCTGGCAAATGATCCACAAACCACAATCTGCTGGAGGCTGCCTGCACCTCAAGACCTTCGTAATCCTATTCACAGAACCAAATGGAGGGAGGAGGAAGCTGTTGGCGTGGAGGCTGCCAGAATGCCCTGGCTCCCTGGCTCCCTAGCGTCTGTAGTCATCACCTTCAACCTGCGCCTTTCCCTATGGTTTAGTGTGAGATGACATCTTCCAAATAGAATACACACTTTTATAGGCAGGGATGACAGTTTGCCCTTTCAATGTCAAGGTCCTGTATTAGTTTGGCTAACTGTAGGGTTCTATGATCAATGAAGGTTGGGCAGGTCGGTGAAAGCGGTTTCCCTTAGAGAAGCAAGCAGGTTTATTTAGTGCAGTGAACAGAGAGCAGAGGGCATGAGCCTAAGGGAACAGTCAGCAACGGTGGTGATGGGCTATGAGAAAGTTTCTGTTTTCAAGGAGCCTCATTCGGTGAGTGTGAGCTTTATAGAGTTCCCACCATCTCACAGATGGAGGAAGCTGCCGTAGTGGATTGTAGCTAATTTCATTTGGCCACACCATTCTGCTGTTCTACCAGGACAGAATGGAATGTGTCTTTTCTGATCTGAGGACACTGTCTGGGCCAGGTTTCAATCCCTTCCTGGTCTCTTAACCATGCCTTTCCCTCTGCACTACTTGAAAGGCCTGGAAACCACTTCTCCGTGACTCCACAGGCGTAAGCCACAGATGAGAACACCGGGGTTACAGGACAGGTGACCTCCAAGAGTTGACTCCTACATCTTTTTTTCCGGGTAGAATCAAGGCCTTCACCACACTAGGTTCTTTCCTTCCTAAGTTTTTGGCTTCATCCCGAAGGCGCAGCTTGGGGTCAAAAAATTACTGTAGATGGCACTGCTCTTAATCATCCCCACTAAGCAGCATGAAAACCCAGAGTCCCCTTCTAAATAATGTTCTACAGTGATCACTCCTAGAGACCTTCAGCAGAGAAAGACTGCCCTGGGGCTCCTTTGTTACAACCTATATGTGCTGACTGGAAAACCCAAAAAAAGATAAAGAACTTGATTCTACCTGGAGAAAGATTTGGGAGCCAACTCTTGTGGTGGTAAAATTGGAAAAAATGGGAGATCTGGATAAACCAGACAAAGAAGGTGTGGCTGACACCAAGAGACTTCTGGGGACTGTGCTGGTTAGGTTTTGGTCAACTTGGCACAAGCTAGTCATCTGTGAAGAGAGAGCATTAGTTGAGGCCATCAGATGGCCTGTAGGCAAATCTGAGGGGCATTTGCTTGATTCATGATTGGTATAGAAAGGCCCAGTCCACTGTGAGCAATACCAACCCTGGCAAGATAGTCACAGGCAAGCCATGGGGAGCAAGCCAGTAAGCCATGCACCTCTTTTTGGTCTATCCTTTAGTTGCTGTCCCCAGGTTCCTGCTAGAGTTCCTGCCCATACTTCCCTCAGTGACAGGCTGTGAAGGGAAATTAAGTCCCTCATCCTCCAAATTATTTTACACACATTTTTTTGTTGTTGTTTTCTTTTGTTTTCGAGACAGGGCTTCTCTGAAGCTTTGGAGCCTGTCCTGGAACTAGCTCTTGTAGACCAGGCCAGCCTCATACTCAAAGAGATCCACCTGCCTCTGCCTCCCGAGTGCTAGGATTAAAGGTGTGAGCCACCACTTCCCAGCTCCTCCAAATTGATTTTGGTAAGCGTTTTATCACAGCAATAGAAAGGAAAGTAAGGCTGGGACATCCCCACAGGAACAGTGAGGAATGAACAACCTCTTGGGACCTCTAACCAAATTCACATTTCTTGTTCATTGCGTCAGATTCAGCACCAGCACGGTGAAGTTAAGGCCCCAGGAAGAATTCCATTACAGAGGCACCCTCTAGTGACAAACACTTTCCTAGCCTGGAGCATAGCTGGCTAGCTATTACCCTTTGACCTCTGTTCTTTAACCTTATTCAGGGAAGAAATGGGGTAGGCCATGGATTCCTTGGGTCACATAAGAGGTGACCAGACTTGAGCAGGGACCTAGGCAGAGGCTGTGGAACAAGATGAGTGGGCCAAAGTTGACAAAGATTCTTGCACGTGTGGCTTTGGAGATGGTCATATTTAGTTTTAGCTGTCAACTTAGCATGGTCTAAAATCACCTGAGAAAGGAGTCTCCATTGGCGGTTGCCCAGGGCAGATTTGTCATTGCTTGTCTCTGGGGGATAGTCTAAACGCTGATGTAGGAGTGCCCAGTCCACCACGGGTGGTGCCATTCTCTGGGCCCTTGGTTCTGGGCTCTACAAACCTAGCTAAACATAAGCCTCTTAGCCATCCAGCAGGTAACATCCCACCATGGTTTTTGCTTTAAGTATTCACTTCAGTCCCTGTCTTCACTTCCCTCAATGGTGGATTTTTGACATGGACGTGTAAGTCAAATAAACCCTTTCACTCCTAAGTTGCTTTGGGGCATGGTGTTTGCCATGGCAACAGAATGAACTATAAGAGTCTCTATGCTGTTTCCAGCACATGTCCCCAAAAGATGAGCAGGGATAGAGACTGGAAAGTGAGGGAGGGTCTTGACACAGCCTGCTACTCCTTCTTCAGTGCACCATGTGGCCATGGCCTCCACAGATACAGGATTGACCTCGTGTTTCAGAATTAAACTGTTTCCCCAAAGCTCCAGAAGAGAGAGGTCATTTCCAGCTCTGGGCCTTACCTGGGCTGTAATTGGGGAGTAGTCTGCAGGATTTAAAGATTTTAGTTCTTTTATCCTCTGAATAGCCTGAAGTGGAGGTCAATGAAAATGTTCCCTCAGAACTTCACATTGAAACTTAACATCCCAGTGTATTTAGAGGTCTTTGGGGAGGACAGTCATCAGAGCTCCGACATTGTGCATGGGGCCAGCTGCTCTTACAAGGCTGGGATTGAAGGATTCCAGTCTTTCCTCACCCTTCTTGTCCCCTCTATCTTGGGAGAGATCAAGGCCAGACAACACCCAGGAAGCAGAGACTGTGTTTCCCCAGCTAAGTTTCTAGTCATGATAAATTAGGCTGTCTTATGTGTTTTGTTCAAGAGCACCAACGAGGCAGGAACTGTTACTGTCTAACGTGTGCCAGGGATCAGGAAGACTGAACTAGTCCAGCACAGCATTGGGATTACAGGCTTTAAAATAATGGCTTCCAACGGGAGAAATAGCTCAGTACTTAACAGCACTGGCTGCTCTTGCGGTGGACCCAGGGTCAGTTATCAGCACCTACATGGTGGCTCACAACTGTCTGTAATTCCAGTTCTGGGCGATATAGGCCCTCTTCAGGCAATGCACTTATGTGGGACACACAAAGGCAAAAGTTATATAAATAAAAAAATTAAAAGTTTTTTTAAAAGCATGATAGCTTCCAGCATGTATTTTTACTATTCTATAATTATGTATTTGCATGTATCTAAATAAATGAGCATTGTATTCCCTCTTAACTGCTGGGCCTTCTCTCCAGTCCTGTCACAGGATTTTCTTCATGGGAGATTTTCATCAACCTATTCAAAAGTGGGCAGAAATGACATATTGACATATTTTAAAAATATGGCCTTGTGTGGCAACACATGCGCTTACTCTAAGCACTCAGGAGGCAGAGACAGGCAGATCTCTGAGTTTGAAGCCCCCCTGGTCTGTAGTAAGTGTCAGGCCAGCCAAAATATGTAGCGACACCCTGCATCAAACAAAATCAAATAGCAAAAACATTACTGAGAAGGAACCTTAGAAGCAGACCAGAAGCTCATAGATAGCAGGCTTCAGTGTGGGTGGTTATAGACAATTGTTTATCTCAAAATAGGCTTTTCTTCAGTGTGCAGGTATTTAACCATGAACTTACATACTTTCTGCAACAAGAAAAGAATTCATAATACTTGCCACTGTTTCCAGGCAATAACAGTGGCCCCTTGCCTTCTGACTGTCTCACAGTATAGGCCATGGGCTCTAGATCCTGCCATCCCCAGAAACCTTCCCCAGCTCCCACTCAAGTGACCTTTAGGTGCTGTTTCCGAGCAAAGCCAGTTTAATTTCTCCAAACACCAGTGACATGAAGCAGCTTTTTCACCCTGGTCAGTTCTTGCCACATATTTGGGATGCCAGGATTCTTTTAAATAGCGTGGAAAGTCCCAACAACCAGCCTAGATGTCAACTTCTGGGTAAATAATTTCCCTTGCCAACATTCCTTTCTGGGGTGAGCCTTCCAGCTTTTCACAGTATACTGTCTGTAACCTCTCCACAGTGTCAGGCCCCGTGGTGAGCAGCATACAGCATACACCCACATGTGCCATGAAGGATGCCGAGTCCAGATTCCTTCATAGCATCCTAACTTCCTCTCTGATTCTCTGAGAAGCAGCGGTTGCTGCAGGCAGTGAACTGCTGGAGGGAGGGAGGCCCTGCTGCGGAGACAGAACAGCAAAATCAAAATGATTCTCCAGCACTGAGGTCCCTGAGTCCCTTCATGTTGGTGTATGTACACGGGTGGAAGTTACAGGTGAATCCACACATAACTCTGCTCTACTCGTGGACTACAGTGGCCCTCTATCACCCATGCCATGCTGGATGGAAAGAGAAAATTCCAAATATTTTTTTTTTGTTTTGTGTTTGTCTTTTTGAGACAGGGTTTCTCTGAGTAACCACCTTTGTCCTGGAACTCGCCCTGTAAACCAGGCTGGCCTCGAACACACAGATTTGCTGGTTTCTGCCTCCCGAATGCTGGGATTAAAGGTGTGTGCCACCACCAACTGCCCCACGTGAATTCCAAATATTAAGCTTCAAGGAAACTCTCTTCTTTGCCCATCTAGTATTGATGATGAAATTATATAGGGAATTGGGCATGGTGGCATGTGCCTATAAGATCAGGGGAGTGCCTGAGGCAGAAGAATCTGGAATTTAAGGCCAGCCTGGGCTACCTACCAAGTACCTGCCTCAAGGGAGGGGAACAGCTGGATTGGCAAATGACCCAGTGTAGCTTTGCATGGGTGGTGGATGGTTTAGGGAGTTGAGGGGCCTCCAATTCAGTGCAGAGGAGAGGAGGAAGAGATCACTGGAGGTTGGAAGCTATGGTGTAGCTCAGTCAAAATTTGGAAAGTGAAGCATAATCTGGAGTCGGGACAGAATCAGAGGAAACAAAAGACTTGGAAAAGCCCTGTCCAGAGCAGCACAGTGGCAGAAGGCTTGTCTTGATTTCTCTTAGATGGTGGGGGGTTTAGTGCTTTGACTGAGCGTGGGCAAGCCTGAGGCACCAGCAGAGATTTACAACTGTCTATGGCCAATGCCTGTGGGTAAATGGCGTCTCTTATTAAAGCAAGGTCAGGCAGGCTAAGATTTCTCCCGGGTTTCATTTGTGTGTCACATGCTTATTAACTTCTTAAGTGTATACACAGTATTTCATTCAGGAAAAAAATATTAAGTAGTACAAGACAGCTGACTTGTGTTACCCCAAATTCAAAGATTCAAGTTCTCACTTCAGAAAGTCTCCCTGTGTCTGAATTTGAATTAAGATTGTTTTAGTTAGTTTGTTTATTGTCTGAGACAGGCTCTTACAGCCCAGGCTGTCAAGGAACTGGCTATTTAGATCTGACTCTCATTCACAGTCTTCATGCCTCAGGCTACCAAGTGCATGGTATGTGCCACCAAGCCATCTAGTTAGGATCTTTAAGGAGGTCATTAAAGGTAAATAGGTCATTAGAGTTTCTGGTTAGGCTTCTCAGCAGGGTGACAAAATAGCTCACATAGCTTCAAGGGAGGAAGTCTGTTTAGCCTGCCCTTTCAGAGATCTCTGACTGTCACAGCAAGTCAGCTCATGGGCAAGAAGAACAGAGCTAGCCTAAGAGAGAGGCCATTCAGATGTAAACAGCAGGACATAGTATGGGGCTGCCAGAGTTCTCTGGAGCTGGCATCCTGATATCATGTGCCCAGACGTGGAACACGGAACTGCAGGGTGATGTTTCCCACATGATCTTTGGTCGGATCTTTCTTCAATGTTCTCTTATTCCATCCTCTCAGAATGGAGCTGTTCATGGCATGCCATTGTATGTTGAAAGTATGTAGCTTGCCTTTTTACTTTGTCCTCTGTAGACCAGGAGGGCCTCCAATTCACAGACATCCACCTGCCTCAACCTCTCCAGGGCTGAGATTAAAGGTATGAGCCACCACGCCCAGTTGGGAATCTTTTTTATCTTCAGATAGGGTCACGTGGGTCTCTGGACTGCCTTCAAACTCTCCGTGATATCAAAATGACCCTTAACTTCTCATCCTCCTTCCTGAATGCTGGGATTGTAGGCATGTGTCCCATGCCCTGTGTTTGTGACCCTGCACATTTAACTGAGGGCTTTGTGCATGCTAGGCGAGCACTCGACCAACCAAGCTGCATCCCCAGTCCCTGGTGATTCGTTGACTGTCAACTTGACCAGACTCATAAACACCTATGAGATTAATAAAGTGGGCATTTGCAGAGATAATTTAATCATGAGATTGCTAACCTAATGACTGCAACATCTGAATAGACTGCTGAGGGCAGAGAGAACTGAGGAAGGTGGGAACTGGCTAGAGGAAGCCAACTAGTGTGTGTGTGTGTGTCCATCCTTGGTCTCCTTCTATTTCAACTCTGTACTGGCCTGATGCCAGTTGCTCAATCATCACTGCCACCTAAATTCTCCACCACTACCACCCATCCCCCTACCACCATCCGCCACTCTACTCTACTCTGTTCTACCACCACAACCGCCATTACTGCCGCTACTGCCACTACCGCCACTCCATCTCACACTCCCCCACCCTATTCACCACACACCACTCTACCACTGTTACCATCACTTCCACTCTGCCATCCCACCCCTCCCTACCCGCCCACATCACCCCACCACCCCACACTGCCACCCCCGTGTTCCATCGCACCCCACCGCACCCCAGTCTCAGGCTGGCAGAAGAACATATCTTTCCTCCCTTAAGTTGTTTATATCAGACATTTTGCAAGCCTATGAGTGACGTGAGGTGAGCCCTCATCAAACCCACTGATATCCTGAAAATGAGAAGCGATGAGAACACACACAGAAGATGGCCGTGAGAGGACGCAGCTGGAAGCAGCCAAGGAGATGCCTCAGGAGAAGCCAATCCCACCAACACGTTGACTAGGAACTTCCAGAGGATCAATTTCTGTTGGGAAACCACTGAGAATATGATGCTTTCTTATGGCAGCCTAGTCAGTTAAGCAGGAAGCAAGACACTATGTAATGCTTTGCTGTCTGTGTACTCCGCTTCCACCTGGCACCCCCTATTTTACAGCCGTGAACCACAGCCTACGGACCTGTGCCATGATACAAGGTACGTACCTTTGTGTGAACACAACACTTGGTCATTCTGAAGAACACTTGTCCCTGTAGTCCCGAAGCTGAAGGCCCTCGATTAATCTGCTCCAAGCATGCCTTCAAATGACCTACCCAAGAAGTGTATTGCTGATCACGTGATCTTAGAGTGAGGTCACTGATGACCAGGAAAAGTTCACAGTGCCCTTAAGGAAAGCCCTTAACTTTCCTGATTGCCTATAGATAGGTAGCTTTGAGGGGAGATGAGATCTACTGTGTACACTTGAAATTGTTATCTGGATGTCTCACTGGTGACCAGAAGAATGTCACCCTCAGGACAACCACATGTAGGGAGTGCTGGATCTATCTCAGGTGGAGCAGAGTCTCCTTTAAAGACTGGTCAGGAAGCAGGGTTCCATTCTTGGTGAGAAGGGCTGCTCCAGGGAGTCCTCAAAGCGATGGGGACAGAGTGTGGGGTTGGAGGAGTAGGGCGATGGGTTGGTCAGTGTATGGGGGGCAGCTGCGGGGAAGCACCATCTCCCTCGGGCACAGGCCTGTCCCTCGTCTTATGATTCATGCCCTCAGGAGCTCTGGTGGCTGCTGCAGGCACGTCTATATTTACACAACTGGAAAAGCAATGTGTCGTCTCTCCCGAACACTCGGGCAATGTCGCAACGACGGAAAGTTGGGAGGCGGGTTTGACCTCCTCGCTGGGGGCTGTTTATGTAGAAGTCTGTGGCGGGCTCTTGTCCTTGAGCAGAGTCTCTCTCTGCTAGGTCAGTCTCTGCACACTCCCACGGTCCATCCTCCTGCTGTCGTCCTGGACCCCAGGCAGACCCAAGCTGGTAGCACTCGGCTTGGCGGTTCTCAGCAGCACTGTTCAAGACACATCTAGACTGAGCCCTTCTGTCCTGAGGACACACAGCTGTGTGACTTCTCTCACCAGCCTTCGTGGGGCCAGGGCTTTCGAAGGGGCTACTCCCGAGTCGGAAGGGCCATGCCCTTCTCATGCTCCTTTAACTTCTTGATGTTCTGAGACCTTACGGTAGGCACAGTTCCAAGCACTGCCGAGTTACAGGAAGGACAAACCACCACCACACCACAGCGGAAGCTGAGTACAGATGGCAGGGCCTTACGGACAGAGAAACCTGGATGGGGTTCCAGACATCTGAAAGTGTGTGCTTTGATAGGGGGACTCTCCTGTTTGTACTTTAGGATCTGACTGGAGGGGGTGTCGATGGGTTAGAAGTCAATAGTTAGCGGATGACAGCTTTCTCAAGAGACAAGTGTCCCCAAGCATTTGGACGAAGAAGGGTGAAGTTTAGGAGGGACTCCAGCTGTTCTGTGAGGTGTGACACTAGCACAGGTGTGTTCTGGAGCAGCAAGCTGTCCTGATCTCATCCGGGCCACTGCAACCTATTCCTAAGCTAGACAGAAGCCTCCTTGCTGCTTCTGTGTGGGAAAGATGGAGACCACAGCCACCGCCTACCTCTTCTCCACTCGAGCTAGCTTTAGGGTAGGTCCTCGGACATAGATGAACATAATGTACTCTTCCAGTCTCATTTTGTTCCCATGACAACGACATGACTGAAAGCAAGTCGGTGAGGGAACTAAGGTTTATTTGGCTGACATTTCCACGTCACAGTCCATCACTGAGGAATGGCAGGGCAGGAACTCAAGCAAGCACTGAAACAGAAACTATGGAAGAAACCCATTTGGCTCTTGCTCTTTGGTTCCCTCACAGGCCCTAGTTGTCTTATAGGCCCTGGCTCACATTAATCATCAGTCTAAACAATCCCTCACAATCCTGACCCCAGGCCAATCTGATTTAGGCAGATCTTCAGCTGAGATTCCCTCTGGGGATCTCAGATGACTCCAGGCTTTGCCATGTGAACAATAAAAACCACCCAGGACCATGGACATTGGGGTTTTTTTTCTTCTGTTTGCTGCCCTGCTGGGATTGAACCCAGGACCCTGAACATGTCAGGGAAGTGCTCTGTCACTGAACCACAGCCCAACCCATTTGTGTTTCAGTTTGGGGTTACTCTCCCATTCCCCCATGGTAGGCATTGCCAAGTTCTTATTTTTATCATGGCACAAAACACCACAGCAATTATCTTGCTGCAAAAGGCACTTTTCACACCCTTTTATTACCATTATTATCAGCATTTTGGTTTTTTGAGACAGGGTTTTTCTTTGTAGCCCTGCCTGTCCTGGAACTCGCTCTGTAGACGGGGCTAGCCTGGAACACACAGAGATCTTCCTGTCAACTATTATTAGTAATTGTATTAACGCTTTTCAGTGTTGGGAATTCCTTGAACCCAGGCTCCTTTGGATCACTCTCTAAAGCTTTGCCAGGGTTAAAGCCCATCTTGCTTTTGCCTGAAGAGTCATCCAAGAGTATGGTGTTCATTTCTGTGGGAGACAGAAGTGAAGAGCAGCAGTGGAAGCCCAGATGCCATTTGAAGGCTGGCAGCTTGAGATGACCCAGGCTGGCCAATGATTCAAAATAACTCCCTCCCCATTGTCAAAGTTGAGCTTGGGGAATGTTACAAAAGCCTCTGTCCCATTTCGTGCACCTATTAGGCCAAGTTCTCTAGGATCCTGGCAGAAGTCCTAGAGCCTGAGAAGTTCTGTGCAGAGTGGCCTCTTTTTCTAGGACCAAGCAAATGAATTGCTGGCGTAGGGCTTTGGAATACTCATGACCCCTCTGGGGTAAAGGTGAGATAAGTCATCCACGCTTTCTAAGGATGTATTGTTGCCTCCCCATCAATAAACACTGGCACAGCCCTGTCCCCACAGTCTTCTGGAGCACAATGGGTCCCAGAGGCCATGTTTCTTCCACACAAGAAAGAGCAGAGCCAAGCTTCTATAATACTGCAAATGGAGTGTATACACAGTAAAAGCCCAAAGTTGGCAGAAAGGATAGCAGATAGAAACCCCCTCTCTTGTATTCAAATGCTATATGTCCTCTTGAAGATGACATTGTTTAGTCTGACCACCACACATCAGTCTAGAAATTTCTCAGCATACCCAAAGGAGCGCATAACATACATTTAATGTGCATCTGAATATGTATAAAAATGCATATATGCATACCTATTAGGATACATTAAAATGTGTATACATATACAGTGTAGCCTTGGCAAGCTGAGCTCTGACATTCCAAGTGAGAGGCCTTGGCACTGTTTCAGACTTCCCTGCTTAGCATTTTGGCTGACTGGAGCCAGATCAGTCTCAGGCAGGAATGGTTATGCATGTGAGTGCGGAAGCTGAGGATCCGGGTTCGGGATCCACCTATCTTCATATAAGCTCTAGACCTTGTCTAGAGAGCTTCGGTTTTCTCATCTGTACAGGGAAGGTGCAATCTCCTACACTTGAGGACTCAGTGAAATGCAGCACTCTCGTTGCTGGCTCCTCTCCTTAAGCGATGCTTCTCTCTGCTAGCTCAGTTTCTTGTGCATGCGCCACCTGTCATCCTGGACCCAGAACGGTGCAGCCTGTGGCGGCACTCAGTAGTTGCAAATTGTTCCTAGGTGTCCATCCTGTCATTCATGGCTTGCAGCCAGCATTCAGTCTTGCATCCATGGCTCATCCCAGTGTGCGCTGATCATCTACATCAGGAGACTACTCAGCTGCATGATGGGGAATTTCATCAACTCAAATTCCCTAGCTCTCTCCAGAGAAGTGTGATGTCTCCACTCATCTCCTGGTCTTTACTCTGTAGCAGGGTAGCCCAGTGCACAGAGCATTGGGTTCCTTGCTGGCCACCTATCTCCCATCTGAGTTCTTTCCAAAGTCCCCTTCTTCCCAACCACACACACCCTCTATGGTTCTAAATGCCTGCAAATCACACTCTGACTCTGTAGCTTCAGGGGCTAGGCTCTCCCTCTAGGTTGTTCTTCTACTTAATTTTTTGTTTTTTTTTTAATTAAAACAAAATTGTGTCATTTTTCCCTTCCATTTCCTTCCTCCACTTCCTTCTATGTCTTTCCCTTTGTTCCCTTTCAAATTCATAGTCTTTTTCTAGTTTTATTATTATTACATATACATAAGTATATGCAAACATACATACATACATACACACACACACAATCTGCTGATGCCCTTTAATGTTGCTTGTATATATGTGATTTCAGAGTTGAATAACTGACATTATATAACCAGTTAAGGAATTCCTCCCTGGAGCCAACTATATTTCCCTCTTTCAGTATTCTGTACTTGCTTGTGGTTTTTGTCAAAGCGTGAGGTCCCTGTGAGATTTTGTATTAGTTAGGGTTTTATTGCTATGAAGAGACACCATGATCATGGCAATTCCTACAAAGGAAAACATTGACTTGTGGCTGGCTTATAGTACAGAGGTTCAGTTGATTTTTGTCATGGCAGAAAGCATGGTGGCATGCATGCAGACATGGTGTTGGAGAAGCAGCAGAGAGTTCTTCATATGGTTCCACAGACATAAGAAAGTGACAGTGACATACTGGCCAGGCTTGAGCTTCAAAGACCTCAAAGCCCACTCACTAGTGACTTATGTCCTCCAACACCTACTTCAAAAAGGGCCACCTCTTCTAATCGAGCCTCTCCCAAGAGGCCTATGGGGGCTATTTTTATTCAAATCACTACTTCCACTCCCTGTCTCCTCCCCCATAGGTTTGTAACCATATCATAAGGCAGAAATGCATTTGTCCCATTTCAAAAGTCCCCATAGTCTATTACAGTTTTAAATTTGTTTAAAAGTCCAAAGTCTCTTCTGAGTCTCATACAGTCTCCTAACTGCAATCCCTTAAAAAATCAAAATGGAAAAGCAGATCCCATACTTCTACCACACAATGGCACAGAATGGACATTACCATCCCAAAAGGGAGAGACAGGAGCACAGTGAGGAAAACTGGGCCAAAGAGAGACCAAATCCCAGCTGCTCTTATTTTGTGCCCAAGGTCAGGTCCATGACACAGGCTAGCCTTTTTGTGGCAGTCACATGCGCTTAGGGATTGAATGAAACTGGAACTGTACATTAAATTCATCTATGTCCCAGGACCAATCCTGAAGTTAACTTGAGTGGAGAGGAGGCAGGCAGCGGCTGTGGTCTCTGTCTTTCTAACACAGAGGCAGAAAGGCGGCTTCTGTCTATCTTTGGAATAGGTTGCATCTTAGCAACTGGCTGGATTGGTCCCACAGTGTGACTCAGTGAGGAGGTGAGCAGTGCCCACAGACCTATGGCTCTCAGACAGCTTGGGGTCCTTGACAATCCTGATTGTGCTGTCTCCTCCCAGCAGCGTCTACACACAGAAGCTGACAGGGTTCACGGGCGAGTAGGCAAAATGAGAAAGGGGGCCTGGGACTGGACAAAGCATTCGGGGCAGAAGCAAAGACTATGCAGTGTAGACAGCAAAGGTGCATGGGTGGTGCTTCAGCTCTCTCCACCCAGAAGAGCAGAACACTCGGCTATGCTCATGGGTGTTCAGGGGAGGCTCCCAGGGGAGGGAAGGAGAAAAGCTCTTAGCCTTCAAATCTTCCAGGTTCTGCCTTTCTCAGAACAGAAGTGATGCTCTTCTCTGAAGCCCAAGTTCTGAAGATAAGACTGCAAGACTGGCCAGACATGGTTGTGCACTCCTTTGACCCCCAGCACTTGGGAAGCAGAGGCGGGTGGATCTTTGTGAGTTCAAGACAAGTCCCAGGCCAGTCAGAGTGACATAGTGATACTCTTTGTCTCAAAAACAAACAAGCCAGGCTTACTGGCATCTGCCTTTAATCCCAGCACTCAGTAAGCAGAGAATACCCTGGTATACATATTGAGTTCCAGGCTAGCCAGGGCCACACAGAGATACCTATCTCAAAAAGCCAGTCAACCAACCAACCAACCAACTGAACAACCCCCCCCCATATTACAGAATATAGGACAGAGGGCATTTTCTTATATTTTAATATACATATTTGAAAATAAAGTTTTGTTTTGTTTTTTAATTTAGGTGAATGCGCCTCTGTATGTCTGCCATCTATGGGTAGGTACCTGCAGAGGCCAGAAGAGGGCATTAGATCTGTGGAACTAGAGTTGCCAGCCATTGTCAGCCCTCTAATGTGGGTGCTAGGAATTGAACTCAAGTCTTCCAGATGTGCTCTTTACCACTAAGCCATTTCTCCGGTCCTTAATACCCATTTTGGGAGGAAAGTTTTGTTTGTTTTTTATCTTGCCATTCTCCATGTTTAAAAATAAACCAGGTGAATCAAAAAATATTTGAAATACCCAGTGAGAAGATTGAAGAAAAGCCTCTTTACTGGGTTCTCATCACTCAGGAGCAAGCTCATGCATCTATGCTCTGTGTTCCATAGGCATTAACATGTGCCTGTGCAGAACCAACCATAAGGCTGCCTCACTGCCATATTCTTGGGTCTCCTCATTCATCATAATCTTCATAGTGACACAGGAAATTTTGTCATACTCTTACTTGCAAGTAATACTTTCTACTACTGTAAGGATCTGTTCTGTCTCTTTAAGAGACAAGCCACGCCCACTCCCTCCCCCATCTGCTGATTTTCAGCTTCCAGCCTGAGTTCCTTCTCTTTCCATCTCCCTCCCCACTTCTCCCCTTTCCCCTTCTGTCTCTCCCTCCCTTTCCCTCTCTCTATCTCTTTCTCTCTGCCCCTCTCTCTCTCTGCTCTTCTCCTTCTCCCCCCCCTTCCCTTCCATAACCCACTTAATAAATATCCAACATCACTCTGCATGGTGTGCCTATCCATGTCTCTGTCTCTTGCCAGCAGTCGCATGTCTCCCTGCCCTGGACCAGCCACTGCTCGGGCACCTG
>LOEQ01000322.1:151633-164582 GCA_001685075.1 Bramus lutescens | reverse complement strand
GTCTCGCTGTTCCTTGGGAAGGGTCTCCCCAGAAGGAAGATACCCTCTTGGGGGTCTTTCAGTGACACACATCTTTAATCCCAGTACTCCAAAGGCAGAGGCAGGCAGATCTCTGTGATTTCAAGGCCAGCCTGGTCTACAAGAGTTAGTTCCAGGACAGGCTCCAAAGCTACAGAGACACCCTGTCTCAAAATACCAAAGCCAAAAAAAGGGCCTCTTTTATTGAAAAAGATTGTTTTTATACAATATGTTTTGAATGTGTTTCTCTCCTCCTCTAGCTCTTCCCACCTCCCTACCTAACTTTATGTTCTTTTTATTTCTTTTTAAAAACAAACAAACTAAAACAAGACAACAAAAACCATGAAACACACTTATCAAAAAAAACCCACAAAAGCACAAAAATAAAAAATCATCCAGGTGGTGGTGACGCACGCCTTTAATCCCAGCACACGGGAGGCAGAGGCAGGTGGATCTTTGTGAGTTTGAGGCCAGCCTGGTCTTCAAGAGCTAGTTCCAGGACAGGCTCCAAAGCTACAGAGAAACCCTGTCTCAAAAAACAAAACAAAAAAGCAAAGAAAACAGAAATCAAAATAAATGAGCAAAAGAACTTTAAGATAAAAAATGTCCAAACAAAGAAAAGTCTGAAAACACCCTTGATATTTTGCATTGGCCATCTGTTTCTGGGAGAGGGGCCTTGCCCTGAGCTATGGTAATAATATGCAGTGATACTCCATTGGAGAAGACTGATTTTCCATTTGCCTGCAGGTATCAGTTGCAGGTAGCGTCTTGATCGGGGTGGAAGTCCATGTCTACTTCCCCCTCTCTGTGCCAGGAACCCAACTAGATTGAACCTGCACAGGCCTTATGTGTACTGCCAGTGTCTGTGAGTTCATATGTGCAGAGGTCATGTGATGTATGGAAGACCCTGTTTCTCTGGAGTTAACCATCTCTGCTTCTTTATGTCCTTCAGACTCCCTTTACACAAAGATCTCTGAGCCTTCAAGGGATGATGATGACGTCTCATTTATGACTGAGTGTTCCAACATCTCTCATTCTCAATACATTGTCCATACGTGGTTCTCAGTGTTAGGTCCCATCTAATGCAAGAAGAAGCTTCTCTGATGAGGGCTGGGGAAGAGCCGATTTTCAGATTTCATCTCTTTTAGGTAGGTTTTGAGGATTGATTCAGTTTTCCATGCATGCTATACCAGTGCTTTACCAATAAAGCTATTCCCTTCGCCCTCAGTGATATTTTTTACATAAAAAGAAAAACATTTTAAATTGGTAGGAGTGGCCACCAGATAGTTCAGAAGCTGAAGGGCCTTTGCATCACAAATTTCTATCCCTGGGACCCATGGAAGAAAACCAGGATGGGGAACAGAAACGGATCAGTGGGTGCAAGGTGCTGCATCCAGATCACTACCTGGGTCTGCTCTCCAGCTCACACATGGTGGATGGAGAGAACTGTTTCCCAAAAGTTGTCTTTCTGAGCTCCACGTGCTTGTGATGGCACCTGTACAGACAGAACACATACATATATACGCGGTTAAAAACATAAAAGGCAGCTACAGCGGTTCATGTCTGTAATTCCAGCACTCAGACAGCAAGAGGGGAGATGGAAACAAGGCCAGAGCTCTCATATGTAGTGTAGCATCGAAATGAACCAGAAAGACCCTGCCTCAAAAACTCTGACCCTCTCATCAACACAGGGGTACGCCTGCACCCATGCTTGAGTGCACACAATGAATAAATAAATAAATGAATATATATATATACACACATACACACACACATGACAAATCTTTAGAGTTTGTAGGTAACCCCAAAAGATTCCAAATACTCAAGCAAAATACAGAACCAAAGAACAGGTTAGCAACACTGACGTATCTGACTTCAAAACATTCTGTGAAGTGGCAGTGGCCGAACAGCATGGCACTGGCATAAAAATGGACACAAAGTCCAATGGAATGGAATGCAAGATACAGTAATAGCCCTCTGCATAGGCATAGCCAAGGAAAGTTTGGACTGAGATAGAAAGTTTATAAATTGGGAGAAGAAAAATGTTTTCAAAAAGGGGCGCTTGGAAAACTGAGTATTTGTGTGTGGAACAATGAAGTTACATCTGTCTTTCACCATCTAAAACCATCAGTGTGAAGCCGCTGAAAGACTGAGTGAAACTAGAACAAAACATAAGCATTGATCTGGGTAAAGGTTTTTGTTTTTTAAGATTTTATTTTTAAATTTAAGTGCATTTGAATGAATGTGTATGATTATATATAAAATCTTCACATATGCACACAAATGTGTGTATGTATATGTGTGTAAGTGTGTAACATTAATATCAACATCAGAAGCATAGGCAACAAAGGGGGAAGCTGACAAATGGAATCACATTAAATCAAAAATCTACAACAACAACAAAAACTAACAAAGTAAAGACACAGCCTGTAGAATGGAAGAAAAAAAAAGCAAACTATTGCTTCAATAAAGGGACTAATTCCCAGAATTAATATAAGGAACTCAAACAATACAATAGCAAACAGCAGTCACACCAAGGACCCTCAAAATGATTTAATTAAAAACGTACGACAAGCTCAAGGAAATAGCTCAGTTGGTAAAGTGCTTGCCAGGCAAGCATGAGGCCTGAGCTCACATTCCCAGCACCCATGCATAAATAAAGCTGGGCTTGGTGGCCAAAATCCCATCACTAGGGAAAAGAAGCCAGGAGAATTCCTGTGACTTGCTAACCTGTCAGTCTACTGAACACTGAGTGTTAGGCTCAGTGAGAACTTCTTTCCAAAAGGAAGGTAGAGAGAGATTTAGAAAGACATGTGACGTTGTATTCTGGCTTCCAAATGCATGCACACACATGGAGCTCCCTGACCAAAAGCTATAGGAGAAAAATGTTCACCATCACTAATTAATTACAAGGAAGAAACAAACCAACACCCTAATGAGATGTCTTACCCCATAGAGTGGCTGTTATCAAATAGATGCCTGTGAGGAGTTTGGGAAGAAAGAACCCTTGCACACTGCTGGTGGGGATGTGGGAGGGTATGCTTGCATCTTCTATGGAAGACAGTATGGAGGTTCCTGTAAGGGTAGAAACAGAACTGCTGTGTGACCCTGCTGATACACACACACACACACACACACACACACACACACACACACACACACACTCATGCACACACCCCAGAAAGACTTAAAACCACTTTGCCAGAGACATCTGTAATGCAGTACCGTTTGCCATGGTCAAGGTACAAAATGCGAATGGGTCCATTGATAGGTGCATGAATAAAGAAAATAGCATGTATGTACCTAATGGAATATTGTCAGCCATACCAAGACTGGAGTTCTGTCATTTTCAGCAACATGGACGGAGCTAGAGGACATGATGTTAAGCGAAGTAAGGTAGGCATGGAGAAGCAAATCCCACATGTTCTCACTTATATGTGAGACCTCAAGGAACTAGAGTGCAGGTCTGACCACAGACTTGGGGTGGTGTGCAGGAAGGGGAAGATGAAAGAGTGATTGATGGGCCCAGGAGTGGCACAGGATAAGACAGATAACAACGAAGGCTTTGTTTTACAATCAGACAACTATAGTTCACAATCATTAAGTGAAATTGTCAAAATAGCTAATAGAGAGAATGGGAAGCGTTGTAATACAAACAATTAATTGCTGTTTGAGGTAACAGTCATGCCAGTGACCCTGATCTGATCACGGCATATACATGTATTAGAATACCACATCATACCACATTAATGTGCACAGTTGTTACACACAGAGGAAAAGATTTTTAAAGACTACGTGTAATTTCTGTGTATATTCTATTAGTCGTGATGATTCTGGATTTCCAAACATTTATCATTAGAAGTTTGAAGTAGAGTGAATTGTGTTGGTACTACTCTAAATAAAATCATCAATTAACAAAGAAAATAACAGGAAAGTCAGGGGACCAGGGATACAGTCAGCAGTAGAGGGTCTTTAGTGTGTTCAGTGCCTTGAATTTGGTCCATGGAATCAAGAGAGGAAGGAGAACAAGAGGATGAAGAGGAAGAGGAGAAGAGGACAGGGGAGGTGGAGAAGGAGGGAGTTGTCTCAAAGCTTGAAGAAACCAGCTGGAAAATGAATAACCAGAGCTGAAGAGGAGGACTGGCCCTGCAGGGGCCTCAAGGCCTGGGAAGGGTGTTTACAGGGCTCATGTGAGAACAGCAGACATCATTCAGGCTGGGACCAGCCACAGAAGCAACAGCTGGAGTTTCATGTGCAGGGAAGGGAAAAGGTTGTCCCCAGTTCTCAAAGGAAAATGTTTTTGCTTCTCTGTCTCTTTATTCTGTAAGGGTTCCAAACCAATAGAATGGTCTCTCTGTTCTTTTGGAGACATGGTCAGAGACATGGTCACTTTCTGTATCCCTGCTGGCTTGGAGCACACTTTGCAGACCTGGAGGACCTTGAACTTGCCTTGGTGCCTCAGGTTTCAGCTTCAAGGATGCTGGGATTACAGGCAGGCACCACACTTCTGATTTGCATGTCCCCAGGCATGATCCAGAGGCTCGCTGGGAGTCTGTACGTTTTCTTCAGAAGAGATTTTCTTTTTAGAACTTTGCCAGTTTTAAAATCAGATTGCTTGTGTCCTTGTGGAGCCGGTAGAATATGTTACATATTTCGGATGCAAATCCTTTATAAAATGTCATCTGTCATCTGCCTGTGGTCTCTAGTTTTCTGTGACTTTGCCTTTCCCCTTTGTTGACTGTGCACTTTGATGCACTAAAGTTTCAGAATCTGATGAAGTCCAAGCTGCCAAGTTTTAAAAAAGATTTATTATTATTTTTTTAATTTCACATGTCTCTTTATATGTTTTTGTGGGGGTGTGTGCAGGTGGCGGCAGAGGCCGGAGTTCTTGAATCTACCTGGAGCTAGAGTTACAGGAAGTCGTGGGCTGCCTGGTGTGGGTGCTGGGGATTGACTTGTATCCCTTGGGAGACTATAAAAAAAAGTAACTTTTCTATCAGATACTATAAAACTTGTATTCTTTAGGACAAAGTATGCAAATCTTTTATCATCACCTCCTTGCAAGGCTTTTATGCAAATGTTTTAATCCTGCCCAGCTGGTAAAGTCTTTTACACAAAGTCCCTGCTACACTTTCTGATTAAAGTGTCCTATCCCTATACCCCTTCATTTCCTTTACCCATACCAATTCTTCTAAAAGTAACCAGTCTTCAAAGAGAAAAGGAAAGTTACAGTAACCTCTTGCATGCATTAGAATAAAATCCAGCTACAGTTCCTGTCTCTGTGTGTCAGTGTTCTGTACACACTCTCTTGACTAAGAGCAAAGTTTTGCATCTAGGTGTGATGATGAATGCCTTTAACTCAAGCACTTGGGCGGTAGAGGCTAGTCTGGTCTGTATGAGGAGTCCTGGGATAGTTAAGGCTACATAAGGGACCAGTGTTTCTCAACATGTAGGATGCAACCCTTATGAGGGGGAATACACACCCTTTCACAGGAGTCACCTATCATATATTCTGCATATCAGATATTTATATTATGATTCATCACAGTAGCAAAATTGCAGTTATGAAGTAGGAACAAAAATAATTTTATGTTTGGGGGTCACCGCAACATGAGGCACTGTACTAAAGGGTTGAGAACCCACTGCAATAGAGAGATTTTGAATCAGAAAAACAAACAAACAACAAACAAATAAATGAAATAAAATAAAAATGAAAGTAATTTGGTTTGTCCAGACACTTCCACTGGAGTGGTGGCCTCTTTATCTGAAGCC
Source organism: Bramus lutescens (assembly GCA_001685075.1). Taxonomy (NCBI): domain Eukaryota; kingdom Metazoa; phylum Chordata; class Mammalia; order Rodentia; family Cricetidae; genus Bramus; species Bramus lutescens. Next base: position 158,792 of record LOEQ01000322.1, on the reverse strand, counting down.
CTGTTTTTATTTCTAACATTTGGAATAAGTGCTTTTAACTGCTGAGCCGTTTCTCCAGCCCACTAATGTTTTTTTTTATTGCTTGTGGTTTTGATGCTGTATCAAAAATAACATTGCCAAGTCAAGTGTCATGAAACTTTCTTTTGAGTTTAACAGTTTTTAATTCTTACAGTTAGGCCTTTGATCTATTTGAGATTAATTTTGACTGAATAGAATTTTAAATTTGTTAAGATTCGTTTTGTGGCCTAACGCATATTCTAAGTGGACTTGAGAAAATGAAATCTTCTCTTGATGGGTGAGTTGTTCACCATGTGTCTGTCGGGCACAATCTATAGTGCGCTAAAATCATTGTTTTCCCCTCCCTCTCTCCCTCCCTGCCTCCCTCTCTTTCTCCCTCCTTCTCTCCCTGCTTGTCTCCCACACTCCTTGACTTCTTCCTTCCCTCCCTACTTCTATCCTTCCTTTCTTTGTTTTACCTGTTTTTTTTTTGTAATTTTTTATTGTTGCTGGGTTTTTTGTTTGTTTGCTTTTTTTTTTTTTGTTCTTTGTTTGTTTGTTGAGACAGTCTCAATCTGTAGCCAAGGTTGGCCTAGAACTTACTGTATAGTTCAGGCTAGCCTCAAAATGCCAGGTCTCCTGTATCAGCCTCCCAAGGGCTTGTATTACAGGCAGAATCCCTGCGCTCTTCTTAACTGATCTTCTTTTAGGGCATTGTTGAAAACTGGTCCTGAGAACTCCTGCTGTGTTTCCTTCTGGTTCCATCACGGTTTGACTTCTGCCTGTTGGATCTCTGATGTTGGTGACTCTGTCATTGTTCCAACTTCTTGGTAACTTAATTCTATAACAAGTATACGAAGTTCTGTGTTGTCTTTTGCATGTCAGGGCTGCAATTCAATACCAGAACCCAGAGCAGAAATCATGGGGGAAGACTGCTCACTGGCTTGCTCTTTGGCTCCTTCCTGGTGAACGTTCTTACACAGCTCAGGCTCACCTCCCTTGCCTGGTGCCATCACAGTGGGGGAGGCCCTTCGCTATCAATTAGTAAACAAGGAGGTTCTCCATAGGCAGGCCAGTGCAATCCAGCCAGTTCTTCAATTGAAGTTTTCTCTTTCCAGGAGAAACTCTATGTTGTATAATTTGACAATTAAAAGCTAGCACATTGTCCTGGGACTGAGAGTAAATTATGTACATAAAATGAGTTGTCGGCAGGGAAGACCTTAGTGTTGATGCTATGCGATTTGTTCTCAGTCTTATTAAATATTTTCTCTCTCATTTCTTTCGTTATGGGCTTGATTGCTTGATTAATTGATTTTGGTGGGGATACATTTTAAAATCTTTCTGTCTTCCTCTAATATCTGGTATTTCCTTTCATATTTTGTATATGAGTGTCTCTGGAGGATTATATATACCATATGAAAGTTGTAACAATCCATTTTAGGTCAGGTGTGCAGGTGCAGGCTTTTGATTCCATCACTTGGAAGACAGAGGCAGGTGAACCACTATGAGTTTGAGGCCAGCCTGGCCAACTTGGTGTGTTTCAGGACAGCCAGGGCTGTGTAGATAAGAGAACTTGTCTTAAAACAACAACAACCGGGTACAACTTCACTTCGGTTGCCAGTGAAGACTTGGCTCTCAACAGCTCTGCTCCCCACCCTGGATCTTCCGATACATTTCATCTTTATAGCTCATGTTCTCACGAGTAGATTTATTTTTCATGAATTTGCCTTTTGTTTTTGGTTTTATTGTAACAGTGTCTCTTGTAACCAAGGCTGACCTTGAACTCCTGATCCTTTCATCTTCACTCCGCCAGTGTCAGGGTTATAGGCATTCACATCCACTCCCACCTTCGATTCATGTATTTGTTTCCTTTTCCAAGGTTTGGTGATGTTCCCTGTGCCTTAGAAGGCCCAAAGTGACCTGTTTTCGGGTTCACAGACTTTTGTTTTCAGTGTACTTGTCCTGTGGTTGAACAACTTTAGCTGAAATTTTCGGTTTGTCTTTTAAATTTTTCAGCATTTAGCTTCCTTTCATCTCGCTGGTTTGGTATTCTGTTCCAAGTTGTTCACACCCTTCCCTGATCTTCCTTTTCTGGTTGTTCTGCATTTTCCTTTAATTCTTCCAGCACATTCGAAACAAATCCTGAGGCCCTTCATCTAGTAAGTCTGATATCTGGGTTACATCAGGCATGATTTCTGCTATGCTATTTTGCAGACTGGGAGACCTTTTGCTAATGAACAGGTCTGAGCTTTGAGATCAGCCCAGATGAAGGCATAAGCTATTTTAAGATTTTTCTAAACTACTTTAAGATTTTGTTCCCCTCCTAATCTCCCTATGCATGTGGTTGCTTTTAAATAGCTGAATTTTTCAAGGAATCTCACCCCCAGAGTCACTAGGGACCTCAGATATTCTGTTATATTCATTTGCCCAACCCTCCCCCACAAAACACACAAACACACCTGCAGGTGTGCGGTGCCTGCTGCTTCCTGTGTCCCTCTCAGCCTGGAATCTTAGCTACCGCTTTTCTTTGAGCTCAGAGAGAGGCGCAAGAGGCCAGTTCGTCAGGCCATCACCAGGCACATCAAACACTCCACCCAGAAACTTCTCTGCCCACCCTGGATTGAAAGGGTTAGCTGGGCTATGACTTTCTTCAACCATGTCATACCAGGGAGGGAGTGGGACCTATAAAGTCTTTTGAGCCAGTCTCTTTATCGACATGGAAATCAGGGCCCAGAGCGTCCTAATTTGCAGTCTTGTTCTCTCAGTCCAGAAGCACGCCTGGTAGAGTTTTGTTTCTGCTATTGCTGTCCTAAAGATCACAAATGTCACCACATAATTAGAAAGGAAGACTCAAATGCAGAGCAGCTACCGAGTGGGATGTGTATGGTTAGAGCCTGGATCATCCAGGACTCACACGGGTTGGAGGTGGTGGGGGGAATCGGGCTAACTCTCTGAGCTCTGTGAAGCGGGGCGCGGCTTTCCGAACTTGACTCTGGAAAAGCTACAAATGCAAATTCAAGAGATCTGAGGAAGGACCTGGGGTGCCATGTTTCCATAAACATCACAGTGAAGCCGCTGCTCTGTGGGCAACATTAAGGACCCACAGAGAGTGACAACAGCAGCCTGACTTCCGGTGTGTGTGTGTGTGTGTGTGTGTGTGTGTGTAGGGGGCGCATCTATAATGACGTCCAGTTAGTGCTATCTGGGTGGGAGGCTATCTTCTTGTTTTCTCACATAGAAGACGAAAAGGCTCTATGCACAGGGCTGTTAGGACCATTTCACTTGGTAATGGAGAGTCCCGAGTTTAAATGAAAGCCCTAGACTTTTCCACATTACTCCTGACTCCTAGGCTAAGCTTTGGAATCCCAGAATACTCCTCATCAGGAGAGGTCTGAATCAGCCTAAGCTGTATGTACAAACACTAGTGCCCCATCTCCACACCTGGCCTGCTCAGTCTCTTGATAACTGCTGGTTAGAAGCGACTCTTGAGGAGCTCTCGCATGTGATGACTTCAGAGATAGGGGGAAATGGCTGCTCAATGGGCACCCATAAAGCCGGTCAGTTAGGCAAGACCAAAGAGGCACCCCAAAGTGAAGGCTACAATGGCATCAGGAGGCTGTGAAGAGTCAATGCTCTGTTCTTCACCAGGCCACTACTGTACTCTCCCCACAAGCCACTTAGCTGAGGACAGTGCCTCTGAGAATGGAGTAGGGACAGAGTCTGGGAATCCTCAGAGCGTCTCCAGAAGCCTGCCTTTTGTCTGCTTGGCTGCAGACCTGTCCACTCATTGGAATATTCTTTTGAACTCCCCATGAGCGGTCTCTGGGCTAGTGTGGTTTTGCCTTGGGCAGTATTGCCATGTTCTAGATGAGCCAGCCTCCTGGGATATGCCAGAGGAGCTGATAATCCCTTAAGCAACAGCGGACAGAAGCTGTCTTGCCTGTGTCTCTTCCGTGGACATGACTATGGCATGACAGCAAACAGGAGTCCACACCTCCTGCAGCTGATCCCTCTCACACGGCCTCAGCAGGAGTCGTACACATGCAGCTTCGCTCCTCTTCATCTGTCCAGGCTGCTCCATCGGATGCCCTGTGGAATCAGTTATTGATACCAAGTGGACCTGAAGCAGGGAATGGCAAATCCCTGAGAAGGAATACAGCAACATGTAACATGGAGGGTACCAGGCTCGTGTGTGCTCACAACTGACTTGAGTTCACGGTACGTCGCAAGGGTCTCACAGTCACATTCAGCAAGTGCCTTAAAAAGAGATGCAGTGAGAGGCCATTCAGTCAATGATTAGTTCAGTACTCCACAAGCATGAGCTGTATCATTATCTCTGAGCATTGTGGATGCAGCCCAAGAAAACAAAAAGGAAACAAACCGAACTACCCAGGAGCTCCTGGGTCAGGCATTTGAGACCAAACTTCGGATGTGTTTTATGCTGGTTTATGGATTCATGCTCTAAAACCCATGAAGAAGCCTATCTTTTCCTTATCATCAATGGAGAAGCTGTGGGGCTGGGAGGTAGCTCAGCTGACAGTGTGCTGGCCTAGAATACACAAAGCCCCAGGCTCGATCCACAATGCCAGAGATGGAGGCAAGTGCACTCCTGCAATCCCAGCACTCAGGAGGTGGAGGCAGGAGGGTCAGAAGTTCAACACCAGCCTTGGTTACATAGGAAGTTTGAGGTCAGCCTAGGCTGCATGAGAACTCGTCTTAGAAAGGCAATAGGAAAGAGAAAGATTGTTCCCTTACTCATAGTGTGGTCCCTTCCCTGGATCTGGGGTGAGCCAGCCTGGGAATGGTAAATTTAATGAAGGGGAATGCCCTGTTTCACTGGCCTCCATTGACCAGCCTATTTTGGTTTCTAAAACTTTGTTCGTTCCGTGGATGTTTGATAATTAGAGGGTCCCTATTGGCACCCTAGTCATCCTCTAGACAAAAGCCACATTAAAGCCAGGAAGGGCTGCTGTGTTTCTGGATTACGAAACAGCCAAGAACAAAACAACACAAAACAAAAAACCACGGACAACAGAGACGATTGCAAATCATAACTTCCCAGGCCAACCCACGGAGACCCAAGCTCCGGGAATGTCCTAGACTCCTTGGGTGGGACTCATCCCTGTGTTCCTCCTGACCCAGACGGATGTGTGGGTTTAATGTTTCAGTGAGATTCCAGCAACCCAAACCACAGGAGGCACGTGGGCTCTCATGCCAACATTCTTCCCACAATGTTTGTTGAGAGGTCGTTCTGAGGTTCAAAATATATACATGTGTCCATATCTGAAGATTGTCAGTTACCTTGGAAATACATTTAGGGAAGTTTGAGATCATGGGGGGAAATGAGATTTTGAAAATAATCAGGAATGCACGTACAGCCTTCACAAGCCAGGAAATGAAAATGCAAGGAGTTGTGGGGGCTGGGAAGTGTCTGGGGTAGACCTCAATCTTCAGTTGCTTCTGCCTTGCTCCCAGGCAGCCTACCTTGATCTTCCTGCACCCCGCTGACTATCCCTTCATGGGGACCATTGTCAGGGCAACATTGTTAGGGTGTCATGGCTCACCTTGCTCCAAGAGCCCGCACTGGGAACAATTCTTCCAGCTGTTGATCTTGTATGGTTCAGTGACCAACGCTTGGGCCAGCTCCCTAGCAGACCATTTGCCTCAGTTGCTTACTTCTAAGAAGACCCTGCTGGGTCACCACCAAGATTTTTATTGCCTTTGACTGCAACTTTACATGTGGAGAACTTTACTTGTATGAGAAGGCATGGATAACTGTTCCCAACTATCTGGTGGGAAACCAAGATTGTGGAAGCCACCTGTCTGAGATCAAACATCTCTGTGTGTGGTGGGGTCAGGCCACACAATGCTCCCCTTCCCTCCAACTGCCCTTCCTACAGAGGACAGAAAAGCCACTGTCACCATGCCTTGTGTTCCGAGAATGACCTCTGTTCCTTTTACCAGCCCTCTTGAAATGTCCCTAAAGACCACAGGCCACAGGAAATCACATCCAAGTGTTTACAACTTTTCTCAGGGTCACTCTAGTTATTATCCACCTATTTCAACACAAAACCTCAAAATAAACCCAAATGAATTATGGCCTAAATGCCCAATTCACAAACATCTCTAAAATAAACAATGAGTCATCTGAAATATTCCACACGCTTGTGGTACAGATCTCAATCTGGATCCCATGCTATCCCTCCAGCCTTGGGGACAGGACAGTCTCTGAAGCAAAGGTTCAGGAAGAACACTGAGGGTTTTCCTCTTTTCCCGCAGTTTTGGGAATAGCAAACTCAGGGCTGAGACAAGCACTCAGCACTGCACTTCCGGGAGCACTCACACATCCGTCCTTTGAAACGAGAGCTTCCTAAGTTGCCCAGGCTAGTCTAGAACTCATGATCTTACTGCCTCAGTAGCTGAGATCCCAGGCAGGCCTGCATCATCACACCCAGCTAAATTTTAATTTTAAGGCATAGGGTCATTTGCTTGGTGCCGCTGTCCAGGTAGCTTGGCTCAGAGGCCGGAGGGCTTCAAAATGCACTGCAGGGGCATCAGGGGTACTGGCCTGGCATGAGCGCAGCTCTGAGCTGATCCGCAGCCCAGAGGGAAGGGAAAACATGGGCCAGGAGGATGTTTCTGCCAAGAGTGTAGCAGAGTGTGGGGGCTTTGATGCCAGAATGCCAGATCTACAATCCAACCCAAATACTTCCCTGGCTCTGATGGCATCATCTAACACTCCTGAGACTTAATTTGCTCTTGTACAAAGTGAGTAAAAAATGCACTTTCACCAAGTGTAATCCTTGCTCTGGGAAGGCAGAAGTAGGGGGCTGTGAGTTCAAGACCAGCCTGGGCTACATAGTGTGTCCTAATCTCTAGAGATTCGGGATTGAGGCCATGGAGGGGTGACTAGGCACTGGACACACACACACACACACAGACCCAGACACACACAGATACAGACAGACAGACACACATACACACAGATACAGACAGACACACAGGCACAGATACACACAGATACAGACAGACACACATACACACAGATACAGACAGACAGACAGACAGACAGACATACACACAGATACAGACAGACACACAGGCACAGATACACACAGATACAGAGAGACAGACAGACACACATACACACAGATACAGACAG
>LOEQ01000322.1:93851-111371 GCA_001685075.1 Bramus lutescens | reverse complement strand
TTGCTGGGAATTGAACTCAGGACCTTTGGAAGAGCAAGCAATGCTCTTAACCACTGAGCCATCTCTCCAGCCCTCAAGATTCTTTCTTGATGTTGGGACACAAATCTTCCCTTGGTCATGGCTGCTGATCTGGTGACTTCTCTGTTGCTTGCCACTGATCCTCATCTAGTTTCTCGCTCCACCAGTTTGGTCTTTGTTTAAGAGCCCAGGACAAATTTATCTAACTGTGAATGAAACTCAGAGTTGATTCCAAACCTCTCTGTTCAGCCTCAAGTCTCTAAGACTGTCATTGTGGGATTCCATGAGTGCCTCGCTGTTGAATGTTGTATTCATGTCTATAGGCCACACTCATCACCCTGGGACCCAAACCTAGAAATTTGTCATCCACCACCCAATTAGTTACTTGTTTCTGTTCTGTTGACTTCATTTCCAGCACTTCAATCAAACCCCTCTACTTTACCGTATTGCAAACCTAGCCTTTGTCCAGACCATTCTTGCAATCTCTTCCCTCATTTTATAAAAGCTGCTTAACTGGTTTCTTTCCCTTTCATTTCCCCATTCCACACTAATTAATAATCTACAATACAACCAAAGATCCTTTCAGAACACAAGTCCAATCCTATCGTTTCTCCAATTAAAATGGTTCAATGGTTTTCCATCTCGAGAAGGAAAAACTCAAGCTTCACATGATAAATAACATGTTTTGGGAAGAATCAGTTTTCGTGTGTGGGTAAGGGCTGGACTCAGTAAAGCTGACTCTGAGAGGGTCTGACTGATGGCAGAAATCTCCCTTGTCCTGGGGTTCTCTGGGGTTCAGCCAACATGTGAGGCTGCGTGGAGACCCCATTGAGTGCTGTTCATTGCATATCTTCTGCACATGTGGAGTTCTGCACTACGAAGTCTAATAACTCATATAAAACTGTAGTGGAATTTACTGTCTACTACAAGGAGCTTTGCAATAAATTCCTTCATGAGTTCCATTACAGGAAATATTTAGTCTCTACCACTGGAGGCATCTGTTTTCTGTTGTGAAGAATTTCTGTCTCTGTAAGCTGGAGTCTCTGTTGGCTATAAATGACAGAAAAGTTGGAACCAGATATATTAGCCAAGGATTTCAAATGGCTGAGCTCTGTGGCCTGAGACCATGAGCTCCTTTAGCTTCCTTTAAACACATTCTTCTCCATCATTCCTAAAGTAATTTTCCCTCTGTTGGTTCTTTAATAAAAGAAGGAACTCAAAGTGGGGAGTGCATGCTACACCATCATGATTCAGCACAATTACTTTTCATTTTATGATTGTAATCATCCAGTTGCATGCATTCTTCCCTGACCCCCACAATATTGCTATTTTCACACACCGTGAGAAGGACTTAGTTATGTTAACCTTCCTACGTGGCCTTGGGCTAGCTCCTTGTCTGATTCTTCTAATGTGTACTTTAGATCTTCATCATTTCTTGGCAGGATGTCTTCAGCCTTCATTTCTGGACTGCAGTACCCACTGTCTTCTGTCAAACCAGTTTCTAAGTCACCACCAGAGTCATCTTTTAAAGTCCTATCAGGGAGTTAGAGCTCAGGGGAGGAGAAGGATTTGGATTAACTTGTCCTGGGGTCTTAGACAACATTTGTGGCAAGGGGGAACAAGTGTGTTTAACACTTTGTCCTCTTCACAGGGAAGCAATAGGGTCCTTTCCCATCATCTCTATCTGCTGTCTAGGAAAGGGGCAATTCAACACCAGTGCTGAGGAAACTTTAGGAAAATCAGAAATCCAAGGCTATTCTCAGCTATAAAGTAAGTTTAAGGCCAGCCTGGAACACAAGAAATCAATCATGTGTGCCTTGTTTCAAGTACATAAACACGTGTGTGTGTGTGTGTGTGAGCGCGCACACACACACACACGAGTAGGTGGCTCCATCTTGAAGAAAGGATGGGAAAAAGAGGATGCTGTAACTCTCCTGTCAGCAAGGCCAAGCTATGAGTTTTCATGGTCACATTCAAAGTCAGGTGGAATCACTGATAGGGACCTGGCTGAGGCATTTCTCAGCTTGTCCTTGAGGGAGATTGCACTTTGTCTATACTGTTTAAGGTCTCATCCTGTCCATAACTTATTTTTTTCATTAGCACGAGCAGAGATGATGTGGATCACTTCTATATAGAGGTTTAAGAGGAAAGAGTAGTTGCCGTTTTTTTCTCCTACTCCATCATCATCACTGCCATCACCACCATAGCCATGATCTCCATTGCCATCATCACCACCACCACCACAGGCATCACCTCCATCCCCAATGCAGGCAGGTATTACATTCTTCCCCTCGTTGTCATAACCATTAACATAGCCACGACTGCCTTTACCACAACCATAGACAATTATCTCTATCACCATCAATCATCATTACTCCCATGGCCACAGCCATTACTTTCATCACTTCCAAATCCATAATCATTACTCGCATCACCAACATAATCACTTTAGTTGGAGCCATTATCTTCATCCCTACCATTCCTATAGCCATTACCTACAAATACCACCATCACCACCATCAGAACCATTACCTCCATTACAATAATCACCACTGGTATTATCACCACCCTCACAACTATTTCCCTCACCTCTATCATAACCACCACCATAGACATTATTTTCATCACCATACCCATCAGCTGAGTCATTACCACCACCACCAACTCCAGTTTAACCTTTACTCACACCACTATCGACTCATTATCACCACCATTTTCCTAATGTTCCCTTTGTTACTGTTATCACTGCTACCACCAGAGGCATTTTATCATCATCATCATCATCATCATCATCCCCACCATCATGGCTACCACCTCTAGGGACATAGTCAATCTTCCTCCTGCTGAGCGCTTAACTGTATTCCCGGGAACTTCCATGTTTAAACTGCTTTATACTTAACACATTAAATTTGTGGTATAATTTCAGGACAGCAATAATGAAAAAAGGAAGACAGTGACACCTCCCAGAGGGGAAAAAGTTACTAATAAATATAAGGAATATTTCTGGCATCAGACTAGGATTGTAAATTCTGACTATTACAGATCAATAGCAAAGATTTCAAAGTTCTAAAGGAAAAGTCTACTCTTCGTGAAACTGCCCATCAAATGCAAAAACATAATAAAATCTCTGAGACATCTAAAGGCCCATACATGCTTTTCCCTAATGAATCCCTTCTTGTTCTTGATTGTCAACTTGACTACAACAGGAATTAACTAAAACCCAAACTTCTGGGCACACCTGTGTGGGAGTTTTTCTTAATTAAATCATTTGAAGTGGGATGATCTGCTTCTAATCTGGATTTTTGGCTTGGGAAGATCCACCTTTAATCTGAGCCTCACCTTCTGGTGGCAGCCTGTATAAAGGACGCAGAAGAAGGAAACTTGCTCTCTGCCTGCTTGCTCTCGCTCTTGCTTCCTTCATTCATATTAGAGTCCACGTCTTCAGGATTCTGGCATACACTGAAGACCAGCTCAATCATTCAGCTTTGTGGGCAGAACAACTACTGGATTCTTAGGCCTTCCACTGGTAGACAGCCATTATTGGACTAGCTGGACCACAGCCTGTAAGCCACTTTAATAAATTCCATATGTGTGTGTGAGGGGGGATTTATTATATAATACATTAAATCAATAATGTATGTGCATTCTATAAGTTTTGTTACTCTAGAGAACCCTCACTAATACATTTCCTAAGATGCATCCTAAACTGAGGGGAAAGAGACCAAACCCATGAAGAGGGCAGCTGGCTCCTGAAGAGTGGTCTCTAGGAACATGGGTCCCATAGAATGGAGGGTAGACTTTGGAGTTTGGAAGAATTTAGAATCATAGTAAAGTACTAAGGGGATGATGATGGGGATGTTTTTACTATACCTAAATCTAACAGTAAAACTAAGAACACTTATAAACCCAAATTTGAACTCCATGGGCCTTCAGGGCTCACTGTGGAGTCTCGGTTATTTAGAGAATGAGAGGTTACAAATCCTTAGAGCGTTGGTGGGTGTCCTCCCTGGTCCATGTCCGCTCCCTTTACACACCAAGGAGAGGCATTGAGAATCCTAGGATTAGAAGAAAAGAGAAGGCAGGAATGGAATAAAGGAAAACATAAGGTAGTTATGTGCCAAACGGGAGAGCAGCAGCATGGTGCATCTCTTGAGACATTGGTAGAACACAAGGAAAGATGGTCAACATAAGAATATTTAAAAAGAAATTTTAGTTTCAGGTCAACTTCCAAGAAGGCAATCCGAACCCATATCTAATAAAATTTAAGAACCTAAAATATTTCTGTGAAGGCACAGAACATTCTCGTGACCTGTACCTCTGAGATCTTACCTTTTGTCTTAAGAACAACATCTTTTTGTTCTTGAAACAAATCTTTCTGGGAAATTTTCATGCTTCCATAAAACTTCTTGTATTGGTCTCTACTTTTCATTAACTCTAGACAATGGAACTGACTTCTTGTGTGAGGGGAAACTGAACCACCCACCACCTTCCCAGCAGGGAACTTACAGGCCTGTGCTGTGCTGGTCCCAGTGCTGTGTGACCCCGGTGCTTTTACCCCAGTGCTGTGTTACCCAACAATGGGTCTTAGTTCTGTGTTATTCAATAATGGTTCTCAGTGCTGTGTTAAATAACCAGCCATTAGTGTCTGCCTGTAAACATTGTTCCCCTGAGCTAAGTGCCATGTTCCTTGCTTATATTTTCTTTTACGTTTTTCATTGAAATAATCCATGATTTCTTACATTGGCAATAATTTATTTTTACTCTAAGCTTATTTCCCCCAGTACTCAGTCTGATGTCCAGTTTTCTGTTACATGCTATTAAAAGTCCATGTTCACCCACTCCAGCCTGGCCTGGCCACCCCAAGGCTGCTGCACGCTACCATGATCGCTTGCCACAGGATTCTAATTTCTGAACCACACACAGTGCTGGAGCCACCATGTGGTTGTGTTCTGAGGTGATTCTTGAGGACTAGGAGTTGTGCAAACTGCAGCCACTGGCCGTCACCAGTGTGGTGTCTGTACCTCAAGATGTCAAACCTTACCTGCCCATCACGGTCCTTCCCTCCTCTTCATTGGTTTTCCCCTCTGCTTTTAGATGAAGCGTTTTCTGTAGCATACAGTCAGCCCTGCGTATGAGTGCTATCTGGGTTCACGAATTCACCCCACCACAGATGGGAAGCAATGGAAACAATGGCCTCCGTGTAAAGCAGGTAGCCTTTCTCCCTGTCAGTTCCCTAAACAACACAGCCCCACGGCTCACAGCGCTTCCACACTGTTGTAGGCACCACAAGCGATCGAAAGCCATCAAATAATTTAGTGTGTAATTACAACACTATTTTGTAGAAGGACCAGAGCATCCATGGATAGGTATGTGGTAAGTCCTAGAACCATGGACTAAGCTGCCTAGGGACCACTTTGTTTTTCTAGAAGCTGCGAAGGCCACGGGACAAGTCCGGGTATTGGATAGTTAACTATGCACAATCCGTTCTATACTAGAAATTTATTATTTCCTAAGAACTGTATAAAATTCATTTTATTGAGTTTTTCTAAGCAAGAAACCCTATGCTATTTACATTAAATATACATTATCATATTAAATATATATATGTATATATTTATATATGTAAATACATGTACACAGATTATATACTACACACACACACACACACACACACACACAATCTTCACTGCAAAAGCTGACTCTTGGTATCTGGTGTGCTGAGCTGTAGGCTGAGGACATCCTGGCAGCGGAGGATGGGGCTCTGTTGGGAAACTGGAACCTACTAGCCCTCTGCTCCCACATAAGTTAGACAGCAGCAGAACACATGCACAGAATGTCTTCAGGACACACCTCTCGGTTTTCACTGTTTGGAATTCTGTCTCTCTCTTTTTGAAAAACCCAGAAGGTCGGAGATTCTTGTGTCTGAGTTCGAGGTGACGAGAGAAACATTCATCAGGTCTGCTCCGGACTGTCCCTGACAGGATGGTGGTAGGAACCAAGCTATCCCTCAATCAAGCCTCTCCAGTTTGGCAGTGTCAGTGAGAAGCCATGCTGAGAGTGGAAGAAAGAGCCAGGAACCCTGGGTCTAGTATAGAGCCATCCACAGGTGGAGCCTACATGCCTCTTGACAGTGCCAGCGAGCTGACAGTTTCCGTCACAGGGTACTGAATGTGATGGGCCTTGCAGGTGCACTGTTGAGGAGTTAGTTCATTTCGGGGCTCCTGATAGAGCTGTGTCAGTGTATATAAAGTGGCAGCTAGAGGCAGGGAGGTTCTGGCCTTCTTCAGCACAGTGGACAAAGGTGATTGACAGTGCAGCTGTGGGAGAGAAGATTCTGGACATCTTCACTGTAAGGAAATGGTTCCCGAGAAGGTGAATATCCTGCCCTGTATGGTTTACAGCTGTGATGTGTCGGCTGAAACTAAATACAAGGTAACATGAAATTCAAAATTGTAGGTAAAATGGAATATACATAAATGACAAAATAAACAGACAGCTCCAGAGTAGATATTCAAAGATGAAGGGTGCCGTTATGATTTGGATAAGAGTCCCTAAAGGCCAAAGGCTTGGATTAGTCTCTAGCACTATTGTGAGATGTTGGGACCTTTAGGGATGGGGCCTGATAGATGAAAGGAAGGTCATCAGGTACATCACTAAAAGGTTTACTGGACAACTGTCTGTCTCCTTTCTCCCTTTGCTCTATGCTGCCATGATGGGCAGCCCATCTCTCCAATATACTCAGCACTATGATGCTCTGCCTCTCTGCAGGCCAAAGGCCGTGTGGCCAATCTGCTGCGGACTGAGAGACCCCTGAAACCCTGGGGGAAAAGAAGCCTTCCTTCCTTTTAAGTTAATCATTGTAGATGTTTCTGTCACAGCAATGGACAGTTGACAGATACAATATTAGGATATTTTTTATATAATGATGATAGTACAGAATGGGTAGAAAGAGCGAGAAAGAATAAAAACAAGGGAGGAGACAGGGAGAGAGACAGAGCACAGGGGATAAACCTGGAAGATATGAACTTGTGGCGCTGGAGAGACGGTTCAGTGGCTAAAAGCATTGACTACTCTTGCAGAGGACCTGTTTCCATTCCCAGCACTGATGCTGACTGAATTTACAACCACCTATATAACTCCAGCTCCAGGGAATCCTACACCCTCTTCTAGCCTCTATGGGTACATGTACATATACATAGACACAGACTAATAATTGAAGATTAAAAATAACTATTTTTAAAAAGAAAGAAAAAAGGTTAGGTTCGTAAGAAGAAAGAGAAAGAGAGGTGACGGAGGAGAAGGCAAGCGAAAGAGATGCCACAGCAGTATGTTAACCAATGTCTCTCCCCCCTCTGAGAAAGGACTCAATGCTCCTTAGCCCTCAGAAGTCTGATGTTTCACGTCTCAGTTCTTAGCAGCTCTCTGGCTATTTGAACTGTAAAAGACACCATCTGACCTCAAGATGTCCCTGTAACCATAGGCAACAGAAAGCCCAGTGGTGGACCTAAATCTTCTTCTTTCCTTGGCATGGGGTTGTGAGAACAGCAGGAAGAGAAACAGATGGGGTTACATTGTGAGCCTGTGGCTACTAGCTCAGAAGATACCTAGATGCAAACATGCAATTTCAGCAGATGGGATGAAGCAAAGGAAAACAGAATGTACCTTCAGCCAAGCTGCTTGTCACCGGGACTGATTTTCTTCAACAGAATCTCATTTCTTCACATTTCATAGATATTCGGTGACTAAGACACATGACATCATCATTGTCTTTCTTTAATATCTGTTCTAGACAAGCCTCTGAAATGGAAATTCTCTTAAAAATTTAAACCTTGATGGCTGCTTCCAGCTCTGAACACACCTGCTTTAAGAATTGAGTGCTTGGGTGACTGGCTAGTCTGTTGACAGGAGCAGCCACGGTACGGGGACTCATGGAGGTGCCTTTGTAACTGGGCCCCAGGTTCAGGACAGACCTGTGTCCTCCCTGGTCTTACTCCACTTCTTCATGGCTACATTCTTTCCAAGTGGTTCTGAGAAGCCACCACCATTTGCCTGATGACTTCCTGGTGTCAAGAGCTCCTTTGGGATGGGGTTACTCATCCCCTCTGGGGCCCATGACTGCCTTTCTCTGACTTCAAGGATTGTTTGTGTCCCCCTACTCAGAAAATTTCAGTGGCTTCTGTCTGTGGGAGGGATAATGTCTCGAGGGATTTAATATGCTAAAGTTTAGTAATGCTCAGTCCTGTCTCAGGGCAAGTGGAGGCAGATGACCACACACAAACACCCCAAACAAAGGAGAAGTGGGGTCCATACCCTGTTTGATTAGGATACCCAACTAGACAGACAGGGGTGAGAATCAACAAGGTCATGTGCCAAGCCATGGAAGGTTCAGGTGGAGAGCGAAGCATGTTACCCAGAGAGGGGGTATGAATAGCAACCAGGTAGGAAGGAGGTGGAGCATAGGCTTGCCCTCAGAGTCCTGGTTCCCTGAGAAACAGATGGGCCAGCCTCTTTACCTGGGAACTGCTCTGTCTAGGAATACTCAGAGGTCAGCTCTCACTGAGGCCTGTGAGGGTCTTTCCCCTTCCCAAGGCTAGGAAGAGCCAATGGGGAGAGGAGACTCCAGTCACCCTACTCCAACTATACTGCGGGACAATGGCTTTACCCTGTAAAGATTTGTTTCTTGTACTTGTCTAATAAAATGCTGATTGGCCAGTAGCCAGGCAGGAAGTAGAGACAGGGCGTTGAAAACAGGAGAATTCTGGGAAGAGGAAAGAGTCAGTCTGCAGTTGTAATCCAGACACAGAGGAAGCAAGATGTGACTCCCTTGCAGAAAAAGGTACCAAGCCACGTGGATAACACACACAAGAATTATGAGCTAATATAAGTTATAAGATTTAATAAGAAGCCTGAGCTAATAGGCCAAGCAGTTTATAATTAATGTGGGCCTCTGTGTATTTATTTGGGACTAAACGGATGTGGGACCTGGTGGGATAGAAACCTCTGTCAACACAAATAGGTCTGCCTCTTCTGGAAAATGAAGAGCTGCAGGCACCCTTGAGGGACTGTCCTTCTTGCAGGTGCATCCGGCAGACTTGGTCTTAAGTTCCATGGACAAAGCTCTTCGTTACGTCAGTGAGTCCAGAACGTGTGTGTGGCTCAGTCCATGGCATCCAGGTCTCTATTCTCATTTTCTGCCTTGGTCACCTCAGCCTTGATGATACCATCTCTATATGCTGGTACTGGTGGTAGGTAGCTGCAGTGAGGTTGAGGAAGGCTTAGAGAGGCCTTATGTCTGCAGCTGTTGGGACAACACCACCCTAGGGGCCTTTCTGGTTTCACAATCCTGTTTTCACTTTAGGGTGCACAAGCACTTAGCATTAATGAAGGCCAGTAGGCACCATGGCAGTGCATAATCCACCCTGATAAACAGTCCAAGGCCTGGAGGCTGTGAACATACACCAGGAGGGCTGTACCCCAAAAGCTAAGTGTAGGAGGAAGGCTTGCACTTCTGTTCATAGAAGTTTCCTGAGATGAGCTTGAGGTCTGGCTTGGTGGCAAACTAAGTGTGTTCAGCTTAGCATTTCTGAGACCCGGGGCCAGTTCCCAGAACAGAAAGTTAACAGACATCTCCCCAGGAGCCGACAGGGTGCACCCATGACTGGAGATGGAGAAACAATCACATCATTTCAGATTGTTGAGGCAGAGCCCAGGACAACCAGCCTAATAGCCGAAAGCATGTTCCTGGTCCTCGAATTCAGGTGAACAATATTAATGTGTCAGAGGAAACAAAAAACAAAAAAACAAAACAAAACAAAAAACTAGGATGCTCTCCAAAATGTGAATAAATTGGAAGTAAGCTACCCCTTGAAATCAGGCTGGGCGTCCACTCTTCATACCATAGATGCTGAAGACAAAGCTGTGCCGGGGATGCCTGAGGTTCTGATGATCTCAACCATGCACAGAGAATATGTGAGCTGGGGCGAGCTTGGGGACCTTCAGAACAGGCCCTGGTTCAAGCAGATAACCCCAAGGTCAGGTTAGTCATAGGGATCAAAGAGCCACCTAGCAGGAGAAAAAACAGGCAGAGTCTCAGAAAGAGTTATGTGTGAGGGAGAGGACCACTCTTGGATCCTATGCAGCTGCTTGTTGCTGCATCCTTGATCTTTTCATCACCGGGAATGTCTAACCATGGAGCATACAGATGCAGCAAATTTCTGATGATGTAGAGTCACATCCACTGAAAGGACCTCTGAGTGACCAGCAGTCAACATGGGGGCTTCTACTGTGGTGGACACAGGACTGAACTGCCGAGCCCCCAAATACCTCTGAACAGCCAGAATACATATTCTTTGCATGCAAGACAGCCAGCGACTGACTGTGACCCCTTTGCGGACTCCACAACTCCTTACAAGGACAGAATTTGCTTGTTCTTAGAAACACAGGATCTTATGACATTCCAGTCAAAAGACAGCCAGGCATCACCGGTTTAGAAATGAGAAGGAAGAGGGGGCAGCGTCGCACTGAATTGTGCCCTTGGGATTGTGCAGGGAGGAGCCTCTTAGAATTTCACAGAAACCTCTGGGCTCACAGGCTGGGGCAAACTACCATGCGGTGTCTTGACTATAGCTAGTGCTGCTCAAGTTGAATGCTGACAAAGATGGCTCTAGTTTAGGATCTCCTCACTCTCCTCAGGTAGAATGAGTATTGGAGCAGTCTTCCTCATAGGCTTTTGTGAAGCAAAGCTTTCCTGTGTGAGAAGTGACGCCCTTTATTGGATGTTGGCAACTGTTTCAGAGCCACTGAGCAAATAGATCCCACATTCACAATCCTTACGTGGGCTTCCGCTTAAAAGGGTTAAAACAAACAAACAAACAAACAAAACCAATAACTACAGCAACCGCATGACTTTGGTACTGGTTGCTATCATCCACTGTGGGAAACTTCCTCTCATGGGTGTTGAGCCCCTCAGATGTCTCTGTTATAATCCTACATGTTTAAAACCTGCTTGGTTTATTTCAAGTAACATGTTGTGTCTTTGTGGCTGAACGCCAACTTTGAGTCATTTTCAGGCACCCACTTATTTGCAAGAGTCAAGTTAGCAACGGAATAAGGAATGCTTTCTCTTACCTTAAGTAGGTAGCAAGATAACCTCCAAGTAATTACACTTTAAAATGCTGTCTGGGGCATGGGAATTGTCATGTGAGACGGTGAGACACAGCAGCTGTACATGGGGTATCATGAGGTCAGGGGACCCGGGAACTTAGCACTGGCTCTCATCAGTCTAGACTAATTTCAGCCTCAGTAGCTGATCTCCACCGGGAGCTGGTGTCTCCAGGAGTGACCAAGAAAAGAACCAGGCTGGGACTTCTTGGAAACTACCAGATTTTGCTTGGGAAATCCTGCCTTCTATCACATGCAAAAAACTTCACAGCCCCGAAACTAAGACTCTCCATCTTGGCCAAATTAAAATCTTCAAAGTAAGCCTTTAAAAATAAGCATTAAAAGATCATCTTTAAATAGCACACACTATGGTTAGAACATGCACTGCTCTCTCTCTCTCTCTCTCTCTCTCTCTCTGCCTTCTGAATTCACTCAGGACTGTAATCACCACCCCCCACTGACAGATGATGGTCATATAGCAAGAGGATGACAGCTCAAGCCCACTATAATGAGGGACAGAGCCATGAAAAGTGATTCATTTTAGATGGGATCATTAGGATGGAGTCCACCCGATGGCTTCATAAGGAAGAGAGACAAGTGCTCATATACATACACACACACATACACACACATACTCAGAGAGAGAGAGAGAGAGAGAGAGAGAGAGAGAGTGTGTGTGTGTGTGTGTCTTATGCTTTGTGTTACCCCAGGAACCCTGCCAGCAAGATGATTGTTATCATAATCAAGCTAACACCAGCTCATTTCATGCTCTGAAATGTTTAAAATGGTAAGTGCAACAAACCTCTGTTCTCTATACCGTAGCCTGCTTCTGGGATTTCATTATGCCAGTGGACATCAGAACAGCAGTGTAAGAACCAGCTTATTTGCAAAGTCCCCAGATAGGTGATATTTGAGATGGATGCCATAGCACATTGTCCCTTAATTCTTCTACTTATCAAGTACTCTCATGCACACATGTTCTCCTATTTAGGAGGCTGAAACAAGAGGATGTCCTGATCCCAAGAGATTGAGACCAGCTAAAATCATGTAGTAACTCCCTGCTCCAAAGAAGCAACCAGCCTAAGCTGGGGTAACACGTACACAACCTATGTATTTCAGGCACAGGACCCAGAGGCCCCTAAGCTGGAACTGACTTGAATGTCCCCTCCCCCGAGGACTAGCTTTCATGGTACCATAAAGTACCATATCAGCTTTCCGCGTATGATGCCTATGAACCACAACAATGACCAAGTGGCCAGCATGACACCATAATGTAAGCATGCTGTATTGGCACATATACCTTGGCAGTAACCAAAAACCCTCTAATTGGACTTAGTACCAGTTCAACAAGAGGGAAACCATGTCTGGTACTAGAAACCTAGGCACTTACTCAAGGCTAGCAGGGTATGGCTATTAGAGGAGGAGCCTGCATAATCCCTAACAACAGTCTAAATGTTTGTCCTCATACCCACAGATTGGGATAGTCCTCATCCCAATCAAGGAAACTTCTTTCCTTGCAAAAGAAGGAGAACACTACAGAAAAGCCCAACCAATCAAAATGCAGAGTTGTGGAGCCCAGTCCCAATGGGTACACTTATGAAAATACACCTAAGACTTAGGGAGCCTTGCAGAAGAGGGCGCGGAAAGACTGAAGAGCCAGAGGATCGGGAAGTTTTAGGTGAGACGGTGTCTCTCCTAATGTCAGAAGCTACACCCATTCAGTCTCACCATCAGGACTGGCCGGATGTGAGAAGAACAAGGATGACACCAATAGACATGCCACGGTGGACAAGGAAGAGCCCCTGAGGACTCAGCCGTACACTAAGAACTACTAAGGAATGTTGGGGGCAGGAGAAAGAGTCTTCTCCATGGAAGAGCACATCAGCTGATTACTCAGTACCAAATGATCAGCCCTGAAAACATTCATCCAAGGAACATTCTGAAGGCTCAGCGGGTTGTATTTAGGGATGGTATATGTCTACTCATACACGTATGTGGGTGTGATGGCAATCAGTGAAGAAGAAGGCATGAATTTGAAAGAGCAGCAAAGGGTCTAGGCGAGGACTGAGAAGAGAGACAAAAATAATTTTAGTATAATCTCAAAATTTGAAAACATTTTATTTTCATTTTAAGTTTATGTATATGCATGAGAAGTGGGTAGGATTGGAGAAGTATGTGCATGTGGACAGTGCCTGCAGAGGCCAGGAGAGGGGGTTTCAGTCCATAGAGCTTGAATTACAGGTAGCCGTGAGAGTTCTGACATGGGTGTTGAGAATAGAACTTACGGCCTCTGGGATAGCAGTGTCCACCCTTGACTGCTGAGGGAACAGAACTTATAGCCTCTGGGACAGTGGTGTCCACTCTTGACTGCTGAGTCCTCTCTTTAGCTGACTGCTTGAAATTCCTAAGATTTAACAGTTTTAAAATAATGTCTCTAATACTTGCAACTATGAAATGACTATCCTCAGGAAGAGTGATTTACACTGCAATTTCTCAATGTCAAGACATCAATACTTTATACTCCTTGGCTCGGTAGTCCAAACTTCAATAATTTATCCCCAGGAAATATTTCCAAAGAGAGAACAATTTAGAAGCATCATCGTTACTCATTGTAGAGTTTTACAGAAGAAAACAAGACTACTCTTTATGGCAGAGACTGGGCTGGAAAACTTAATCCATGGGACAAGTTATCTCCCCATCCCCCACTTGTTTGAGTAAATAAAGTTTTATTGGAATGCAGTTGCTCTCATTCATTTATGCTTTGGCTCCGGCTGCTTTTGTACTGTAAAGCAGAGTGAGAGGCAGAGACACAGATCACGAGGCTCACAAAGCTGCTGGAAGACACCACCTGGCTCGTCCTGTAGTACTGACGTTAAAACCACTGCCCAGTCACCAAGTTATTCTCCTTATAGCTTCTGTAAATCTAAAGTTTAACTTTCCATAATATTTCACAACCTCTTTTTTATTATTGTGAGTGGAATTCTTCTAAAAAATCAATGTTCTTCTTGTTGATAGTGATGGATTTGGGGAAATCCTTTATCTTCCAAATATTTACATAACAACCAAGACTCTGAATTCTCTTACTTGCATGGTCAATTAATCTTGACTGATTTTGTTAAAGTTTTTAAGGCAGGTGTATTAAGTATTAAAATAATAGATTTACATTTTATTTATTTTTTATGTGCAAGGATATTTTACTTGCATGTAAATGTGTGCATTGTGTGTGCCTGGTATCTGAGGAGGCCAGAAGAGGGCATCAGATCCCCTGGACCTGGAGTTACAGACGGTTGTGGTTGCTGAGACCTGAATTGTGGTCCCCTGGAAGAGCAGTAAATGTTCTTAACTACCAAGCCATCTCTCCAGACCCCTAAAATGGTATTTTATATCTGTCTTCCTTGCCAAACTGACTCAGCTGGTGTTTGTGGGAGATCCTTAGAGACTGCTATTCTGTGTGCACAATTCTTTTGGTTCTGAAATTGTCTTGACCTAATTACTCAGAGTGAGGAGTCTTCTGCCAGTTCTAAAATTTGAATCTCAATGAGTTTTGTCTTTCCCTGAATAATCAGCATAGGTGAAAGCTCTCAGAACAACTCTTGGGCCACAAACAAGCCTGTGTGTCTGTGGTCAACTTACTGTAACTGGACTAAAGAGCCTGACTATTCTCTCTAGCCAATAGTGCAGTGGGGAGGAGATTCATGCAGAAGAATAAAGTTCTATCCATCCCTTACCCTATATACAGCTAACTCAAAATTGTTTGTAGACCTTTGAGTGGGCATTGGCATCATAACTTCTAGAACAAAACTCAGGGCTTAATCTCTATGAAATTACATTTGGCAGCGACTTCCTCAATATGATGTAAAAACTATAAGCAACCAAAGAAAAAGAACAGGTTCCATTAAAATTAAGTGCTTTTAAAAAAAGATTTATTTTTTATGTGTATGAGTGTTTTGCTTGCATATATGTATGTACACTGTGGGTGTGCCTGGTGCCCTTAGAGGCTAGAAGAGGGAGTTGAATCCTCTGGAAATGGAGATGCATTGATTGTGAGCCACCATGTGGGTTCTGGGAACTGAACCTAGATCCTTTGCAAGAGCAATAGGTGCTTTTCACTGTGAATCATCTCTCCACCCTTCCTAAAATTAAATGCTGTTTTACACCAAAGTGTTGGACCAAAATTATCTTAGGACCTGTACCTCAAGGCCTGTAGGACAGAGAAAAGCCTAGCTCAAGTTTGAAGGATCGTCTTAAAGCTACTGAGTGAGGATGAGACAGCAAAATCTAAGTAGACGCCCCTCAAGCCAGAGGGAGGGCTTGGCTGTCTCTCATTGGCTGGAAGTACCCCCACATCACATGATGTCACTTATCCTATATAAGCTGCCACTCACAGTAATAAATTGAGTTCCTGCTTTGATTTGACTCCCTATGGCCTCTGATTGTCCTGCGTTGTGGGACTGTGAGTGGATAGCACACTGACCTTTCCCTGGGGAATAAGGCTAAGGAGACCTGGCACCAAAGGATAGCTCAAGATAACCTAAGAAATGGAAAAAATGTTTGTAATGCATCTCTGTCTATATACATTAGATAAGGCTATGATTCCCAGAATATTCAAGGAACTCATGTAATTGTCCACAAAATAGAATTGGAAAAGAGGCAAAGGACTTGAATTGGCATTTCTTCAAAAGAAACATGCAAATGGTCATGTGAAAAGATACTCAGAGAAAAGATACATCCTGAGACAGAGGGCACATGCAGAGGAAATTGCAATAAATGCCACTTTCATCTATGAGCTGGCTATGATCAACATGATATGCCACAGCAAGTGCTTGAAAGCACATACACATGCATACACACACCACAGCTACATGTGCACACACAGGCATATACCACACATTTGCACATACATGTATATATACCACCGACATGTGCACAAGCACACATACCGCACATGTGTACACATATTCATATATCATAGAAATGTGCATATAAATGCATACATCACATATGCATGTGCAAAAACACATACACACACATATATATACACATATATA
The DNA here is from genome assembly GCA_001685075.1 of Bramus lutescens. Lineage (NCBI taxonomy): Eukaryota > Metazoa > Chordata > Mammalia > Rodentia > Cricetidae > Bramus > Bramus lutescens. The sequence goes on along the minus strand of LOEQ01000322.1, from coordinate 95,145 downwards.
TGTGCATACACAACACACACATATACAAATGGAAAAAAGCAACAACAAGCTCTGGTAAGGATGAAGAGCCTTCTTCCACTGCTGATGGGAATATCCAAGCTGAAACCTGGAGGGCAGCACTCTGGCAATCCTCCAAAATGTTTAACATCTAATGACCCACCACCCAGTGATGCCTTTCCTAAACACATTTAAAAATAAATTTAAATTGGGTGGTGGTGGTGTACACCTTTAATCCCAGCATTTGGCAGGTGGGTCTCTGTGAGTTTGAGGTCAGCCTGGTCTACAGAGCGAGTTCCATGACAGCCAGGACTGTTCGACAGAGAAACCTCAACAAACAAACAAACAAAACAAAACAAAAATATAAAACATATTCATACAAAATTTTCATGTGAATGTTTTGGGCAAGATTATTTCCAATAGAAAAAAGGTTGAAGCAATTTTAAAATGCCCCTCACCTGATGTGAACATCTGTCATGTCTGTATGGTAGGATGTTGTTCAGTCACAAATAACAGTAAATTCCTGACACTCATCTCTACAGGAATGAGCCTTTGAAGCATGCTCAGTGAGTGAACCGCATTCAACATGATTCCATGTCAAATTCATTCAGCAAATGTCCTGAACAGGCGCATTCATCAAGGCAGAAGGTAGACTAATCCATGCGACAAGAAGTGGGGAATAGGGTGAAGGCACTAACGGGTATGGAGTCACTTAGGGTGATGAGAACATTCCGCTGTTGGACCATGGTGATGGTGGCATAGCCTCGTGAATCAACTATAGTGTACCATGCTGTACTTGATAGTGGTGCATTTTATCTAGACAAGCGACCTTTACAGAAAACATCACCAGTGCTTGGGAAGCAATGAGAAACCCACAAGTGTTTGCTGGTGTGACTACATGGCAGTGCCACTGTCACTAGCTCCAAGCTCCTCATGGGAGATTGGGTGCCCAGCCTAGGTACACAGGGCTGGTTCACATCCTCTCAGACTCAGAAGTGAGCTTTTGGAACCATCTTCTCTCTCAATACTCTGCTTCACATCCAGTGACCTAGCTAGAAGGAGAGGATGGAATACTCCAAGCTAAGAGCTGTGTCTGATGGATCCAGGATCCCTGCTTCACAAGCATTTGTTGTCAAAGCTTTTCCTCTGACCATTGCATCTTGTTTTCATGTACCGCGGTGTGGCTGCTCGACTAAGAAGGCAGTTGTGGGAATCCAGGAGTGTTCTACTCCAAGACAGGATGTCTATGACATCCAGCTCCTCTGGCCTGGCTCCAAAGCTCCCACCAGCTGAGCGT
>LOEQ01000322.1:71959-93823 GCA_001685075.1 Bramus lutescens | reverse complement strand
TGGGAAGACGGGGAGGTTCTGGGCACATTTTTAAAGGCTCTGTAGTACTGAGTCTCAGCGGTAGTCAGAATCATTCAGCCTTACAAGATGAAAAGATTCTTGAGACTGGGGGTGACACTGGTTGCACAGTTACTATTTAATGAACACATTAAATGCCACTGAGTTGTGCTGTGCAATTAAAAATAGTGAGAAGAGTAAATTGTACGCAATTTGTAATTTATTGTTTTGCTGTTATTACTGAAAGAAGAAAGTGCAGAGGTTGCAACTTTCCATTCCTGGAGTGCCCCAGACCAATAGCCACAGCCCCTGGGACCTTGGGACTGATGGCCACGGTCCCTGAAGCACTCAGACTGATGGCCACGGTCCCTGGAGACCCTTAGACTGGTGACCATTGTCCCTGAGATCCTAGGCAGCTGAATCCTCTCTCCCAGCTTCAAGACTGTTCTCTGATTACCATGATTTTCTCAAGGTCTGTGACCAAGCCTTGAACTTGCTACGAACTTTCTGGAGTTACCCTGCTATCCTCTGGCCAGGCTGCTATAAATAATAATGACGATAATGAAAAGGACTGCTTAAGATGCAGCAGGAGGCTCTGCAGACTCCCAGGCGCGCTGGAGAATGAGAAATGTCGTGTCCAGGGACTGCTTCATGGACTCGTGCTGATAAATCATAATAATTAAATACAAGTCCTCATGGTTTGAAATGCATTTCTTTCATTCCTTGTAGCATGGCAGGGGGATGAAGGAAACAGCAGACTGTCCTCAATCGTGATGTCCTCCAAGGGCTGAGGGCTCGTCCAGGGCTTACTGCTGTTTCGTCTGTAGCTCTCAGTTGCTGGGAGATTTGCCTATCTCTAAGGCAAGTTTTCATTTTCTTCTTCCTGCGTGAAGATGGTGAAGGTGAACCTCAGGTGTAGATAGCACAGAGTCTAGAGATAAGGTGACCGTCCCTCGTGCTGTCCTTGCCAGACTGAGTCAGTCACATCTACCCTCATGCAACCACACAATACAGCTGGCGTGTGGGGAAGCCGAAGCTGAGGGAGCAGCCTGCAAAGTTGGCTTACGTACTCTTCAGCATGTGTGTTGCCCAGAGGAAGCAAAGCTCTGAGCCACTAACGACATCTCCCAGCTCTTTGTGTCTTTCCACTATCAGAGTTTACCTCTCACACTGGCAGAATCCTCCGAGGGCTGGTGCCGGAGCCAGACAGCTGTTCCCTGTGCAAGGATCGGGCTCGTGGTTTCTTCTTTTTTCTTTCTTTCTTTCTTTCTTTCTTTCTTTCTTTCTTTCTTTCTTTCTTTTCTGTGCTCCAGCATCCCCTCTGACTCCACGGTTGGGGAAATGCAGAGATCCTTTTTACACTTCTTACCACATGCTTACACTTTTGCACAGAAGTGATCTGCACATGCTTCCTCTCCCAGCTGCTTACCCAGGCGGGCCCACCTCCCTCCAGAGGTGAAGGGGTGCAGAGTGTCTCACCCCTCAGTGAGGAGAGCTGGGGACAAATGAGATCCGATGGCACCGATGGCTGCAATTCTTTGCCCTGGCACAGAGTCTTTGCGTCTGGTTATTTTTCTGCTACAGAGACTGTCCTTGAGCAGAAACTCTGCACCAGCTACTTTGGCTTCTGTGTAGTAGATGTGTGTAGCACTAACCAGGAACAACACTCCCAAAGTCTCTAAACATTGTCAAATTTCCCATGTGGGCAAAACCCTTTCCTTTATAACCCCGCCGGTTTAGGTTGATGCTGTCCTCTGCTCTGGGTATTTGCTTATGTGGGATTAGAGCCCTCACTGCTTCTTGGCCAAGGTGTGGCTCGACTGTCTTTGCATAGTGTGTTTTGGTTCCTGTTGTTACAGAAGTGCTGAAGGTCTAGCCAAAATATTAGAATCTGCCTCTAGGTGGAGATGTGCCAGTGTTCGCTCCCTTAAGAGTTAATCCAGTTGGTCCAGCCAAACACCTGGCCAAAGGACCATCCGTCAGGAAGGTGAATCTGTCTTGAGTCATGCTGAAGAGATAGAAAGAACAATTAGCTCTTTAATGAGACAATATGCCTTTCCTTCCCAGAATCTCTGGCCCCTAGCCCTCCACTTCAGCTCTGCCATAGAATTATGTTGGGTCTGCTCATCTTTGTGTATCCCAACACAGAGAGCTGTGACTCTTCCTTCTTCTTCTGTTGAGAAGTAGAAAGAAGGCTGTGTCCTGGTAGTGTAGGAAGAGGAGGGCCCGAGGAATCAAACAAACTTGGCAGTTCCTTCAACTTCATTTCCCCCAAGTTCAAGGTAATGGTTGGATCTGCCTTGGCGTGCTAGTCAGCTTGCGCTGCAGTAACAGAATACCCACACACCAGGGGATCCAACAGCAGACATTTATTCTGCCACAGTTCTAGGATCTGAACGTCTCAGATTAGGAATGGGCAAGGTTGGTTCCTCTGGAGTGTGATCTTTGGTTTGTAGACACCACCTTCTACTGTGCCATCACATCTCTCCCTCTGTGAGTGTTCATGTCCTTATCGTGTTTTCTATATGTATAGAGTCTCATAACAGTAAGATCCACCCTAATGGTTCTATTCTATTTTAATTTCCTCTTTAACAACTTGATTGCTGAATACAGCCCCATCTAAGGTCTGAGAATTAGGTCTTCAACACAAGAGAGGAGAGGGGACAGATTAGTCTCATAATGTCTAGCGCTTAGCATGGAGATGAAGCAAGACAATAAAACAATAAAATACAACCATGTGCCTTATGCATGCTTCTGCCCCTTGTCTTTAATTTCGCCTGTACCTGACCCCAACTCTCCAGGGTTTCATCTCCAAGCCCTCACCTTCTATTGTCCTCCCAGTGATCAACTAGTCTGAGAAATTAACAAATTAATACTTCCCAGTCTCAAATTCAATTTTGCTCCCCCCCGTTCTTAATTATCCTGTGCTAGCAACACAGAAATGGTCCACAATTGCTCATACATGCCAGTGCATAGCCAGTTACCTGTGGAGGCGTTACAAGATAAGGTGGCATCAGGCCTGCATGGCTGCCGACTGTGGCAAGAGTCTCAGTCAGGAGGGGCCCAATGAAGCAGGTTCCTGACAGAGGCTGTGATAGAGTTCTGGGTCCCTTTGGCAGTGTGTAGGAGCAGAGACCAAGACAGCAGCATAGCACATGGATGAATTGTGGGACCCCTGACCACACAGCCCAGCTGTGAATGAAGATGAGTCACATCTGGCAAAGGCTAATGATGTTGTGAAAGAGCTGCTGAGTTTGTAGTTGGTCTAAGTTTCCCCCAAAAGATTTGAGTTCCCTTCTGTTATCCCTGTGGTCAGCTTCAGCCCAGGTCTAAGAAGAGAATCCTGATCCCAAGTTACAGGGCTCCAGCTTGACTTGATGAGATCCGCTTTGTTTGTGACAACCACTGCTTGCTGGGTAATTGTCTCAAAGGTCCAAGCCCTGATATTATTAATAGTATTATTGGGAGATTAGGACTATTATTATTGATAGGACTGTCAAGATTATTAACAGTCAGCTCTGCACCCATTGGTTATCCGTACTGTTTCTTCCTGACATTGGATCTTAGTGGTTTTCTAAATGCCTGTGTCGGCTCCAGCTGGTTGCAGGTCATCACAGCCCCTTCCTCCTGCCATGGGGTCTTGCTACTGCTTCAGTCTCTAATGACTCGTATTCTGCGTGATCTGATATCTGCCTTTTTTCTTCCATTTCCTAGCCCATTCTGTCCTGATGGAAGGCTCTTATGTCCTTTTTCCCCCCTCCCCATACACAAGTCACTCTATTGGGGTCTGAGTACAATGACGACCCAGTGCAGGTGGTACTATCTATGTGAAAGGGCAATGAAGTTGAAAGCTGTGTGAATATTGCCAGTCTCCGAGAGGAGTGGTCCGTGGGTCAGATTCCTGTTTTCCTGGCTCTACCTTCCTGGCTTCGCTGGAATCTCCCATTGGCAGGACATGGAGTGACCCACTGATCTTACCTGCTCTGGGACTCAGAAGAGGGGAAGGGACCCCAGACAGATGGGAAAGAGTGGGGAGGGTGTGGGATAAGGAGTGGTCCGACATTTCCCGGGTCCACTGACAGAACTACTCACGTCTAGGCGGCACTCAACTCCACTGCCTTGTGCAGCCAGCATATCTCAATGTGGAAGCCCACAGAGCTTGGTTTAAAAACCCTGCACATCCCCGACAACAAGACCACAGGAAGCCTTTGAAGAACGCCATTCAAAATATTTGGTGATGACATCATCGGGATACTTTAATACAGTTTAGATTTCAGGTAACTGAGATTTTCATACAAGCAGATCTTTGCCTATAGATGAAAACCTTCCAAGGTCAAGAAATCTTCCCTCTTCCCTTTCCTTTTGTCTTGAGACAGAGAGTGAGAGTTGACGCTGTGGGATTTGGGCTCCAGCCTTACTCAGGCTTTGCTCTGGAATTCCCAGCAGTGATGATGAGCAGGAGAGTGTGGACGCAGTGTGAAAACATGCAGTCTTCTGAGTGACAGGTCAGAGGAGAGCATGAAGTACCTGTCAGGGTGCAGGATACATGATGGATAGTCTCCATCCTCTGTCCGAGTGATTCTGATGTCCTCTGGACCTTGAGGTCCTGCTGGTTTGGGTGGGATGGAGTGTAAGAAGGTGAGCAGCCTGTCCCCGTGGGCGGACAGAGTGCCCCCTGTAGCTATGCTCATGGGAGTACCTCATGCATTTATGCTGATAGGTCTGGGGGTTCCCTAGCAAGACACAGTCTCAACCTAGTAGAACTTCTCTACCCATCCCTATAGGTGTCTTCAAGTCATCTGGGGGAAACTCAGAAACTTCACAGGACACTTCCATGAGCATGGTTGCCTTTCGAGAAGCCCCCAAACCTGACAAACCCTTGAGGCCTAACCAATCAAAGGGGAGTATATTTATGCATCTTATCAGATAGACATTCAGTTCATGGTATGTTCAGTGCCTCTACCCAGGGCAGGTGTGCCCCTCAGCTTGCTGTGCCAAGAGAGGGAAGCTCTCTCCCATCTCCCATGAGACTTCCCCTTTCATCCTTCTTGACGGCACATCTGTTGACAAGTCTTCCCTCAGCAGAAAAGAACACATAGGCCGAAGGTGACCCATGAATGGCCAGCCAAGTCACACTTTGTCCAGTTTGTATCACACGTCTTTCTGTTCCACTGGGAACACGAAGAAATTTGAATCTATGGCCAGGTCCTATAAGAATACATACAGGCTGGCCTTGGATGAGTGAATTTCAAGGGCATTAATTTAAACCTCCACCCCAGGCCCATGAAAGATTCTTTAATTTAGTGCAATAAACATGGGCATTGGGCCAATGGTAAGCATTGAAAAATATAATGATGATGATGATTTATGATGATGATGATGGCAAAGAGTTAAAATGCAGTGCTGCTTAGTAGCCACACTGATAGACTAAGATAATAGGGAAAAAAACCACATCATCTTCTGTAACATTACTTACTGCTCATAAGCTCCTCATCTGGAGCGAGGTTGTCACCCTCCCTCCTTTGGAAGATAGAATAGAGGACCAGATGAGATGGGAAACGTAAAACTCCTTGCCCTTTAGAACAGGGCTCAATAATGATGAACACCCTTCTCTACATGGATGTCAGAGATCCTGCTGTGATACACAAGGAAGTGGGGGCAGGATTAAGGGCCTTCTGCCCAAACTGATTGGCTCATACCAGAACTGTTGCCCAGTTGTTTTCTTAAACCAGAGAACACTGCAACTCTACCCCAAAGCCCATCCAGTTTCCAATCTGGGCTTTGTTCCTTGGACAATTTAGCATCTAGCCTGGTGCATCTTTGTCATCTAGAGCAGGGCCAGTTGGAGGCACTCTGGCCAGATGGTGCAGGATAAGCCGATTACTCTGTGCAGTGGCTGTTCTGGTTTGGAAAGATGTAATGTTCTCCATTAATGTGTTAGTCTGTAGGGAGCACGATTTGAGTCACGGCTGACAATCTGACTGGTTCTGAACCCTCTATAACCTGGTGAATTCATAAATGTCCCTATTAGGAGGAAATTAAAGCTCTGCTGGACGAGTTGTAGACTAGCAGGAGGAAATCTCATTAGGAAAGTGTAAGGAGATCACATTTCCCCAGTGTTCGAAACAACAACCAGGCAGCGTGAACTTGTTATTTGACATTAAGCACTGAAGCCAGACTTTTATTGGGATCGTAATGGACTTGTTTTTCTGTTCTCACAGCAGTAAACAGTGCTCAATTCTGCATATGGTGGCCTGTGACTTGCCATGAAGGTCCCGAGATGGGGCAAGCACACAGGGATGATGATGAGCAGAAACTATGGTGCTCTTGTGCCAAATCCTATCTCTGTCTTGCTCTGTCTGTTTCTCTTAAAGTCTACTTGCTTCTCTTTCTAGACATGCCGTTTATTGTTGTAGTAGTAGTGTGTGTGTGTATGTGTGTACCCATTTTAGTGGAGGAACTATTGTGAGACCCCAGGTTACTTCTCAAGCATTTACTTCCCCTCCTCCAAGTCTCCCAGGAGACAGAGTGGAAATCCACTCTGGTAAGAGAAGGGAAGGGAGAGAGCATAGAAGCAGGACTTGGGTAGTAATCAGAGCACAGCCTGCTGTTCATTATGTAAGTGGTGCACACACAGAGGAGGACTTCTTCCTATCTGGATGCAGCGCCGGCCTGACAGCTCTTTTTCCACATAGAAGCAGTTTCAATTTCCGTCTCCATCTCAGNAGCTCTTTTTCCACACAGAAGCAGTTTCAATTTCCATCTCCATCTCAGATGCAGGAGTGGCAGATGGCTGTCCTTCTCTGACTGGGGGAGACATGAGTACTAGATCATTGGTACAGCCTTAGAGGGTTCTGAGGCTGCTTCTTCTGTTGTTCAGGTGGGTAACCCCTGTGCCTTTGTCTTCAAGTTCAAGAATTCTTTCTTTCCCACTCTTCCCTTTGGATACTCCCAAACAATCCTACATGTCAGCCAGCCCACCTTTCAGTTCTAAAATTTCTGTTCAGCCTGTATTTGTATCTTAACGTTTTCCTGTGGGTCTTTGTACTTTGCTGTTTTTCATTTTCTTCCAAGCATATTTGTAATTATTCCTATTAACATTCACATAATGACTACTTTAAAAATATTTGTTTCTTTTTTTCTGCTACTGCCACTGTTTTATTATACTATACATTTGGACTTTGTTACATATTTGTGATAGTTTGAAAAAAAGATGGCCCCCATAGGGAATGGCATTATTGGGAAATGTGGCCTTGTTGAAGTAGGTGTGGCATTGTTGGAGGAAGTGTGTCACTTTGAGATCTCTTCTGCTCAAGCTTCCCTCAGTGTGACACTCAATCTACTTCCTGTTGTCTGATGAAGATGTAGCCAGCATCATGTTTGCCTGCATACCACTATGCTCTCCATGTAGATAAAAACAGGCTAAACCTCTGAAAATGTAAGTCTCCACCTCAATGAAATGTTTTCCTTTATAAAAGTTGCCATGGTCATGGTGTCTCTTCCCAGCAATAGAAACCCTAAGACAATATTGGTTAGGAAGGATTTTCTTTTGGTGCTGACAGATCATTGGTTTGGAATTTTAGGTTCTTCAGCTTTTGATACTCTCCCAGAAGTATTTTTGATGGGAATGATGAAGAAGAATGTAAGCTCAACACAGGCCCCCACAGTCCATCTATTTTCCTTTCTGAGTGATAGACCAAAATAATACTCATTATACACAGTGTAACTAGAAAAACACCACTGATATTTCCTGTGACATCCTCATGTAAGGCACATGGGGCAGGGCCAAGAACACTGCCTTACCTGTGTCTACAAGCCACTACCTACAAATGAACCAAAGCAAGGCAGGGACATGGGCATCAGTGTTGAGAATGTCTCTTTGATCTGATCCTACTACTTTTTGATAGTTCTTGGGTTTTATAAAAGAAATAGTCTGACATTTTCATTTTACTACACAGAACATCATTGTTAATATAAATGTAATATCAGTCATATATGTACTCATTTCTTTTTCCTTTAGGACCACAAATGTGTTTAGAGGTGACTGCTTTGGACTAGGCAACCTATCATGGGGCTCATTCATGGAGAAAACTGAATCTCCCTCCCTCAGCAGCCATGAACAGCCTACAGCTGGTTGTCTAGCACTAGGCCCTTGTGAAATTTCCTTATCCACGCCAGAAGGTCAGTTGGTGTTGCCATTGCATAGGTCTTGTTTAGGCAACCGTACTGTTGAGATTTCATGGGTGTAATTTCTCTGTCTCACCTAGAAGAAGCTATGGAGCAGCAGGCATCCTGGGCCTCTGGTTCTTACAATCTTTGTTCCTCTCTCTTCTGCAATGTTCCTTGAGCCTTAAGTGTAGGGCTTGTGTGCAGCTATAACAACAAGGGCAAAGTGGTCACTTACTCTCTGCATTTTGATCAGTTGTTATAACTGTAACAATCTCCATCTTTTGAAAAAAAAACCTCCCTTTTTATAAGGATAAGAACTTATCTGTGACTATAAGAATAAGCATTTAGAATACATTAAGAAATTAGTTTAGGAAAATGGGAGCAGCGGATTCTCCTCTAGGTTCTATGACTTCTCCGGCTTTGGTAGTTGGTTAGGTTTATAGCTCCAGGCACGAACTCCATTCTATTGAGCAGGTCCAACAACTGTTCGTTATTCTCAGGAGAAAAGTGCCATTATTTCACTTTGAGGATGTTTTGCCCAGCCAGCCTTTCTTTTGGTTCAAGCTTTACAGCTGGGTGGGGCTATTGATTGCTTTTTTCTCTGGAAATGTGCACAGAGCCTTTGGATACTATGAGAGCTATTTCTCAGGGAGGAGGTAAACTCCTTGATTCTTTCTTCCTCCTTTTCTGGAGAGCACACATAAGGTTTTGAATCTTAGTTACTGTGGTTTTTGCTTGCTCCAGCCCCTAACACCCATCCTTGAAGTGCCAATGGAACAGGAATGGTTCAGGAAGCTCCATTTTAAGCCCCTGCCCCTGGGAGTTGCTTTGGTCTGGACTCCACCTCTGGGAAAGCCCGCCAAGGGGTGGACCACTCCCACAGGCTATATAGGCTGCTGCCCAGAAAAGGAACACGTGGTGTCTGGCTTTGTGTGGTCTCCCTCTTCTCTCTCTTTTTTTGCCATGCTTTTCCCAGCCACCCAGGAGTGCTGCATTAAACATGGGCATCTTTTATTCAGTCTGATTTGGTCTGATTGGAATTATTTGTGTTGACAGAGAGCCTCTTCTTAAGAAATATTCCTAACATTTTTACTTCTAAATCTCCCATTTGGCTCCCTATGTCTTCTACTTTCTTCGTGACTTTCTGGTTTTTTGTTTTCATTTCTCCTAAGTATATAGACAGTTGCTTAATGACGTATTTGGATAACAGGTAGCTGAACGTCTCTGTTTTCTGTCTTGCTAATCTGCCCTGTCACCAGCACTTTGTCTACAGAGAGTAGCTCCTTCGGGTAATTTTTTTTTTCTGTGCCCAGGGCCTTCTCCATCCCCCTGTCTGGCATATAGTAGGCAATAAGAAATTCCAAGGAATTCATCTTGGTGACCCAAGATCTTATTCCAGCCAATTTATCTTTCCACTTCAGGGTCCTCTTATGTTTTATCTAAGGTGCCTGGGCTTCTTGGATACACTTGGCAGAAGGAACAAGGAAGTGACTCCTTATCAAGAAGCATGGGATGGGGTGTGGTAGGGGTGGATACATGTTTCCAGTGGGTGGAGCCATGAGTGACGCATCCCAGTGGGCATGGGAGGTATCACAATACATAACACAGAAAGCAAGCATGATAGAATCTGGCCAAAGATTTCTTAAGAAGTTCTGCTCTTGCTTCAGACCATGGGGCTGAGGCTGATTAGGTCTTATTCGGCAACTGAGCTGCATGAATAAATGGAAAATAATAGTAATGAAAGAAAGAACTCAGGTATAAGAGGCATTGATTTAAAAAAAATTGGCTAATTCCAAGCTTGGGATTAATTCCAAGTTGGCGGAGGGACATAAGTAATGGGTGTGAGAGCGGAGGAGAATCACTGTGCGGCTAGGAAGATGGCTGCTTTCTTTTATTTGAGCCTTAGATGCCTCCCTGAGCCACACCCAGAACCCATGGAGAGGTAACACACAGGAGCCGAAATCCTAGGTTCACACAGGAAGCAGGGAGGGCTTTTGTGCAGAAAGAACAAAATGGCATATGCAAATTGAACACTGGTGAGAAATACAATAAGAAACCCTTGGGGTTTTCCATTACTGTGTCAAAGTCAGGCAAGTTGATTGTGTCTAAATAGACCTGCAGGGAGAACTCAGAAGGAAGATTGCACCAACTCTTTCTCTCAAGGGTCCTTCTCTCCCTTGCTCTTGGAATCTCCTGTCACTGCCCCTCCTCACTCTCTCCCTCCATCCTCCCCACCACTTATAACTCCACACACCCGAACCTACCATGAACACACAAGCGTGTTAGATGGCGAGGGACCAAGGAGTCAGGAAAGAGAATGACAGTCACAAGACAAATATCGAGATACATGGAGAATCGCTAATTTAACATCTTCTCTCCAAATGTTACAATCAACAAAAGGATCCAATTCCTTTCTTGGGGGAATAAAAACGTTTAAAGGGCAACTTTAAAAAGGAACTGCTTACGATGAAAAGATCCAGATGTGCTATGGCTTAAAAATATTTTTAAGGAAAAATATGAGCGCTCAAATGAAGGTCTCACAGTCCTGTGTTTAATGTGGTGACCGTTTAGAACAGAATAAGACTATAAGCTGGAAGCATTTTAATTCTTCAAGTTAGGAGTGGATTCAAAGTTTTACAGAAAAAGCTTTTGAGTTTTGAGGCCATGTACAGCAGGAGACTTTGCCCTCTTTAAAAAGCATAATTGCAGTACAAACAAATCTCCCACTGTAGTGCCAGATGTCCTGGCAGTGAGGTCCATGGCTTTAAAGTTGAAAGACCAGCTTAAGAACTCAAATTCAGAGCCATGCCTGGTGGTACACATCTGCAAGCTCAGGGCTTGGAAGGCATCAGCAAGAGGATGACCACATGGGCTACACGGCGAGTTCAAGGCCAGTCTGAGCTACATTGTGATACCCTGTCGCAAAACAACCAGAGCAAATCAAATAAAAGGGATTGAACTTCAGTAGCTGAGTAGATGCATGGCAGTCATGCACGTATTGTTCATAAGCCGTTTTTGAGTGTGTCTCCAGAAGCCTTCACTTTGGGGGTCCAGATGTCAACATCATGTGCTCCTCAGGGGCTGCTCTCTGCTTCTTTGCAAAGAAAAGAGCTTTCTTGCCTGTGAAGTTTCTATGATGGGGATGAAGTATCAAGTGGGCCTTTGATCAGGCTTTTAGGGCCGACCTCACATTGATGAGGTTTGTCCGTGTGGTTTCGGGTTGTGCTGTTCACTCCTTTTCATTCTCCACGGCCTTCCGTGGTGTGAATGCGGCCATTTGTGGGTCGTTTTAGTCCTTGTGGTTTTCACTGGTTATGCCACCATTAGCAGTCTTGTGGGATGTCTTTTGTGTGGATGGCTTGCATCCTTGTTACCTTGCATGTCTGCATCTGTGCATGGCCTCCAGGTCCTTTGTTGTAATTTCAGGATTAGTAGCTGCTACCCACGAGTCTCCTGAAGGGCTGTGCCAGTTTGCACTGGGGTTGCACACGAGTTCAGACGATTCCCCTTTCTTCCTGTACTCTCCACATCCCACCGGGTCATGATGACTAATTTCCAGGAAGAGGTCCAGGATGAAGACAATGTGGAGAAAGACAAACTCTTGTTCATTGCACATGATGAGCATGTGCAGGGGTGCAGGCGTTATGGAAATCTGTGCTGGAGTTACTGAGAAGCCGGAAAGTAGAGCTCCTATCCAGCCCAGCATGCCACTGAGTATTTACCTGAGTGAGTGTAAATTTACATATTACAGAGATGCACACACACCCATGTTTATAACTCCATTGTTCTTAACAGCCAGGGAATGGAGCCAGCCTGTGTTGCACACACAGAATAGATTTTGCAACAGCTACAAAGGAAACTGAAGTCATGACAGTTTTCTGGAATCTCAGAATGTGAATTAAGTTGAAATCGTGTTAAGCTAAATAAGCCAGACTCAGAAAGACAAATTTCGTATTTGGTACCTACATTTCAAACCACATATACAACTATATGTGTGCAGGTAAAAAAAAAAATCTACAAGGGGGGATTACAAAATGGGAGGAACAGGTCTTAAGGGAGGAGGGAAATGAGGGGGTAATGGAAGACACATAAGAGGAAACTGGGAAGGGGAACTAAGTTGGGGAAGGACGGGAACCAGCTGCAGGTAGGTTCCCGTATGGAGGAGGCAGTGGTAGAGAAGAAACCATGGGAGTCATGTACAATGGCACACATGTATGGATGCCATGATCAAACATTTTACTTTGCATGTTAACCTAAAGAATTAACAATAATTTAAAAAACGACTACAACAAAACAGATTTCACTAACAGGCAGTCTAGCTAGAGCCAATCCTCACCAGAAATTAGGCATCCTTTCTCCACCCAGTGAACCTTCGATGCCACATGAAAACACCTACTCTAGATCTTTAGCATCAGTGGACTGAGCCACAACCTGCTGTGTCTTTGTGATCGGTAAAATGCGAGCGAGCACGTTCCACCATTTTCAATACATTTATCCAAATCCTTTGGCAAGTATTCAGCATCCTATTTTATAGTTTCTCCTACCCATAACTCATAGTGATTTTATCTAATCATCTCCTAGGGCAGCATGTTAACTCACGGCTCTATTTTCCCGAGTGAGATCAGTGTCTACACCCGCTGGGCTCTGAGCAAGGCAGGCAAAGGGCATGGCCTTCTTGACAATGTTTCTTACAAAGATCAGCTTTGTAAGAATTCCTGAAAATGGATGATTTCAGTCCGTGTTACTGTAAAAACTACACCATGTGGGACCGTTACAGAGATTTTCATGGCTTGTGACTGTAGTGACTGAAAGGTCCGAATGTCATGGCACTGATATCCTGATGAGGACCCCTGGGTACCTTACGGCATGGCAGCTGTCATGTAATGATGGGACTGTATCTGTGAGAGCTCTTACGGAGACAGAGGCGGCAAGAGGGCATGGAGGGAAGCTGGACTTGCTTCATGATAAGCACCTACCTTGGAAGGAACTAACCAGTCTTTAGAGAAGTTCCTTAATCCCTTCTGAGAGTGCCGCCTCCACTACCTAATCAACACATTGCATTGGGGTTCAGCTTCTAGAGTCTGAGTCTTTGGCAGACACGCTTAAGCTGCAGTCAGAGCCTGGAACTAGGCATGGTTTTCTGTTCGAAGGCAAAATGGCATAGGTGACTGTCAGGAAACAGGAGACTGATGACAGCCTAGTCTTGGTGATTGTGGTTGGTGTGCTCAGTTTACTGAGGACACTGTTGTCCTTTCTAGAGTGCTGCTGCCGTGGGTCAAACTGTGACCCCTAAGAGATACACGGATATTTGAGCTCAAGTTCATAGATGACACCTTGAGTAGCAGTCCAGATGTGTCACCGCCATTTCTGACCTGTTGTTAAAGTTCCTGCTGTGTCCCAGTTGACCCAAACAATGCAGGAGCATGTCTTTGTGCATGAGTGCTAATTGACGAAGGAGACAAATTAGTGGTGGCCCACAGAGAGTCACTAAATGATGCCATATGTTCACATCTGGATTTAAACATGTGAACCAACCACTTAGCAAAATCCTGTCCTTTATCTTGGAGAATGTAAACTGCTACCTCTGTTATACAGACCAGCAAGATCTGAGACATGGGATGAAATCTCCCATCCCTTTGGAATTATATGTGGCTCGGGGAAGAGTAATATTCTCATAGTTTCTATCAAGTGGAAAGACACACGATTCTGAAATAAAGAGAGAGATATGGTAAGTTGACTCTCCAGCATCCATGGATGCCTTTTCATCTGGAAATAGGGTTTTATAGATACAGTCAAGTTAAGATAAGATGATGAGCAGAGCCCTGCTCCAAAATGACTCGACTCAGAAGAGTGAAATTTGGACACAGCCAAGAGAAGATTGCGTGAGGAGGAAGCAGAAGCTTGAAGGATGTTGTCACAAACCTAGGACTGGCAGAGATCTCAAGGACTGGACAGGATAGTTCCTCCATTAGAGTCTTCAGAGTGTAGCTATTCTACATTGCAGACTTCCATGTGAGAAGCAGATACAGGAGCCTGATGACTGTTCTAGAAGCCAGTGCTTGCCTTCCCCATAACACCCCAGTCTCCTTGTCCCTAGAACTCTTCCTGTAAAGCTGTCTCTTCTGTGTCTTTTCTTCTCTCCTTCACCTTTAAGCAGACTGCATGAACATGGCACACCAGTTTTCTCAGTGGAGCCAAGAACAAGAAAGGGCGATACCCATCAGCCCTCAGGCCTGTCTTCCTCAGGCTATCTCAGTGCTCAGCATGTAGCATGAGTGAGTACCCAGGGAACACTCACTACTTGTCTATGTTTGCACACTCAAAGTCTTTCCTCCCTCTGACCCTTTGAGATCAGGGGCTACGTTTACTCCAAAGAGGCCTCAGGTGTTGGGACTTTCTACATGACTTGTCCTTTGAACATGGACCAGTGAGAGCTTACTCTGGAAACGGTCACCGTTCAGGTGAGACACATTTCTCTGTATGAGCATAATTTAATTGGACCATGATATAGGAAGCTATACTAAGCTTCCAGGCCTGTAAAATATGTGCAACTGTGTGCTGGTATGCTATACATACCCTAAGCTTTATCTTCTAAAATAGCTGGTCCCTAATCCAGAGCAATCTTGTGTTGAGCCCCTCTATACCAATCCAGGCCCAAGTCCTTCAGCAAAGCCCATGCTCTTGCTGGTGAGTATGAGCCTGGAGAGGACTCCTCCCAGATGTGGTCACATTAAACATGGTGATGACAGAGTTGGGGGGGGTTGGTTGGGCTGGAGACAGTTTTGTCACTTGTCACTTCAGCTTGGAGCTGCTGAATAGTGATGGAGATCTGTGTACACAGGACATTTTGAAGTAAAAGAAACATCTAGTTTCCTGCCTTCTGCCCTCCCTGGCTCCCTGCCATGTCCTTCTACAGACCTAGGACACAGGCTAATCCTGGCTGGGGTACACTAAAGGTGCCACCCATAGATCTGTGCCAGCCCCTCCAGGGAATCCCACCCACCTCCAGCCTGCTTTGTCAGGATGCAGGGGTGTGAAATATGGGTGGAGAGGAGGTCTGTGACCACAGGAGAGTAAGGTGGTAGTAGTAAGTCCTCATTGTGCTGGGTGGCTTTGGTATGGAGACGACTGTGTTCTCCAGCATGGCCCAGTGTTCAGTTAGCCACTCCATTCTGACACAGTGGATGCTCACAGAGCTAAGGATTTCACAACTTTATCAACAGCCTCCTACAGCTGAGGAAACTAAGGCCCAAAGAGGATGCTTCCCATGGGGAGACCCGAACTCCTATCTGGATGTGAGATGGGATTTGAAAATCTCCACTATTTCTCTAGTAGGGCACTTTCTTGTGCAGCTGATTCTAGTTTGTGTTGTCTGTCCACTCAGGGTGCAGGCTGTCCTTGTCCACTAAGAACATACAGTGTCCCTGTCCACTAAGGGCACACAATGCCCCTGTCCACTCAGGGCACACAGTGTCCCTGTACGCTAAAAGCACACACTGTTCCTATCCAGTTAGGGCACACAATGTCCCTGTTCACCAAGGGCACAGAGTGTCCCTGTGTACTCAGGGCACACAGTAGCCCTGACTATTCAGAGTATGCTATGTCCCTGTCTACTCAGTGTAAAGTCAGAGTCCCTTTGATTGAGTCCCTCTCCATCTCCCCTGGCTCATTTGCCTTCTCCTAGTTGTTGATGGGTCCCCAGAATCTCACATGTCTCAGGCTCCTGCCCACTGCCCCATACATCCCTCCTCCTAAGGTCTTTCCTAAGGTGGCTACTGTCGCTAGCAGCCTCTGATTGAATTTTGCAGCTGGCTTTCCACTGCTCCCTCCTGCATCCTTTATGCTACTTAAATTATTCCAATATTTTCATAATATGCCTCCATCTTTAAGACAGTGCTTTGTTTACCTCCCAGGGGAGTTATTGATAGTTGCACCGAACTGGAGCCAAAGCTCCTAGGATTGATTCTTGCCCCTTTCTGTCCACAAATACTGTCTGGCATCTGGCACAGAGCATACATCGGTTATTTCGGGGGTGAGGGGATGAGTAAATTCATTGATCTAACTTCCAGGGAAAAGGCCCCATAAGAAGCCTCCACAGCTCTAGGTGATGCCTCTCAAGGAGGCTGGGGTAAAGTGTGATGTTCTCCAGAACATCCCAACTTGGCCCCTGAAGGAACAGGAAGTCTTTTAGTACAAGACGTGTTACCATGATAGTTGAGGGCCCAGCATTTTATTGCGATTCAGAACTGGCCTGGTTGCCCAGCTAAGCAAGTGCACGTGGAACTCTGGGCACTCAAATGTCCTCCACAAGGCAGCAATGGCCACTTGGGACCGGAGCTGCTTACCCTGGCCCACAGAGCACCAGGGAGAGCCTCGAAGGTGGTGTTCTGGCTAGAACTCACGTACCAACAATCTTTTCATTTCTCAGCATGGCTTTTGTGGATTTTCTTTCAGCAATGTTCCATCTGTTTCAGAATCAGCATAAGCCAACAGGCTGACAAGTGACGGATGACGGTGAGGGGCATGCACCCTCATTGCTGTGGTTTGTAGGTAGGCTGAGGTAAGGGTGTGTGGACACGCCCTTGGATGTGGGAGAGTGCCCCAGGGTGCTACTGTGGTTGCAGTGACAGCCGCACTCCTGGCTTAGAGAGGACACTGAGAGTATGCACCCCTAGCAGGCATACGTTGCCTTGACCTCTATCCTGCTTGGCTGGCTACACTGTCTCACAGAGAAGTCTCCACATCATGGGCTGAGCATCCTATGTCTGCACCAATCTCCCCTTGACACCCATGGGCCCAATGTGTCAGTGAGGTTCCACATGGGAGTTTCCCCGTGGAACACCTCTAGGCAAGAGCAACTGACTGTGGGAAGGTCACGTCAGTTCTCCCTACATGCTGCCTATTGGCTGTACGATAGTCAACTTAAGATATATCCATGGAGCTGGGCCTTATGGAATTCTGATGGGTGGTATTGGCAAGGTGACGAACTGATACACAAGTGCTGAAGTCATCCAGGGGAGAGTTACTGGCTCTTCACTCTCAGTGACAAATGTAAGGAGTCTATCACACGGAGGTCATGGTGGTCAGCCACACCAACAGGCTCGAAGAGAGATCAGGAGCCCCCAGCAAGTGATGGATGCCAGAAGGGTGATTTGGAAGCGTTGAGCTCATCCTCTCGCCTTCTGTGTTTATTTTTTCCATTAAAAACACACTTTCATTTAAAAAAAATAGAAATGCCAAACAGAAAAGGCAGCAAAAAAAATTAAATACATCTAAGAATAAGATGTGATGGTGGCTGTTATGTTCCAATGTCTTTCAACTCTATTTTGATGACTATATGATTAAACCTACTGTCTAAACGATTCTATATCTTGTTTTATAATTCAACAAAATACCATAAATATGTAGCTGAGGCATTCACAGTTCCTTGCAAGCCTTTGCTAAACGGTTTGAAAACCCGAGGATATTGGATTATTTCTAAACATACTGTGACAAATAACATTGTATACAGAATTTCAGTGAGAGCTATTTCTTTTGATCATTTTTCCATGGCTGATTTTTTTGTAAGATTTGTTCATGCAGATGACTGGCTGAAGAATCTGAACCATGGGTTAAGAGCACAGATGCCCTGTGTGATTCTCAGTACCTGCAGGACTCTGGCTTGCCAGGACTACAGCACTCTGCACCAGGATGGCCATTTGGCTGACCAGGTGACCCACACTCATCTCACACCTTACAGGACAAACAAAATGGTTAAGACATCCAGTCAAGCTTGGTCCTGGCCACTGACGTCACACTAGTTCTTAATGGATGCTTACACATAGACAGTTTTTGAGAAAGGCCAGTTGAATTCTGATGAACCACAGCCCATCTTCATGTAGCTTGGCATAGAAACCTTCCCTCCTGTGTGGAGAGCAGAGATTCTTTTGTCTGCTACAATCCAGGACATACCTCTGCCTGGAGTCCCTAAGAAATTACAGGCTGTGTAATCCTGGATCTGTTTGCGTCTTTCTTTGGTATTTTGATCCCTTTTACTTCTGACAGGTGGTTCATGTTACTGGGACCCATTTTTTTTTCTTCTAAACAATGTGCACTGCACTGCTAAATCACTTTTAAATATAGTTAAGTAGAATGAAATATCCCATCACCGGGTTAGAATGGTTCCTATCAAAAAGACTGATGACAGCAAATGCTGGCGAGGATGTGGAGTGCTGTATACACGGTTGGAAGGAACATAAGTTAGCACAGCCATGACGGAAAAGTGGTCCTCAGAAAAGTTCAAAGCAGAGCTGTTGTGTGTGCAGCTCTCCATGACTGGGTATATACCCAAAAGAAATGATTGTAGCATGTCCAAGAGACACCTGCACGCTGTGTTCGTTGCAGCCCTGTTCCCAACTGAGGTCACCCAACTGCCTATGAGCTGACGAATCAATGAAGCAAATGTGGCGCCTGGACTCAGAAGAGGAATGCACACCTGTCATCTGTGGCAGCATGGATGGAGCTGGAGGTCATTGTGTCAAGTGAAACAAACCAGGCACAAAAAGACACCAGGAACTTACTCTCATATGTGGACTCTAAGGCCTGCTGATCTCACAGAGAGTAGAGAAGTGTCTCCTAGAGACTGAGGAAGAGCAAGGGTGTGGGAGGGGAAGACTGGTCAATGGCTGTGAAGCTACAGTCATGGACAGATAGGAGACTGAGGGTGCCTGGCACACTGACCATGGGCAACAGTTCTTTATTTCTGTTCTATGTATTTGTGTGTGTGTGTGTGTGTGTGTGTGTGTGTGTGTGTCCTGGGGCTCACAACATAAGTATATCATTTTGAATGCTTTGTTAATTTCATAGGTAATGGAACTATCTCATTTTTCAGTTTTCATCTTTTATCACGAATGGAGTTAACCCCATACATAGGCCCCATAGTTATTTTCTTCTTCTTGTGGTAAATGCTTACTCTTCTTATTGCTCAGCTATCTGTTAATTAGGTAATTCATAATTTCTCTTTTATGTATTTTAAAATGTGTTTGTGTGTGCCTGCTCGTGTGTGCATGTGCACACGTACATGTGTGTGCATATGTGTCTGAAGTAGTTTTTTGGATCCCCTGGAGCTAAAGTTGCAGGTGGTTGTGAGCCTGACACAGCTTAGGTTCTGGGAAAATAACTTAGGTCCTCGGTAAGACCAGCAAGCACGCTTAGCCACTGGTCATCTCTCCAGCCCCGATTTATTTTCATTTTTTTAAAGTTTTTAAAGTGTGTATGTGTGTGTGCATGTGTGCAGATTGTGCTTGTACATGTTTGCACATACATGTGGAAGACTGAAGTCATTGTCAGGTCCCTTCCTCTATTGTTCTCTACCTTGTGTTTTGAGACAGGGTTTCTCACTAAGTTGTCCAATCAGCTCTTCTGACTGGCCAGCAAGCCCCAGGATTGTCCTGTATCTTCAGGGCTGGGTTGATAGATTCTACCATGCCCTGCTTTTTGTGTGGTGCTGAGGACCACACTCGGGTCTTTATGCCTACGTGGCAGACACATTACAGAGTGAGTCATTGCCTCAGACCCCAGTTTTCGTAATTTCTACGAGCTACAGGTGGAACATTACCCACGTTCTATGGTGTGTTCTTGCCTAATGCCAAGCATGCTGCAGCTTTGACTGACAGATTTCCCTAAAAAAGCATCCACTGTAGTTGCCTGGACCACTAGCCTAGCAGTGGAGAGATGCTTTTTGCTGTAGCTGCATGGACCACTAGCCTAGCCGTGGAGAGATGTTTTGTGCTGTAGCTGCCTGGACCACCAGCCTAGCAGTGGAGAGATGCTTTGTGCTGTAGCTGCCTGGACCACTAGCCTAGCAGTGGAGAGATGCTTTGTGCTGTAGCTGCATGGACCACTAGCCTAGCAGTGGAGAGATGCTTTGTGCTGTAGCTGCCTGGACCACTAGCCTAGCAGTGGAGAGATGCTTTGTGCTGTAGCTCCGTGGACCACTAGCCTAGCAGTGGAGAGATGCTTTGTGCTGCAGCTGTTGGACCACTAGCCTAGCAGTGGAGAGATGCTTTTTGCTGTAGCTGCCTGGACCACTAGCCTAGCAGTGGAGAGATGCTTTTTGCTCCTTTCTTGTTCTTTCCTTCCTGGCGCCTCCAGCCTCAGACTCACCCTTTCTGATCTGGGTCATGTTTGTTTTACCTTTCACGACAATTTATTACAGTAAGTGAGTCTCTGTATTTAGCTGCAGACCATTTCCTCTCTCCTCCCCCAAGAAAAACAGAGATAGCTGGCATTTCTAGTGCTGGAAAGAATGTCTCAGAGAACGCTGGTCCAAAGACCCTCCACAGCCTCATTAATCAAACCCAAATGGGATGCGCCAGAGCTGGGCCCAGACCCTTTCTTATGGTGGGATCAGATTGCAAAGGCAAGGGGACTTAGACACAATGTATGGCCAGAGGCCTGAGTGCAGGGATGGACTGGTCCTGCCTCACAAGGGCTGCTGTCGAATGGGAGGCAGAGGAGAACACTGGCTATGGGATGGAGGATGATAGCCATACAAGTCATACCACATGTGTGCAGGCCTTACGACCACTATATTAGGAGTCAGCATGTAGGTAAGGAAGCCGAGTTCCAGTGGGAGTCTTTACCTACTATCTTGGAACTAGAGAGGAACCAGGAATGGGCAGAAGAGGGAATGCGCCACACACCTGTGAACGCTCTGCTCTCCTGGGCTCATGACCTTGGGACTGTGGTTTTGCCATCAGAGGAGGCCAGGGCATGCTGTTGCCCCACCAGCACTCTGGCATGGAGGCAGAATTTCTCCTTTGTGGTGCAAAAGTGTCGTCTACTTTGGTGGGAATGAAGCAAAATAGCTAAGAAATGAGGGAAACTGATGTGGCTGAGGATAAACTTGACACATTCATCTTGAGAGCAAGCGATGATTTGTACGGGCAGTTGTAATGTTTGTGTTTCATTCTCATTTTCGTTTTTCTTACATATCCTTCGAGAATTTCATTAATGCATAAAAAACATTTTGATCACATTCACCTTCTTCTCTTCCCTGACTTCTTGAACCACCGTCTCCTTCTCAACACTATGTCCATTATAGTTATTATTATTATTAAATAACCACTTAATCTGGGGCTATGGGCTTTTCCTGTTTGCAGTTTCTTTGTGCTGTGTTCAAGGCTCAGGCTCCAGGCACTGCATGTCCCCACCTTAAGAGACAGTGGAATCATGCCCATGTGATTCCAGTCAATGGTTGAGAAGTTACTCTAGGTCTAGGAATGTTTCTTTAGGAAATGTTTCAACCAGCATCCAATTCAAAAGGAGCATTTATACGAAATTTGCACAAAGTTTACAGTCAGAGTGGCTAAAACGACAGCCCTAACTGTTGGTGGTAGTCGTGGAACTCGGTATTTGAAACTTTTCCCTTAGATGATAGTAATTGTGATGCAGAAGCAGTTTTGATTTCTGTCTAGAAAGCTATTGCTGTGAGCCCACTCCCAGGACTTGATTTTTAAGTCTCATGCAGCTGACTGGCACACAGGCAACTTGTATTTGACATGCAGGTCACAAACTCCTTGCCACCAGCTCACCTTGGCGGCACAGGCCGGTCACAGGGAGAGATAAATCACAGCTGTGCCTGGAAGCAGAAGGAGCTGTCAGAGAAAGTATAAGTGCACACTGCATCACCCTGGATGAAGAGAGCCATCCGCCTCC
>LOEQ01000322.1:38736-52040 GCA_001685075.1 Bramus lutescens | reverse complement strand
AGGCTTGGGAGAGAGAAGAAAAAGAGTATAGAGAGTTATAAAAAGAAGTAAATCGTTTTAAAAAATAAAACAAAGTCTTTAAAGAGACAGAGAAAACTTGTAGGAAAAGTAATAGAAGTAAAGAAAAATAAGCCATATAAATATGAAATACACACAGAGAGTCTGGATTATGTATATTATTGTTTTTTTTTAATTTTTTGACTGCGGAGACATTTGATTCTGGGGACTAATAGCTAAATCAACATATACGTTTTAAAGGTTTCTTAACTTCAAAATTTGAGTCTAAGAATATTTTGGTTTGGAAAAGATGTTCTGTTTTTGTTTCCACAGAAGATGAGAACCTGTGGATTAATTCCAGATTAATGGAGTTTGGTGAACCAATACTCTCTGAAAGGTTGCTGTGAATACCCCCCAAAATTGCTTCACCCCACAAAAAGCAGGAAGCAGTTTGTAGAGAACTACACCCAAATTCCCTAAATGATTGTTTATAAATTTTTGTTTACATTTAAAGGGAGATATGCTATAGAGATTTGCATTGGTATGGATCTTGCTTTATTGATACAAATTTAAGGTCAATTTTATTTTATGCATATTTCTGCTCTTGATTAAGGTATTGTGTTCATGCAACTCACTTAAAAATGTAATGTATAACTAAGAAATACAGGTTAATAGATAGTCATCTATAATAGTCTAGCTTGTAGGCATGTTAACTAGTTTTTCTAGATATATATAGAGATATATTTCAGTTAGATAGGTATTCAAGTGTTTCAGAGACCTTCAGAATATGGCATTTAAAATGTTTAAGACCTTAGTACTTTCCACGACAATGAGACACATCAGCTCCTGGAAACACCAATCTTCTTGAGGAGGATGATGGACATCAAAGAGGCTCCTTATGAAGTTGGTTAGCCATTTGGGCAAGAAACTGCTCTTATCTGGACTGCTTGATGAACTGGACCTGCAGGACCTACAGAGAAAGGACTGCTGAACTTGCCTAAAGGTGATGCAGTCCTTTGGGGTTCCTATTTCATGAAAGAGTTTGCCAGACATTCTGCAGGACACAGAAGAAAGTAAATGACAAACTGCCAATATAGGCAGAACTGTCTTTGAAATTTCCTGCTTCATGGAAAAGTCTTCTGGATAATATGGGCCTGTAGGCTTAAGATGGATGTTCTAATGTTACAGAAGAACTTTGGGTGACTGACTGTAAAGGCAGTGAGATGTCTCTGTCAAGTCTAGAGTTTTGGAAGTTGTTTACAATGCACTTCTGTTAACTCAGGTAATATTATAACCTTCTGGAGTCTTTGATGGAGTTGAAGAATAGATAGTCATAGTTTTCCTTAGTAATGATAAAATATAAAAAGATATAAATATTGTAACTATAATTCTTGCTTGATAATTGTTTTGTTATATGTAATTTTACTATGTTAAAGTTAAAACCTTCCTTTTCGTTTGAAAAGAAAAGGGGAGGTGATGTGGGATTCCCCTCTATATGTTGTGAATACCATTGGTTAATAAAGAAGCAGTTTTGGGCCTGTGATAGGGTGGAGCAGAGGTAGGCAGGGAAAACTAAACTGAATGCTGAAAGAAGGAAGGCAGAGTTGAGAGAAGCCATGGAGCCACCGCCGGAGACAGGCATTTAGGAACCTTGCCTGTAGGCCACAAGCCTTGTAATAAAATATAAAATAATGGAAATGTGTTAATTCTAGATATAAGAGCTAGCTAGCAATAAGCTTAAGCGATTGGTCAAGCAGTGATTTAAATAATATATAAAAATTCACAGAATTGAGGGAACAGAGATAAAAATAAAAGGCATAGAAAATTGGTTTAGTGATGCTGTAGCAGGAACCTCCTAAATGCAGGGAAGGAATTGGACATGTAAGTAGAAGATGAATTTAGAACCTCAAATGGGCCTGCCAGAGAAGGATCTTTATTCCACTATAGTCAAGATGCCAAAACTACAGAGAGAGAGAGAGAGAGAGAGAGAGACTATTAAAATCTGTAAAGAAACATGCCAAGTAGCAAATACACTAGAATACCATCAGTTGATCATTAGCAACCCCAGGAGACAGGAAACAGTTTAAGTGCTGAATGTAAATAGCTGTCCACCCAGATTGCTACAGTCAGCAAAGCTGTCTCTTAAAATTGATGGAGAAATCAGGATAGTGCAAGAGAAGCCCAGATTAAATCAGTTCGTGACTGCCAAACCAGCTCTGCAGAGAGTGCTTAAAGGGACAGCCTACACAGTTAACAGCATACATGGTGGACAGCCTACACAGTGGACAGCCTACATGGTGGACAACGTACAAGGTGGACAGCCTACACGGTGGACAGCCTACATGGTGGACAACGTACAAGGTGGACAGCGTACATGATGAAGGAAGGGAGACAGCATCACCATGAGAGTTTAAAACAGAATAAACTTCATGAGGGGAAAAGATGAATATAGGAGAATCAAGAAAGAATCCATTGTATCCAATGCAGTAAACCAGCCAATCCTTGATAGAAGGAAGAAAGAAAAATAATCCAACCAAACAAAAAATAACTAAGACACAAGAATTAATGAACCCTTCTCAATAATATTCCTAAATGTAAATGGTCTCAACTCTCTGGTTATATTTAAATATAATTATACCCCAAATTATATCAGAAATGTAAACCCTTCACTTGTAGATCTATATAAATTCTAAAACCTCATAAATTATGTCTTAAAGAATTTTGTTCAATGAAAAGTTGAATATTATGTGAAATAGTAATAATGTATTTAATGTGCCTATTTTTCTTCACTTGAAAAATTAAAAAAGAACTGATTTGTGGTAGGGATGTGGAAGAGTTTGGAGCTGCAGATTAGAAAAGACATACAATTAATGGAGAAAAAAAGTCAATGTAAAGATGTGTAGGAGGGTCATCTGTCTATGTGTTACTTTCATTGGTTAATAAAGAAACNGCTTAAATGAATACAATTTATGTGTTGTTATTTTGGGGTATAAGCTAGCCATGCTGGAGCCTGGCGGGACAAAAAGCAGGCCAGCCCGCCGCTCCATTCACTACAAAGATGCCTAACGATATTCTGCTATACTCATAGGTGGGTGCCTAGTCCAGTTGTCCTCAGAGAGGCTTCATTCAGCAACTGATGGAAACAAATGCAGACCCACAACCAAACATTGGTCAGAAATCCAGGAATCCTGTAGAAGAGGGGGGAAAATTATAGGAGCCAGGGCAGTCAAGGGCACCACCAAATGCAAAAGATCAACCACCCTGGGCTCACAGGGACTCACAGAGACTGAACCAACAACCAGGGAGCCTGTATGAGACTGACCTAGGCCCTCTGCATATATGTGACAGTTGTGTAGCTTGGTCCTCTTGTGAGACTCCTAAGAGTGGGAACAGGGGCTGTCTCTGACTCTTTTACTGGATTTTGGGACACTACTCCTCATACTGGGTCGTCTTGCCCAGCCTTCACACATGGGATAGTGCTTATTCTTATTGCAGCTTCATATGCTGTGTTTTGTTGCTATTCGCGGAAGAGCTGCCCTTTCCTGAACAGAAGTGGAGAAGGAGTGGATTGGGGAGTGGGAACAGAGGGGGTGGGGGAAGAGGAGGGAGGGGAAACTGTGGCCAGGATGTAAAATAAAAATAAAAGACATAGAATGTTGTAAGCAGAGACTAGCTGGCCATCTGGTGAGAGTGAAGAATAGGATTGCGGAAGTAAAGGCCAGGCTCATGGGACTTCAGAGGGAAGCAGGGACTCTGTTGGAAATCAAAAGAGAGGCCACCATTTTACACTCTGGCAAAGAATCTGGCTACATAGAGCTTGCATTGTGACATTTGAGTGAAGTAGAATTCAAAAGTAATTGATGGAGGAAATTCAAAACAACAAAGTATTGGGGCAATGGAACAGTTATTGCTCAGTGTGTTTGATCTGAGTTATGGTGAGAATTTAAAGCAAGAAGTAGAGCAGAAAGATGTGAGTGATATGTAATTTGTCCAAGAGAAAAAGCATGAATATATTTAAGGCTTAAGATCAGGTGAGTGCCAACCAAGACATTGTAATTATGAAAGAGAATAGTCCCATTGAAAAGAAACAGTTCACTTTGCACTTGGACAAAACCAAAGGAGCCTTGACAGCCTATCTCACACTTGGAATACTCTCAGTGTAAAACTGAAAACCTAATCTAAATACTTTCATTTAAAGAGAATTTCCGAGAAGATAGAGCCTCCAGGGCATACCAGTTTAAACAGACCACCACAGGCAGCTCAGTCAGCGGTGGCTATAGCTGTGGCCTCAGGGGAGCAGGCTATGCCTCAAGCTGGAAGCACAGCCTGGAATTGTTCGCCCACTGCTAGCTTTGAAGAGGCGTAGAAAGTAAGACTTTCAGGGTCTCACAGATGAGATTCAGGAAAAGCTGGCAAGGTCAGAGTCCCTGCAGAGAAGAGGTCAAGAGAGGTCACTGTGTGAAGCTGCAGAAGTGAAATTCAAGTTGCAATGTCTATCCCAGTTGGAGATGTCAGAAACATGGGACATTGTCAAGATACCAGGTGGATCCAGTCCAAGAGAGAACCCGTGTTTGTTGCAGGAAGAAGGATGTAGGTGCAGATTAATTGTGCTCAGTGTGTGTCAGTCTGCAATAGAGACAGGCCACCACATTGCTAATGTGTAGATCTATGTCTTCCAAGACTTTCATTTCGGAATTGGCCCCTGTCTTGTAACGTTGGCCTCTGACCCTGTGGAACTCCCAGGACTCAAGCCCTTCCCTTGATTTCCAAGGCCCTTGTCTTCTTGAAGCAGACCAACCCTGAATGCAAGGCAAGACTTAAGATCTGGGGAAGAATTTTTACTGAAGAGCAGTTATGACCTCACTTTAACAACAGCAAAAGATGCTGAATGAAGACGTTCTTCCCAAGTGATGAAATCAGGACATCTTGTCCTGTGGAGAGAATCTAAAATCCTTGAAAACATATTCTTTCCTAGCCTTAGGTCAATGAAGAACTCAAGCGTACCCCAAATAGACCATGGTCTCGCCTCAGCACAAATGTTTCCATTTATTTTTGGGCTCATTGGCAAAATGTACATCCAGAAAGAGTGGGAATTAGACCTTGCTGACAGCAGACTCTTTGCCAGTGTTTTCCTAGCAAGGCAGATGGGGTACACATTCTATCCAGGAGCGCCCATCAGGTCATATCATAATGGCAGTGTATGCTGGTAATATACACATAACATTCTCTGCAGCCACTGGCTGGCTGAGTTTCCTATGCCAATGTATCTATAGGACAGTCTGCCTAAACACTGCTGAGTGTTTCATGGCAAAAAAATATATGGAAATGCATATTGTGCTGTTAAGGAACAAGTCTTTTTCACGCAACCATGACGTCACTGAACGTGGCTTATAGTTCAAGCAGTTTTTGTCTGTGTCTGGGTAAACTCATCCTCACCGCACATCCTGCCTGTGGCTGTGGAGGAGACACTGCTTACAGATACATGCACATTACTGTGATCTTGTAGAATTNCTCATCCTCACCGCACATCCTGCCTGTGGCTGTGGAGGAGACACTGCTTACAGATACATGCACATTACTGTGATCTTGTAGAATTAATTCAGGGTTCTGAAGCTTCCAGAATGACTCCAGCTTACAGGATCTGAAAGCTCAAAGATCTGCCTTCCCTCCCCATGCCCAAGAGCTTGGTAGCGTGGAAACACATGTTTCAGGATTATGGTGAGGCTGGAATCTCACAAGCAACAAGCATCTCAGGATGGCTGGCAGCTGGGCTCAGCAGGCATCTTGTGTGGAGTGTTCATCTTGCAAACACAGCTGGGGAGAAGATGGCTGGGAGCTGGAGAAACCTGATATCTAGGATAGTCTTGTCTTTACTGTCATTCTCTTGTCTGCTGGGAAAATCATGAATATTGTAAATTAATTTCTCAGTTAATACATAGCCTTCCTTATCAATACTTCTTGCTGGTGCCAGTAAGGGTTGGTTCTCTTCAGCATCTACATGGCCACTTAGAACCATTTGGTACTCCAGTTCTGGGGATCCAATGCCCTCTTCTGGCCTCTGTGGGTACTGCACACACACAGGCACACGTATTCACATAAAATACAATAATAAACACTTAAAAAGAATATTGGTCACATTTGTGTGAGTTGACTTCTGGGACCTGCTCTGAGACCTGTGCCATCCCCTCTGCCATTGTCACACAGTATTTATTACTGTGGTTATGTAAAGTACAGCTCCTTCCTGTGCCAGGCACCAGATTCCTCCCTCTTGACTATGACTCAGCATCCAAGGAATCAGTAGCTACTTGTAAGAGTCACAAATTGTGTCATCCAGAGGTTTCAAAACAGGAGACTTGGGCTCTACAGGCAAAGGATGTTGATGTGTGTTTCAAAAGTCTGCACACATTCCTGAACTTTCTGATCTAGTTTTCTTACTCTTGCCAGGCAGCAGGACCAGGACGATGGGGAAAAATACCACAAGTTTTTTTTGCAAGGATACAAGGAGAGACTACAAGAGAGAAGCCCTGTGACCACAAATGTCTGGAAAACTACTCAAGGCACACCTACTACAAAAAAGGCTTTCTAAGGCCACACCTTGATCAAGGACAAGAGCTTGTGTGTTCATAATTTAACTTCTTGTACTGTAAGGAAAACCTATAGGAGTGAGAGAAGTCAAGGAGACTGCTGGCCAGAATCAGTTTGTACAACTTCATTCTACATTTTCCAAAAGTCTCAACAATAGATAAATACATCACGGCATCCTCACAGTGACTGGTGACATGTGTGGCTGTAGGTTGTCCTCACATGCTACCTGTAACCTGGAGTCTCTATCTTTCATTTCAGGCAAACCCAGTGGGACCTCTGTACTAGAGAAACCCTTGAATCTGCTCCCTTTTTCCTTTTCATTGATCCTGCATGAAACGAAATAACCACCATCTTGCCATTGGATAGCAGATGGCTTTGAGCATGCCTGTTAGTGGTGACATCGGTGCAGAAGCTCCTGGGGCACTGTTTACCACTAGGAACACTGGCTGCCAAACTGCTAGAGACATGGAGTCCATGTTTTCCCAACAGTGTTGTGTTGGTGACATGGCTGTGATGAGCCTTAGGAAGTCCCCACGTGATCTACAAGGATTCCTGCCTCACAAGCCACCCAACATACATCCCTGTTTTCTGTTACTTTTGTGGCCCTGTGGATACTCTTTGGCAACCACGCAGTGCTTAGGGGAAAAGACCACTGTATTCCTATTTGAAATTGTCTCTTTAGTGGGAGAAATTAATCTTTGGGTATTGCTCAGTCTGATCCGGGGGTAGGGGGGGAACTGAGATGATCAGCCTTCTCATATCATCAAGTACTAGAGCTCAAATATTCTGTTTGAAAAAATATTTTGTTTCTATATATGTGTGTGAGTGTATGTGTATGCATGTAAGTGCATGTAAGTGCATGTGTGTGAGCATGTATGTGTATATATATATGTATAGATATGATTGTGTTTATGGATATATGGGTGTGTGTGCTGAATGCACATGTATGCTCATGGGCCATCTTAGGTGTGGATGTCAGAGGACAACCTGCAGGAGTTCTTTCCTTGAGAAGTCAGAGATTGAGCTCAGGTTGCCTGGCTTGGTAGCAGGTTCCTTTACCCAACAGGATTCTTTGTGGGTCCCAGGCATCACTTTTACATAAGCTCTATAGACTAAAAGGAGAAAGTGAAAAAAGTATGAGTATTTCACTTTACTTTTATCAAAGAGGCGGGATTCCTAGGAACACTGGAATTAATGTGAAACCGTGTGAACCTTGTCTTCAGAGATTTACAGCTGCATAAATGTTTGTGATGGGCTATTTACTCCCCCAAAAGAAAATGTTGATGTGCTAATCTTCAATGCCCAAAAATTATGGCTTTTGTGGGAAGTGAGATGCGTTCATCACAGTGGGCTCTAATTCAGCACAACCGTGTCTTTACATAAAGAGAAAACCTGACCAGAGAGAACCACCGATGGGGAGAAAGTCAATTAGAACAAGGCTGCCCCAAGCCAGGGAGTGCAAAGAAGCTGGGAAAAAAGTCCAGCAAGCTCTTTCCATCTGAGCCACGGACCTCAGTCTTCAGATTGTGAGATGTCATATTTCTGAAAGTGATATTTGTTACCTCACTCCAGTGAACTAATACAGCCCCCTTTATCTAGCATTTGGGGACAATCGTTATTTAAATTTGCTCACAGCCGATGAGACAAAAACTGCTTCAAAAAGCAGCTGGCTCATAATACATTCTAATCCTGGAAAATTATAAGATTCCAGTCGTGTGGCCCACCCCCCACTACAGAGAATGTCGTTTTTGTAAATAAATTCCATGCTAGCAATGACACAGAAGTCCTGGTTTTTCTCCAGTGTCATGAATGCTAGGCTAGCTAGCATGCATCCGAAGAAAGGGAGTGTGCGTACCAATATTTCAACTTCACTGGCGTTTGTGTGCCGGAAGGGGGATAAATTAGGAGCTGCAGAATGTTTCTCCCTGTGCAGCCACCACAGCAGACACAGTGTGGAAGCTGAGAGTTCTTATCTTGGAAGGCTCTAGGCTTCAGCATCGATGGCTGAGTTTTACATTTCTTGCACTCCTGATACACCCAATAGTAGTAAATCACATCTAAGCAGTTCTGTTAAGTTTAATGAGTTTTTCTTGTGATGTCCAGCCAAAGGAGAAAAAAAATACCAAGATATACATAAAAGCATAAAAAAGCTTAAGGGGAAAAATGTCTTCTAAGAGCTATTAAAACTATTGGTCACCATGGTGACCCTGTCCTTGTGCAGTCACTGGGCTTGAGCAACACAAGAGACTCTTTCAAAAAGCTTTTCAGTGGAAAATCGTTTTAAACTTGGAAAAAAAAAACATAAGAAAAACTCCAAAGTTCTTGCAAACCCTGCCCTTGGAGATCTCCATCAACCTTTGCCCTGCTTGGCTTAGCTTTTGGCTCTTTTTAGCCATAGGCTTTGTTCCATCATTTTCTGCTTGATAATCAGTTTGCTAAGCATTTACTGTGTATCTTCAGTAGAGAGGACACAGATTGTTATGTTACTCTCTCAGCGTGGGCAGAGACAGACAGGAAGATCATTTTTAACTTGAACCCCGGAACACAGCTGCTCCTGGCTTGTTAAACATCTGGGAAATGCGGGGTGCATTCCTCCCGGAGCCTCTCACTTTTGTTCGTGACTGCACTGTTCATGGCCCCTTTCCATGTCATGGAAGAAGCCCATCGCACCCAGAGCTAAATGGATACAAAAGTTGCCAGATTATTGCTCATCTTTCTGAAATTTTCTGCTGTTTAGTGTTGCTCACCATTGCCTCCTTAGTCCCCAGAGTGGTGACAGGCACATGCATGAACCTTGACACCTGTTTTTAGTAGTCTAGATTAAGCCCATACAGAGAAAGAAGGATATGTCCATATTAACTTCGCTTGCCAATGACACAGTGCTCTTTGTTTTAGGGATGGCATGTGGTACAAGGCTGCACTATGTGCCCATAGGCTCCACTCTGTAGTTAGAAATGAAGCATCAACAGTAGCCCACTGATGGGACCTTGAGACTTCTATGCCTACATCAGAAGGAGCAGGACCACTCAGGGCCTTCTGTTTTCCTCATGTGAGGTCTGGGGTGGCTTTACTTGAACCATAGCCTGCCTCACGCACAAGAATGCCAGCTCAGTGTGTTAAATTACCTTGTCCTTTCCAGTAAGATAGCACCACATGACCGAAGGGTAGCGTTGTGGATGCCAGCTATAAGCACGAAGTCTATCAGTGACTCTCAACCTTCTGAAGGCTATGACCCTATAATGAGTTCCCCGTGCTGTATGACCCCCAACCATAAAATTATTTTGTTGCTACCTCATAACTGTATTTTTGCTACTGTTATGAATCATAATGCAAATATCTGACATGTGGGGAGACGATCCACAGGTTGAGAAGCACTGCTCTAGACAGAGACTCACTGTGAAGCTGGGCGCTCTAAATTATCCCCATGGTACCTCACAAACTGGCAAAGTTAAGGAAAGAACAGCAAGAAATGAACAGTGAGCTTCAGAATTCAAGTGCATAGTTTGAACCTACCCAAAGCAGAGCCTCTGGCCTGTGCACAAGAGGCTTCTCTGCAAGCACAGGAGGCCTGCACTTTATCCTCCAGATGCAGAACATTAACCCAAATTTTCTACCTACAAAAACTTCTCTGCTTCCTTCCTGGCAGAAGGAGATTAAGTAAGTACACTTAAAAATTTTCTGTGTTGAGCTGGGTGGTGGTGGCGCATGCACTTGAGAGGCAGAGGCAGGCGGATCTCTGTGAGTTTGAGGCCAACCTGGTCTACAAGAGCTAGTTCCAGGACAGGCTCCAAAAGCTACAGAGAAACCCTGTCTCAAAAAAACAAACAAAACAAAACAAAAAATATTTTGTGTTAGGGATGGGAGCCAGGGTCTTATGTGTGCTAGACAGGCGCTCTGTGGAGGAGCTGCATGTGCCCCATTTGAGCAGATCAGCTGTGTTCTGAGATAAAGTGTCCCCTTCTGGCTGACTCATCCTGCCTGAACTGTATTCACAAAAGCCAAGTCGAGAGGAAATCTTATGGGGCAAAGCCCCCATAGCATCTCCCAACTGCCCCTGTGGACTCAGGCCTGGCTAGCATCTGCAGAAAAGGGGCACACTGAGTGGTGAGGGCCCTGGACCACAACAAGAAGCGAAGCAGGAACTTTCCTTTGACTGTAGATGGAGGTAGCTAAAAGGCAGGGGAGAGCCAAGAATCACAGAATGAGCAATAAGCCAGGGGCGAGAAGAGGCGGTGGGCCTGGCAGCCACAGCGTTCTGTTGCTCTGAGTCACTTGAGCACAAAGAACAATGCAGCTTGCAGGTGGTTAGTGATAGCTCCGGGCAGCCTCTCCTGCCTTTTTAGAGAGATACCAATCTTAATTATTATTGGTTAAGATGAAAAACAACTGCCCCAGAGTTAGGAAAATCAAATGGGTCCTGTTCTTGGTTTCCATCACACAAAGGGAAGTCTGTTCTGTAAAGCCCAGTTGGGCTTGGCCTGCTCGGAGACCACTGACACCCAGCTCCTTCCCAGAAGGACAGCTAACTCGTGCTGCGGAACCTGGGTGCTACAGGTGCTGGCAAACCCAGCTACGGCGGCTTTTGTGTAATACGCTTTTGATCAATGTTTCATAAAGTGACTGTTCAGAAAACAATTGCGTTTTCCCGTGGGAGGGGAGTAAAATTGATGATTGTGGTAGCGCCAAGTACTTCATGTCACACAAGAACAGCTTGTCCTTGGGGCACAGATTCCAAGTATGAGTCTTTGCAGTCTCTGGCATGAACATGGCAGAGTCTTAGGAAACCAGCACGGATTCTGATGCATAAAGAATACGAAAGGGCTCGCAAGACCATGCATCATCATGCATGTGGAAACTCCTCAGACACACTTGGCGATTCTGGCCCTAAGAGTCATGACATCGATGTCCATAAGTGTACTTACAGGAGACAGTGGGAGAAGACTTATGTCTTAGCAAAGCTCCAGTGGAGCTGGAGATGCAGCTCTGCCTAGAGTTCTTGCCTCAACTGTACAAAAAAAAAAAAACAAAAAGAAAACCAACCTCAAGCGCACTTGTGGTCCCCAGCTTGAGGCCCAGTGTGTAATGTACCCCAACTGTCTGTATCCACAGAGATATTTATGTATTATATTTAGGGTCAATACCTTTTAAAAGAGGGCTTTAGACATTAGGAAGAGACATTGAATTTCACTAAATACAGATGTGGCGAGTCAAATGATATTTTACTCTTGTTTTGGTGAAGGGCGTTAACATATTTTTAACACTAAAAGTAATCTTGATTTAAAACTCATAATCATGGGATAGTGTTCTTTTAGTCTGATGCTGGATCTTGCTTGCTAATGTTTTATGTAGATTGTTTTTGGTGTCAAAATCAGTACAGCTGGTAGGCTTTTGAAGTTTGGGATATCTTGGTATAGTTTTTAATCAATGTATTTCTTGTTCTAAGACAACACATTTGAGAGATTTCTTCCATGTCTCAAGGAACAGTTTGCAGGCACTCTGGGCTTAGCTTTTCCACAGGAGCATGACTTCCACTTGCACCACATCTGGCTTGTGGTTTCCGAGGGTGCCCATCCCAGCTCTGCCTCACCTCCCTCGCTTTTCTGGTCAGTTTAGTTGCATGGGGTTCTAGACAGCCAGCTTGTCTTCCCCAAGTTTTGATCATTCACTCAATTTCCCCAAATGTGTTTCCTATTTCCCCTTTGTATGTTATACGCTTGCCCTCACCGTCACCCACACACTTCGCTGTAGGACCTACAAGGTCGCCTCTAACGAACCACTTTGTCTTGCTGTTGACCATTCTCACCCTCATGCTTTGCTGAGTGCATTCGAATTTTGCTGCTGAACTGGGTTGAATATAGACGGTTTCCCCTCATTCCGCTGTTCCTGTAAGGACTGACTTGATAGAACACGCCAGCTCGGTTCTACCCTATTTCCCTCAGATCTCACGGCATGGGCATTCACATGATTCTCTTTCTGCCGAAAGTCTAACTATGAACTTTTCAGTTTCTTCATGTTACAGAGGCTGTAGGAAGCACTTCTTCTTTCTCTCTGCATATGTGCATTCTGGCTTCTTAAGTGTGTCACGCAGTTGACCATCGTATTTCCTGTTCTCAAAAATTATACTTTTCCTTTCATGTGTCCCACTTTTGCTGAGATGAACCTTTGGATCATTTTAATAATTAGAATAATAATTATGAGGAAGAGCAGCTTTTTAAGTTTTAAATCATGTAGAAGCAGTCAGCGATGCTATCTAGCCAGCAAAAGAATAACATTATTACTTTAACTCTAGTAACTAACTTTGTCACATTTACCCTAGTTTAAAGAGATTTAAATCCACTTTTTTTTAAACCCTAGAATATGAGTTCCTTATTAGATATATGGATAGTTCCTGACTTATGATAATTGAAAGTACAATTTTTCAGTGTTAAGGTGATGGCACAGAATTCAAAGATTAAAAGGTAGCACTACCCTTGCAAAGGACTCAGGTTCATTTCTCAGCACCAGCATTTACAGGCTCACAAGTGCCTCTGAGTTACAGTTCCACAGGATCTGACTGTCCACGCCCTTTTCTGCTCTCCATGTGCACCAGTGCACATAAATGCATGCAAGCACACACATACACATAAAAATCGATGATAAATAGATGGTAGATACATAGATAGAATGAGAGATAGATAGATAGATGGATGGATGGATGGATGGATGGATAGATGATACATAGA
>LOEQ01000322.1:9461-33146 GCA_001685075.1 Bramus lutescens | reverse complement strand
CACCTTCACACCAATGCACATAAAATAAAGATAAATAAATCATTTAAAAATTTTTTAAAAAGGCTCATCCTTTTAGACCACCTTGGCTATCAGTGACCTGCCCCTTCAGTCTTTGGCCAGGAGCATCTTGCCTATATATGAGACCTCTACTATATGGGACCTACTGCTACTGTGAAGGTCTGTTGTCTATATGTGTCTAGCACTCAGCATGGGCTATATAAAGATAATGGCTTCAGAAGAATCAGAAAGAGCTACTTAGAGCCAAACTGGTTCTGGTAAAGCTTATGGTTTGGCTAATAGAGACAGAGACTTGGCTTGGGGTCTTAGTTGTAGTGTTGGCAGCCCAGTTTGTTTCACGCTGTGTCTGCTAAAGCCAACCCCAGGGCTGACACACTTTCTCAGGTGTGATGTCTGGATGACAGACCACCATCGTGCTATCTTTCTGGGGAATCACTGGCCTCTATTTGTTTCCCTGGCCCCGAATTTAGAATTCCTCGCCTCTTGCCTGGCAGTCATTGAATATCCTGAACTCTGAAGTGGTTTGGCACACATCTCTGTGGGACTGAGGAGGAAGAAAGCATAGCCTAGGCTGAACATGGTGGGACATGCCTGCCATCTCAGTGCTCTGAGCTGGAGGCAGGAGCATCGGGAATTCAAGGTTATCATTGGCAATATAGTGGGTTTAAGCCCAGGCTGAGTTACATAAGACCTTGTCTTGAAACAGAATAAAAAAGGGATGGCAACTTTGCCCAGTGGGTAGAGGGAGTTGTTGCCCTTAAAATGGTAGTGCCACTGAAAATATCATAAATAACATTGTTCATTATATCTTGGTATAATCTTAACATAAAAGCACTTTTATATAGTGCTAAACGGTGTAAATAACAGTTTACTGCTAGGTAGGGATCACATAGATCCATTTAATTTCTAAGGAAAGCAACCTTCTTTGGCATACATCAGCCATGTGTTTCCTGGCAGGTTTATTCACTGGCCTCTGTTGACATCTGTGAGTTGGGTAGGGATAGCCTGGGTTGAAATGTAGCTGTCTTAGACTCGGAGGTATATTCTTTCTGCTATCATTTGCTGACCTGCTCCTCCAAACACAGGTCCAGCAAGGTCTGGGGTCTATACTTTCTGTAGCAGGAGATTCTTGCTTGGGTCCTTGTGGGTCTGTGTGAGCCCTGGGCCCTGAGAGCCAGAACATCCTCACAGTAGCCACCTAGTCAAGTGGCTCTCTTGGATTTGATAGCAATGCTGTCTGTGGCAGAGGTGTGAACACGTGCTGCACTTGGCCTGTGGGGCTTGAGTGAGCTCTTCCTCACCGGGACCTGCTCAGGACCAGCAACCAGGAGCATCATCAGGGCCTAAACTACATTCTGGGCCTGGTTTGGGCCTTCACTCTACAGTTAGAACTTTTGGCCCATCTGTGGATGTAGACTTGCCCTGTTCCGGCCTTGCCAAGCATTCATGCAAAGGGCTGAGCCCTATATACCCAGGACGCTCTTTCATCCTGATTGGGGTTTCCTTCTGTGTTCTACGATGCTGTGTGGTTCCTCATGTGAGGTCAATAATACAAAGTGGGTTCTAGTGTGTGAGTGGAGAAGTCTCTGTGTGCAAGACTTGGGTGACAAGCGCATGTAGAAGCAGCATGCGGCTGTCAAAGCACCTGAAAGTTACAGTCCCAAGGCAAGTGCCATCCCCTCTCTCAATGTCTCGTTCCATCATCTGAGAAAACCACCTTTCCTGCCTGTGGCCCATTGTGCTTGTTAAGCGTGTTCACACATAAGAGGCTCTCCTCAGCACTCCTGACACTTAGAGATCTGTAGGTGGCAATAACCACAGGAAATAACCATAATACTCTGTGGACAGGCGTAACACAAAGCCATTGTTTAATAAATCTCGACTATTGCTGTCACAAATGCAACTTATAATACTGATACCCCTTATCTAAACCCCCACCATAATGGATCAGGCCGCTAGAATCCTGGATAGCGTGCCACCCTGTGAGAAGTTTGTTATTCTCTGACTAGGGTGAACCAATGTGCTGGCTGACTAAGGAAATCACTGGAGAAGGGGAGAGAATTCTTACGGTGGGTGCCAGGGCTCTGGAGAGAGATGAACGCGTCACTGCAGAGAAGGCTGCCTGGCTGCTTAGGAGGCCGAGGAGGTGAGCACATTTCAACATCCAGAGGAACAGCAGGCTTCCCCGGAGCCATCTTACCCTCTAAGGGAAGAACACAGCAGGTCAGTGTGTCCTGCCAAGGGCAATAAGGAAGTGTAGACACGGGCACACACCTGTGAGCTGTGCTGAAGCACAAGTCCATTTAAAGAGTTGTTTATACCACAGGTCTCCCAGGGACACCAAGCGTCAGTGTTTGCAGAGGAGCACAAGTCAGAAGCAGGAGTCGGGACACATCGTAAGGCATCCTCAGGAAGCCAGGCTGGTAGAGACAGCAGAGCCTGTCTGGCTGTTTCCCCTCTGAGCCTCAGTACACTGTGCTCAGTAAGGAAATGGCTGTCGCAGCAGTGATAGGGTGTGTCTCCCTCATCATGCAACCTTTTACCAATGCTTGCCTTGGAGATGCTGAAAATTGAATCCTGTGACAACTAGGTTGGTTCCTACATTACAGCTTTGAAGTCTAGGGCTCAAACAAACACAGTGATGGGACAAAAGACACACAGCAGGGTGACCCAGGGGCTTGCTCAGAGTCCAGACGCAGCACAGGTACCCAAACCCCTGGGTCACTCAAAAGCTGTGCACCTGCTGAAAGCTCGCTGCAAAAGGCCTTTTGGCACATGTATCTCTCTCTCCCCAAGAGAAAGAAATGGATACCATGTGCTAGAACTCAATGTGGGCAAAGGATCAAGGTTTTCAGTTGTTTGGGAAATTACCAACAGCCACCGGTGACGACAGAGGCCCAGGAAAGTTGTGAGGGGCTGGCACACCTGTGGCCCCTTCAAATCAGCAGGACACAGCTGTGTTGGGGAAAAAAACAGGGACGACTGATACCACAGCTGGTACTGGCTAGGAGAGCTACAACGTAGGGCGTGGGCAGAACTGCACCTTTTCTGGGAGCTGCAGTTTAACAGGTGGAAATGAACGCAGAGACTGACTTTGCATTTTATTTAGACCGACGCACGTAAAATAATACGTGCATCCCGCACAAATGGAGACGTTTTCATGTTAAATTTATTAAATTCAACAAGTACATCTCAATTTGAGCCAACCACACTTCATTCTCTATGCTCTCAGGGGTCAGGAGCCATGACACTGGAGAGACAGCTACGACCTCTCCATGGACCCCTTTCTTGCCTATATCTGATTGAAAGGACACCAGAAAGCCTCTTTAACCGTTTTCATTATCATATTTATTTATAGGATGTCTATCATGTGCCAAGAGGGATACGTATGTACAGTCTTCCTCTCTCTCTTCCTTGAAAACCTCTCAAGTGTTGTACCATGGTCCTACCATATTTAAAATTTGAGGGCGCTTACTCATAGGGTTAAAGAAAAGCTGAGGCTAAGGCCATAGGTGCAGCTGCAAGGCCATCTGGACCAGACGGTGACAGTGTGCTCTGAAAGCCTCCCATCCTTACATCACAGTTCCTGTCTCAGGTAACTGGCTACAGGACCAGAATCCATTTCCATCGCTTCAATGTGTTGCTCACCCTCTTGGGGTATGGGTGGTGCCATTTGTGGTGTGGATGGGACATCATTACCTGTTTCACTAGATAGTACGTCACCCAATGCATGGATGGTTATGTGAAATACGCTTGGCACACCCGTGGTCCCTTCAAGGCTGTGAGACACGGCTGTGCTTGGGAAAAAATGGAATTGATTGACACTGTTACCCCCACTGGGTAGGTGGAACACAATGTGAGCCACGGGCTACATATTTCTGCAAATTTCCTGGTAGCTGCAATTTAACATGTGATAGTAAGCAGAGAAATTTACTTAGCATTTTTAGATCAATGTCTGTAAAATAATATTATATTCAGAGTGAAATGGAAATATTTGCATACCAAATTTCTAAACTCCTTTCTAGTTTGTCAAGCTAAGCCCTGTGGAGAGGAGAGTTAGAAGCACTCAGCTCTGACCAGCTTGAGCTGTACCCCAGGCACTGGCTGGTGAAAATAAATAACTTTCTAGTGATGGCACAGATGATGTAGGGGCAGACGGCCGATGCGAGGGTGAGGCAGGATGAGGCTTTACCAGGTCAGCTCTTACTCAAGAGCTAAGGGAAGGCCCAGAAATTGACACCAGGCTATAATAAGAATCCCCAAAGAAGAGGGAATCATTCCAGGCAAGATTCTGGCAACAATAAACATGACTGGAAAGATAGCAGGCTGGAGGACAGAGGCTGTGAAAGGGGAACCCATTTTGGGGGCCCAGTGCTCACTGAGAATGTCCTGACAGACTCCTGTTTCTCCTCACTACATCCCTGTGAGAAGAACATCCTACAAAGTGTCTCAGGAAAGGAACTTTGGCTAGGATGGAGTTGGAATCCAGGCTGATGCATAGCTGTGGTTGTAGGGTAGAACAGACAGAAAGTGAGCCGAACCCCTGCCCTGGTAGAAAATGTGGAGATGAATACAGACCCACTGGAAAGGTAGACCAGAAGGCCTAGCAACGATGAGATAGTGAGGCCAACAATGGAATTTAGAGTCATCATCTGTTTGGCAAATAGTACTGAACAAGCTGATAAACTTCCTTTTTAGAGCTTCGGGCCTCTTGGTGTATGAGACAACCAAGTCATAATGTAGCACACACATCTTGGTAGATGCTAAATGCTTGCAAGAAGGTCCTGGGGTGGCTATGACTGACCCAGATCTTCTTTAACTGCTCATATTCCTCAAAATAACTGAGGCAAAGAACAAAACAAATAGAAGGCCCTTGGAATAGCCCAAAGTGTTCATTACCCAACAGCTGGGAGGACCTGGAGCGCAGCGTCCTGGTGTTCTATATGCTGGGAGATCCATGAGGTATTAGGATAACGAGTCTTAAGACTTTCTGTTTTAGGACAGAAAGGAACAGAGCTTACTGCCTGTGTGGATAAAAAGATGATTTTCCTGACTTTTGTGACTGGCATACCAGGTTCCTACAAGTTGTAGCAATTATATTTCAAAGTGCAGAAGTGTCTGGAATCCTGCTCCTGATATTTGGCACAGAAATGGCCTATGGTGCCCTCCATGCAGGGAGTCCTCGCTGGGATCAGCAATGTGCACAAAGCATGTGTTTCACAGCACCATGGGGGTGGTGAGCAGGAATGGGAGGAGGCAGGCTCAGTAAGGAAGTGCCAGTTGCTCTGATGCGAAGATGATGGCTATTTCGTTTATGCTTAACATTGGGACTCATAAGTGCCCGTGGAGCTCAACACTCAGGAGTAGGAAGCACAGCTTCAGGGTTTTTCTCATGCAAGGGCCCTCTTCTTAGCCTAGGAGGGCCAAGGACTAACTCATAAAGTCACAGTCTAGTGACAATTGCTAAAGGAGGATGATTCTTGTCCTCCAGGAAGAAACCCAGATGGTCCTCTGCTTGGGATCCTTCAAGACACCGCCCCCAGGCTGATGAGTCTCCGGTGCTTCCACAGCTGGGTCACTCCGGTTATAGGAAGGTCCTGACACTATCTGGGTCTCAGTTTCCTTAGCTGTAGCAATTGTCTCGGGAACACTCTGTGTTTCTGCTCCACTGTTTGCCCAGAGTGTAGATGGTGAGAAAATAGAGAAAAGAAGATGGGTGGAGGTTGATATACCCTCTGGGGAGACAGAGACAACAGTGGTACCACTTATCCAGGAAAGAAAGACTAGAGCTGTGGTGGAGGACAACCACCATCCTTGCGCCCTCTAAGGCTCTCTAACTCAGCAGAAAAGAAAGCTGGCTCCAGGATACATCGAAGACGAGCCAGAGGGAAGTTATGGAGAGAAGGTGGAACAGGGAACATTGAGGTTAGAGGGGACCAGTCCCCCTCTTTTCAGTTTGTTCTGGGAGCATCTTGTCCAGGGTATGAAGGTACTCTAGGTACAGGATAACCCTGGGGCATTGACAGCCCTCAGGGCAGGTAGAAAAGAGACTTGGAGAATCTGTGGGTACAGGGCAGGATACTCTGCCCTCTCTTAGGACTGGAGGGGGAGAGGGGAGGGTGAGTGGGGGAGCAAGAGGGAAAAGTGGGAGGAGGGGAGGAAGTGGAAATTTTGATTTATAAAGTAATAAAAAATTATCAGAGGAAAAAAAGAATGTGTGGGTAGGTAGAGGTGTTAGTTGTGGCTACAGCAGATGGGAATACAGATTCAGTTTGCATACACCCTCTGCAGCATGAGGCAGGGGACCTCCAAGGAACCCAGCTGCTTATGATAGGATTCCCTGGTCTCCTCCCAGTTGCTTATGAGACCCATCCTGGATATTCCACCTGTTCCTCTTGGTAGAGGTCCCATTCTACAGTCAGAAGCCTAGAGAACAGAGATAGAAGGACTTAGAGGTGATGTTTCTCTTTTTCATGACCTCAAGTCTTTCTCTGAGTCTCAGGCTTATGACTTAATAAAAATCCCTGCATCTAAGACCATGGCCAGATGGAAGGAAGACAGACGTATGATGTCTAAGCGTGTCAGTGCCAGCCTCCTTACTGTAGACTATGCTGACTGACATCTGCCTCCCCATGCTGCTGCAAGTCCATTGGCATCCCTGGCTCTTGAGTTCTGCTCTATATAGCATGCATGGATGCCCAGCGAGTGGGCACACGTGAAATTCTCCAAATTCCTCAGTGCTTCAAGTGCCACCATCTGTGAGCTCACAGCATTATCCTTCACGAGAACAAATCCATCACACTGAACCTTCTAGCCCTTGTGTGACAGATGTCATTGAGCAACATCAGT
Organism: Bramus lutescens; assembly: GCA_001685075.1. Lineage (NCBI taxonomy): Eukaryota > Metazoa > Chordata > Mammalia > Rodentia > Cricetidae > Bramus > Bramus lutescens. Next base: position 26,279 of record LOEQ01000322.1, on the reverse strand, counting down.
TGTGACTTCTTTTGGGTAGCCTTGAGTCCCCTATCATACCTGATTCCATGACACCATCAGACTTAGGTCCACGAACATCTGATGAAGTCCTTTGTGGAACTGGTCAGTGACATTCTCGGCAAGGGTAGTGAGGTGACCAGTGGCCGCATAGTAGGCCAGGGCTACCCCAACCGTACAGAGCTGCAACACAGGGGAGAAAGGTCTCTTAGTCAGCTGAGGGAGGACTCAGTTGGCATCCCTGACCCTCTTGTGACAAGTTGCCCATCAAACATTAAGTCAGTGGTCGAGGAGCTAACTCAGAGGGTGAAGTGGACACATGAGGATGTGAATGCAATGTGCAGAGTCTGTGTAAAAATGCCGGTCACGTTGGCACATGCTTGGAATCCCCATGTGGGGGAGACAGAGATGGGTGGATTCCTGGGGCTCTCCAGCTAGCTTGCCTCATCTAATTGATGATTTCCAGGCCAGTTAGAGACATTGTCTTAAAAAGAGAGATTGATGGTATCTGAGAAATGATACCCAGGGCTGGCCTCCACATGTTTATGTACCCAAACACACATGAACATAAACACACACACACACACACACCCCACTACCATCACCACCATCAGACACCAAGAGAACCTGATTTCAAATGCTATCCTGCCTCTACACTACAGTGGGGAACAACAGTGACATTGGAAATAATATCTATAAGACTTTCTGATAAAAATATTTTCCCTTTCCGATAAAAATACTTTAGTGTCACTATTCTACATAAAGAAGATTACATCAGAGAGGTTACCTCCAGCCAGTGTCTTGGTTTTCTCCAGTAGCTGAGGACACCCTTAGTGACCATTCCCCAGAGCTGGAAACAGAGGTGGGTCACGTTGAGTACTAGGAATGCCAGCTGGGAGGGGCCGGAAATAAGTGAGACAAATGAAGGGTCAGCTAAGAAGTTTGTTCAAGGTCTAGACTTCTGCCCGGTTCCGTTGCCCATCTCTGCTTCCGTGAACATGGTACAAGCCTCTCCCTCTTGGCAGCATCTGATTACAAACTAGCCTTCAGTAGGCACCTGGGCAGCTCGGTATCCCTTCACACCAAGCATTCCCAGAGACCCAATTCCATGTGCAGCATTAAGATGTGCTATTGACCCTGAGGCATAGGAATAAGACATAGGGGTGCCCACAGCCACTGCCAGCTCATCATGCCAGCCTGCCATTTATTCACCAGTTTGCAGGAAACTGAAACCCATCAGCAAGGGCTTTCTCCATCCTCTTTAGGAGCTATGGGTGCTGTGCCTTTGTGGAGTGCACTCCAAGAAATGGCAAATGTAATCAGAGCCAAGCTGACTCTGCATCCTAAGGGGAGGTGTGAAACAGCCACACTGTAGCACGAACACCAGAGACTGCCTCTACACTAGAGTGGGAACCACGGTGATGTGGGAAGCGGGAGTGATAAGACTCCTGAGAAAAGGGCTTTTCCTGGCAGATAAAAATACTTTAATGCCATTGTTCTACATAATGGAGACTACATCAGAGAGGCTACCTCCAGCCAGTGTCCATTTTCTCTGTAGTGTAGAGCCAAAAGAAAGGGCAGGACACTGACCTGGGTTTCTTTTTTCTTCTCCTGAGACAGAGTTTCTCTGTGTAACTTTGGAACCTGTCCTGGCACTAGCTCTGTAGACCAGGCTGGCCTCTAACTCACAGAGATCTGCCTGCCTCTGCCTCTCAAGTGCTGGGATTAAAGGCATATGCCACCACTGCCCAGCTCTGACCTGTTTTTTTTTTAAAAAACTCTTGATATTTTGCCCAATATGGCTTTATTTCTTTCCTGCATGAATTCTGATATTTTAAGATATTACACTAGCATACTATTTACCTTGTTTTCTGACTACCTTTTCTTTTTTGGTGCCTAAGGCAGGGAAGAGCCTCTCCTGCCCCAACCCTTCCCAGTAGTCTGCACGCTTCTCCTCCATTCCAGGCTCAGTGGCGATCTCTAACAGTCCCTAGCGTCTATGGCCATACCACCCTGAACGCGCCCAATCTCGTCTGATCTAACAGTCCCTAGACTCCTTTCCCTTCTGAAGCCGAGTAGACTTGACTTGCCCAACAGCAGAACCTGGTTCCTTCAGAGGGAAACAAGGAATAAGAAGATACAAAACCTGAGTCACACCATGCAGGATGGCTGCTGAGGCTTTTGGCTGTTCAGGGAAGCAATGTGAGCCACTGACTCCTGGTGCTATGGACATGGGGGGGGAAGATATCCCCAAATTAATTTCTTTGGCGCTCCAAACCCCATAATGCCTCTCTTTGGAGGCAGGCCTCAATGGAAGGAGTTAAAGCTAAGCGCAGGCATGAGGTGGGGCCCTGTTTCTATGATATTGGGGTCTATATACACATTGAGGCTCAAAGTACACATACTTTCTCATTGTTCACGGGTGCAGAGATGGAGCCAGGCTGCGTGACACAGTGAGAAGACAGCATCCCCCGACCAAGGAAGGGGTCTTCACTACAGCCCAGCATTCCCAGCACCTTCATCTTGAGGTTCTAGCTGCCAGATCTTTCTTAAATAGATGTCTATTATTTAAGCCACCCAGGCATTGAACAGTAAGTAGTCTTATTCACCTGACAGGGATACATGGCAGTCCTCAGTGGCTGTCTGAAATTTCAATAGTGACAAACCCTATTAATACTGGAACTTTCTTATAAATACTTAGCTAGCTATGGTAAAGTTTAATTTCTAAATCTGGCATAGTAACTGATTAGCAGCAATAACCAATAATAAAATAGAACAATCATAACAACGTTCTGTAATTACACCATAATATACTGTAAGGTTGATTTTTAAAATGTAGACAACTTTTGGAATGTTCCAGTACATATTTTCAGGTCATGGTTGACTGTAGAAAGTTAAATGTTGGACAGTGAAGGATGACGATATTTTGTTATGGTAGCTGGGGCTAAGACTCTGCGTTGAAGGCAGGCAGTGGTGGCACATGCCTTTAATCCCAGCACTCTGGAGGCAGAGGCAGGAGGATCTCTCTGAGTTCGAGGCCAGCCTGGTGTACAAGAGCTAGTTCCAGGTCAGGCTCCAAAGCTACAGAGAAACCCTGACTTGATAAACCAGAAAAAAAAGAAAGAAAGAAAAAAGAGAAAAAAGAAAAAGAAAAAAGATTTCACATTGAATTTAGTACATCGAGGCAGGTTGAATATTTGTTCTCATTTTGTATGTGGTGGTTGCTTTCCCCATTGGGGATCTTCTTTGTCTCCAGTCCCAACACTTGTTCTATGATTCATACTACATCAAAGGGAAAAAATAATAATTGTGTGTGTGGGTCAATGAAGACCCTAGCTTCCTGGAGGTAGAAGGTATTTAGCCATGTGAAGCCCCAGTTCCCTGTGCCTATCCAGGAGGCCCAGGGCAGGTGGACTCACCTCAGAAAGCATAAGAAGGTAGCATGGGACTAAGTCACCGTAGATGCTGATTGACTCGACCAGGAATGAGGGGACAAGACCTCCCGTGGGGAGAAGCTCTGCACCTAGGGTCACACTGGTGAAGAGTTGTGTGGGAGGGTTGTAGAGAGTGAAGTGCACAGACACGGCCCTGGTGTTGTGGTCAATCCACCTGCTCGTCCTGAGGGCAGTCAGGGCTACGTGGACTTCATGCCTGGAAAACAGCTCAGGTTAAGAGGGAGGGCAGAAAACAAGACTTAGAAGCCCAGGGAAAATCCCACTGTGGCAGCATGCCCAATACACCCAATGCAAGCCTTCACGGGAAGAGATGACCCCCCCCCAGGCTTCTGATTATTGCACAGACAGTCCTTCTGGGAGCTAGGGTCCCCACCAGGAGCCCACTGTCCCTCTTTCCCTCCTTGTCCCTGCAGGAAAGATGCAACTGCTGTCAAAAGATGGTGTCCACCCTCACCTGTGCCCCATGAGGGAGAGAAGCCCAGCCACCCTCCCCAAGGGCTGGCAAATAGTCACATCCTTCTCTTCACTGTGGACTGTGTGGATAGAAAGTAACCACACTGTACTAATTCATATTTAGTAGCAAATCATGTCCTGTTTTTTAATTCCTTCAGGCACACTACTCTGACAGCACAGGCTGATTTCCTATGCAAAGCCCCATTCTGTGGTGAAGGCTGTGGGCTATCCTGGCTGAGCTTCAGGAAGCATGGTGTATGCATGCTGTATCCATACACACTGGAATACCCACTCCTCATTTGCTCCAGTGCAGCTTAAGGCAGTGTCTGTGATCCTCTAGGAGTTAAGGGAGGAATAATCCAGACCATGCGAGCACCCCACTTGTCACACAGTGAGCAAAGGACAAAGATTCACCTGACTCCAAGATTCCGCATGCTCTGGCAGCCACTTTTAAAGAGTGCCCCATTCTGTTCTCCTTCATGAACTTGGGTCTGAACTGGAGTCTGAGTTCTTCCACACCGTTGTTCCCAAGCAGAACACTGCTCAGACCTGAGCAGCGCTGGCCCTTTCCCTGCCTGCCCAGAAGCTGAGCTGCAGCAGAAATGCCCCAGCAAGCAGCATGGGGCCCAGGAGCATCTTCCCAATGCTTGCTCACCTTGTTCTCCCTAGGCTGTACACGGAGATCTTCTTCATCGCCCCACAGGCATCAGGACCACTAGGGGTCACTTTTTGGTTTTCAAGGTCAAGGTTGCGACTCAGTATAGGTGGTGCATCTTCTGTGGGCTCTGAGACTGGCCTGGGAGGCTAGAGCACAAACTGCCCATCAAGTAACCTCGACTGATCCCTGTCCCTAAGTCCATCAGTATTGTGGGGCTCCCAAGCTCCGCCACATAAAGTACAGCAGAGGCTCTGTGGCCAGGGACCCTGCTACTCTCGAGGACCATTCTCAAGCCTACTTGTTGATCTCAGCTTTGTCTCAAGCTAGAAGGATCAGGGCTATGCCTGTTGAAGGCTGCAGCTGAGGAGTTGGCCGTGTGGGGCTGGCCAATCTGCAAAACATTGCCTTATGGAGTGATGCTGTCTCTGGGTATCCTTCTCCATCAGAAAATAATGCAAGAATATTCTAGTTTCAGTTTTAGAAGAAAGAGCCTTCTTTTGCCTAGCATGGCAACTCTTGAAGTGAAGAGAACCCTTCTGGGGAAGAATGCAGAGGGTACAAGAGGGCACTTGGAAAAGGCAGAAGCAAGGTTGGCCCTGGCACCTGGAACTCTCACACTGCCTCTCAACTGTCTGAGGAGCTTAACTGATGTGCCGGCCCCGAGTTTCCCAGTGCACTTACCGCGCATGCAGTACCAGAAGAAACCATGAGCTGCCTGATCACCGCAGGGCCTATGAGGTGGCACTGCCCCCCGAGAGCTCCAGGCTGAAACAGGGGGAGACTCAGAGTATAAGAATATTGTGAACTTCAATGGTTGCAGTATGGAATCACTGACAAGGCTGCGGAAGCCCAGGTCACTGCATCTGCGGAATCAGAAATTCACTTTCCTGGAATCCCAAGGATACAACCAGCACTCCAGGAATCAGCCTTCTGCGGATGCAATCAGCACCCTCTCCTCAGCATCCTCCAGATAAAGAAAGCATTCAAATGCCTTCCTCTTGAAGTCCCCCCCAACATACGAATGACCCCAGGCATCTCCACGACATTCATGGAATACAAGAAAATGAAACAAAGGACAAAATGTTTGAGGAATGCAGGACAGAGACCTTATACTTTTCAAAAAGGGGAGAAAGTAAACTATGAATGAGGTACAGGACAGCACAAACTCGGGAGCAGCCTTGCTCCCTGTCTGGAAGCTTCCCTGATGCTGCTGCCTTAGCCATGGGCTCCTTTTCTGCTCTGGGAACTCCTGAGCCCTTGCCATGCAGGCAGTAAGTTATCTTCTTCTTTAGTCTCACCCTGAACCTCTGTTAAAGTGCCCGGGTCTGGCTTGGACTGGCAAGTGTCGACTGGGGGTGTGAACAGCTTAGGAGGCCGACATGGGAGAAGAACACAGACTCCAGGCAAGGAGACCAACAGGTTTCTTTGCCATGGTGCCAATGGGCAGACCCTTCACTGCCTTGTAGTCCCCCTTACTGGCGTATGGCTTCCGTTAGACAGGAAATGAACGCACGCCCACCTGAGTCCCCTGGGCTCCAACAGAGGATCCTTCTGGGTGCAGCCCATCCAGCAACATGCTCAGAGTCCAGTCCCACCAGTCGTCTGTGCTGTTCAGGTCCTCAAAGGAGTGTCTAGCATTTCTTAATCCAAGAACAAAACAAAAAGTGTGCACGAACCCATAAGAACCATTCCAAGTGGGTCGCTTTTTGCCTGCCATTTTTTTCTCCCACTCACATTCTAGGTATTCTGTCAGAATTAAGACAAAGCAAACTGCAGTATGAGGTACAACCCAGAATTCACATTGCTCCTCAGTGGCGGAGGGGCGAGAAACAGGAAAAAAAAACCTCTTGTTTATTACTCGCTCCTTCGCTCAACAAAAGTCACTGCGTAACTGCTAAGTACCAGGCACTCTTCAAGACACTGGGGGAGACAAGATCAAATTCCTGTCCTGCTGTGGGGAAACAAACACATTGTGCACATATATATGTATGCATGCATGCATGTATATGCAGCCTATAATCAAAGAGTTTCAACTGATAATAGTTTAGCTTTAGAGTGGCACAAAATTTCACCCACCAACTCTTCTGTGTTTCATTTTTAGCACAGGATCCAATTCCATGAAACGTTCAGCACTTGGTAATGAAGTAGGCATTGCCTTAGCTGAGGTCACCAGCTGTGGGCAGATGGAGTGCCCTGAAGACTTTTAGAGGAGGTCAGCTAAGCTAAGGTCCAGGATCCAGGGAAAGTTAGCTGAGTTAAGATCCAGGGAAGGTTAACTGAGCTACAGAGAACCGGTCACTTGAGCTAGTGTGCACCAGGTAGAAAGCCATTTGCAGGCGTCTCTTAACCCCATGTTCAGGGACATGACTTCTATCACGTGAGAAGATCCGCAGCAGAAGCATCCACAACACAGAAGAGGCCAGAGAGCCTCGGCCTGGGTGTGGGTAGGGACTCCTTAAGGGTGGCTTTGACATGAGACAGAAAAATAAAAATGCTGTAACACCTTACAAATCATAGGAAAAAAGCTGGACAGTTTAGTAAAAAAGAAACCAAGGGTAAGGAAAAGCCTTCAAATTTGTTAATAGAGAGAAAGAAATACCTCCATCAGTAGCTTATATATACTGTAAATCTGTTCAATGTTGCCATATCCAGGGACCACTGATCTGACTCTTTTTAGTTACTTCTTCCTTATTTCCTTCCTTCCTTCCTTCTCCTCCTCCCGCCCTCCCTCCCTCCTTCCTTCCTCCTCCTCTTCTTCAAAATTCTTATTTATGGCCCCTTCGTGTGTGTGTGTGTGTGTGTGTCTGTCTGTCTGTCTGCGTGCGCACACACGTGCAGGTAACTTCAGAGGTCAAATGTAACTCCAGTTGAATCCCCTGCAGCTGGAGTTACAGGCAGTTGTGAGCTGCTGAACATGGATGCTGGGAACCGAACCTGGGTCCTCTGGAAGAGAACTACACACTCTTAACCACAGAGCCTTCTCCCAGTCTAGCTCCCTTTTCTTGAGTAGAGATCATTTCCTACCCATTCAGGAACTTGTTTCGCACCTTTGGAGCCTAATCTATGTAGGCCCCTACTGACTGCTAGCTCTCAATCTCACACTTCGCTGAAAATTTGACCAAACACCTTGTTAAATTCTGAGTGAGTGGGAGAGCTGCAGAGATATCCAGAGGCTGCGATGGAGAGACAGTGCATTGCCCCGGAAGGAGGATTGAAAGGGGCAGAGTCGGGGTGCAACAAAGCCCTGAAAATATTTACAAACTTTGGGAGCGAGCACTATACAGAGAGAAGGTGGAAGAGCTGGAGGCAGGGAGGGCTATTTGGCAGACAAGCTGACTGCGTACATCTCTTAGTATGCTCCATACCTGTTCTAAAACACAAACCAGTGGACAGTTCATAGCCATGTTGAGTTTTCACAATACTTAAAACTTTTAAAATTTGATTTACTTTTATATGTATGGGTGTTTTCCTTGCCTGCATGTCTGTGTACCACAGGTATGCCTAGTGCCTTCGGAGGCCAGAAAGGGCCACTGGGTTCCCTGGGACTAGAGTTACAGATGGTTGTCAGCAGCCGTATGGGTGTAAGAAACAGAACCAGAGTCCTCTGGAAGGGAAGTCGTACTCTTAACCTCTGAGCCATCTCTCTAGTTCCGCATAATACTTTTGGGGGTTGCTGGGAAATCAACCCCAACGCAGCTTTGACTTTACTAAGCTTGTAATCTATGGCTGAACTGCACCCCTAGTCCAAGTTTGCACAGTTCGGAGAAATGTTGTCACTTCCCGAGACTTGCTACCTGTTGGGACATCATTCAAGAAACACCTGTATGGTAACCCTGCGCTCACACATCCCCAGCCAAGGAATCCTCTCCTGCTGTCCCAGGCACTCTGGAGAACAGGAGGTGAACGGAAGGATCCAAGCATGCCCTGGTCCTGTGTGTACTAATTACAACCATTCTACCAAATGGGCCCCCAGTGGCAGTGCGGCGCGAGGAAAGACAGAAGCAATCATCTCCGAGCGAGCGCACTGGGATGCAGCCCCCACTTGGCCTCGGTTACCGCAGCTTCGCTTATGGTTTAGCTTTGTTTTGTTGACTTGGGATTTCACGAAGATTTTGAGTTCGGAAGCACTTCAAATACAGATTAAATGCCCCACAATTTGCTATTAGAGTAATATTTTGTTGTTGTTGAAGACAGAAATCTAGTCTGCCATCTTTCGAGCTTTATGCACCTGCAGCCAAAGGACTGCGTGCGACAGGGAGCCAAGAGAGCCCTCCCTGGATTCCACAGGATTCGCTTCTCCCGCCGTTGGTCCCCTGCTCTCTCTGGAATGCTACAAATAACAGCCTCTCTGGACTTGTTGATTTTTAGGATTAGGTACTGGGGGATGGGCGAGGCAGACAGGGTCCACTTTAAACATTCCTTTTTGCACCAGGGTGTATAAATATGGCCCTGCTGGTGACCAGAGCTGCAAGAGGCAGTGAGGTTTCCCTTCGTTCTGGGAAGCATAAGGCGTTTAAGCCCACCTGGGTCAACCTCTCAGAGGTTTTACCTGAGTCTATCAGGCCCAAGAACACATAGGATCTTACAGTTTATTATCTCAGCTGGAATATTTCTGAATTGACTATCAAGAGGCATATGAAAAATATCGAGTAAAAAGAAAATCAGGAAATGTGTGATAGAAGTCAATTAGCCAAATCAGTGTTCCTAGTGTTTTGATTTCCAGGTCTGCAGAAAATGCCCGACAGGATCTCTTTGTTTTGCTCACAGCGCCCCCTCCTGGCACAGTCTATGCATCTGTTCAGTCAGAAGGAACTAAACTGTCAAGCGGAAGGTAACTGTGGCCTTGCCAAATGGGGCAAGAAAATTCCGTGTGGCTTCCCTAGCGCTGCAGCAGTAAGAGGTGGGATTACTGATCCATGGCAAATCCAAGGACTGAGACTTGCAGTTTGTACCTGGTTAAAGAGCAGTAAAATTATAAAAATAAAGGGAATGGCATTGGTGAGTCACCATCTAACAGGGGATCAGTGTTCCCTGTCTTACAGAATCTAAAAAATGTCCTTAAATCAAAAGAGTGAAGTGGATTTTATTACCATCCTCTCCTGCCCCAAACGGTGATTATGATATATTTATGTAAAAATGAATGAAAAATCAAAAAATCATAAGAATGCTACAGAATGGGCATTAAAATATTCTCTACAGAAAGAAAAAGGAAACCCCTGAACTTGTGGAGTTGTTATACTACCTGTCACTAGAAGGTAAATAATTATAATTCGTATCTCTAGATTCAGAGTGCCTTGGAGAAATTGCCTGGGTTAGCAAAATTCACTGACAAAGGAATGTTCTACTAAGCGTGTCCACTCATTGCCCTCGACATCCTAATCTCAGGAGCGTCAAGACCCCAACAATATTCACGTGGCAGATGCCCTGAGTATGTGCCTTGGACTTGGACTTGTGATAGAAGTCTGTTGAATTTAAAAGTAAAAAAGCAAACCAATACTTGAGACATGTTAGAGAGCTTGACCGAGCTTGGCACTTTGAAATTGGACATCACAATCATAAATTGTGGTTTGGTTAAAGAACACTGATGTTTTTCTTCAAAATGGATGGTATGACTCTCTTGTTCTCAGAATTTCTTTCACTATTGACCCCAAATAAGATGCCAAGCACCTTCCTAGAGTCTGCAAATGGAGCCCTCTATTAACATGGGTAATTAGACAGACTTTCCCAGACTTCATATGCAGGCTACAATGAAGATCTTTCTCTAAGAGCAGCCTGTATAGAAAAATGACTGAAGGAGTGGGTAGGGGGTCTGTAGGGCTCCCCATTCGGGAACAATGTGAAGGAAACAGTTTCTGGAACCCAGAACTTGGAGTTCTCTTTGGTTGTGAGTACACTGACCATGAACTAGTGCAAGCCCCTCCACCCCCAGATCTGCAAGATCCCCCTAAACTAGTGTAACCCCCAGATCTGCAAGAGCCACCCGAACTAATGCAACCCCCAGATCTGCAAGAGCCCCCTGAACTAGTACAACCCCCAGATCTGCAAGAGTCCCCCAAACTAACACAAGACCCCCACAGATCTGCAAGAGCCTCTCGAACCTCCTACCTTGTAAATGCCTTCCTGATGGCTTGGTTGAGAGAATATTCACCCGGGCAGACTCTCCCATATGTTATAAACAAAAGCAGCAGCAGCATGAGGCTGTGTGTGGAAATGCCTCTGGGAGGAGAGATTTGAGAGTTAGCATCCTTGGGGACTCTCTGTGTCTACACACCTGGTTCCCTCATAGAATGTGTTTTAGGGAGCAGGACATCTATGTCCCTGTTGAGATGTAGTAGTATAATGCATGGGATGGGTTAAAGTTTTTACTCTTTGTCTTTTTAAAAGAACCGCTTCCCCATTTTTATTCATTTTCGGCGAACTTCACACAATGCTCTTTCCTTGCCCAACTCCTCCTAGGTCCACCAACCTTCCCTATCCATCCAACCTGTGTCTTCATTTTTATTTAACTCATCAAATACAATTAGTGCTGTCCTTATACTCTGGAACGTGTGACCTACCACTGGAGCTTGGCCCACCTACCTTAAAAAGAGAGAGAGAGAAAAAAAGAAAACCAAAAGCTGGTTCTCCTCTCACCATATAACAATTGCCGATAGCTCCTTAGCTAGTGGTGGGATTTCAACACCCCTGTGCTGGTTTTGTTCTTTTGTTTTATCAATATTCAGCTTTCTTAGGTCCATTTTTGAAAAAGGCTATTTGTTCATTGAATTGTCTTTATGTTTTCGTCAATAAATGTGCTTGGGCCTATTTGTGTGGCTGCTTCTGGGCTCTCTCTTCTGTTCCATTGATCCAGGTCTCTATTTCATTGGCCGTTGACTATTGTTTTGTCTAACAACACACAGCAGTTTCTGCAGTCCTGTCGTATGTATGAGAATTGCACGAAGTCAGCCCTCTAACGTCATTCTTTTCAGCATAACTTTTGTTATTCTAGCTCTTTTGTTCCCTTATTCATTTTGGAACCAGTTTGTTGACATCAGTATTGCATAGCCTAAGGTATTTGGGTTGTGAGTGCCCTGAATCTGTAGATCAACTTGGAACACATTGATGCACTGCCCTCTGCGGGTTGATGTGCATAGTTACGTAGTGTCTTCTTTCTTTCGTCTTTTTTTTTTTTCTTCTTCTTCCAGTGCAGTTTTGTAGGTTTGGGCTTACAGAACCTGAATGCTTGCTTACATTTCCATTTGCATACTTGGATTTCTCAGCGCTAGAGTGAACAGCCCTGTAGTTAAGTTCAAGTATTCCTCTCTGCAGGCATGTAGCAGTAGAACTGCTTTATATCATGTGAGTATATGTGTGCAGGCTTTCATGTGTGTAGGTGCACATGTGTGTGTAAGCCAGGAGACAACTTCGGGTGTTGCTTCTCATGACCTGTCCACCTGATTTAAGATAGGGCTTCTCCCTGGAGCTTGCAACTCAAGGATTCTGCTAGACTGGCCAGACAGGGATTCTTGTCTCCACTTCCCCAGTCATGGGATTTCAAGTGTCTGCCTGGTTTTTACATGGGTCCTGGGGATGGAACTCAGGTCCTCATGCTTGTACAGAGAGCACTTTACAGACAGAGCTCTCCACTTCCTTAGCCCCCAGTTGAATTTTAACATTGACCATTATCTTATAAGCATGTGCATTTTTGCCATCTTCCAGTAGGCTGTTGACTGATTTTCTTTCATATCCCTGATCTTCCCTCCAACCTTACCCTCATTTCGCTGGTCCATATTTCCACCCTGATGTTCAGCAGAAAGGGTGAGAGGGTCATCTTCATCATGTTTCTGATCCCAGAGTATTTTATGGGTAGATTTGCCAGTTAGGTGACACCAACACCCTTTGTTTGTTTGTGGAGATTTCCCTATTTCAAGTTGGTGAGCTTTTCCTATTCCTTTCATGAATGAATGCTTGATTCTGTCACATGCATTTTGTGCAGCTGCTTTCCCTGCTTATGTGGTAAAATCATCGGCCACTTTCCAGCTCAGGTCTCTGTCAATCCGTAGTTTCATTTCTTCACAACTGCTTTGCAAAGCACTTGTTGAGCAAACCGGTTCTCTGTGCCAGTTTTTGCCTCCTCTTTCACTGAGATCTTAGTGGAGACCACAGGCTACCAAAGAGAAAAAGCAGAGGAACGATGCTCCTCTCTTTGTGTGTTAACGGCTGTTCATGTGCAGAGCCTACATCAATCTGCAAGTCACAACAACATTCAGGCTCTGAGCCCTGGATGACCCACCTCTCTGAAGAGAACATCCGTCCCCTGCTACATGCTTCCCAGAGTAGAGTTTTGCAAAGGACAATGGCTCTTAATGCTTAACTTTGCTATCAGCCACTTTATCAAATTCTCTTACTGCCTGTAATTTGCTTTTGAAATTTCATTTTTGTGGGATTTTCCCCAGACGTTTACCATCGCAGCTGCAAAAAGCTTTGTCTCCTGAATCGGCTGTGTCTAGCTGTGCTCTTGGGTATCCATCTTGGTGAGACTTTGCCTGTGGCTCTCTTAACTTTGCCCTGGGGAGTTGGGTTTCTCAGCTTTGCTCTGCTCAGCTCAGCAAGCTCCATGGACATCAGTCCCCAGTGTTGCAGCCTTAACATGCACCTGTGAACTAGAGGTATGTGGAGCACAGTCCCTGGAGAGACCCCACAGGAGCTCCTGATCACGTACCCTCTGTTATCAGACGCTCAGGTGGCTACAATTCCCTTCATGTCCTGCTCTTGCAGAGGTGCAGTGCTCAAGGCACTGGGTACACAACACTTACTGTACCTATGTGACTTTGACGGCTAAGTGTGTCTACGTGTGGGTGGGTGTGTGGGTGTCATTTAGGTCTGTCATGCATGTCTTGAGTAGGTTTGGCTGGGGGTAATATAACTACTCTGCTTTTATGGGGAGACCGAACAGGTTTCAAAGTCTTTGTCAATGCCTTGTCTTTCCAGAATTCTTTTTTCATTCATTTTAAATGTGACATCCTAATAAAGCCACAGCTCTTTTTTTTTTTTTTGAAAAGGATTTGCTTCAGAATGCATTATTATGTAAGGGAGCTGACCATGTGCAGGTGATAAGGATTTTTAAGAGGGGATTAATTGGAGGTGACGTTATATACTTTAGCAACACCATTGTGGGGAAAGTATCTGGAGCTTCTAAATACTTGTCAGACTCAAGAAATCTGAAATCTAGAATTCAGAACTGGGAGACGTATTCACAGAAGGATCTGCTTTTCATGTCCACCACTGATAGGAAGAAGCATGGCTGATGTCTGATTTGGAGAGGGTTGTCTCAGTTACTAAGCTTCATGTTTTATCTAAAAATGTGCAATGGATTTTATATTGAGCTCCAGAATATGTCTGTATAAACTATGTTGAGTTATTTTCAAACACGGGTCCCTGGGCCCAGGCCATGTCTATGAAGTGGTGCAACATTTGCTCTTGGATTTTTGTTGCCCTGTACATCCAGCCAGAGGGGTAGAATGTCAGGTCTAGTGCTGAGCAGAGTGTGATGTGAGGGGTATGTGTGATACATGTGAGTCTGTACGGCTGAGGGAACTGAGGGGCAGGACTCTGGGCCACTGATTACAGGCAGGTGACGGGCAGATGAGCTTTCTTCCTCCAGTCTCTGTCCCACATGTTCAGGCATGGGCTGAGACCTGGGAAAGGATTTTCCCAAGTGCAGAATGAGATCTCTTACTGTTCCTTCTTTAAAGAAGGTAGTACCAGAGAAAGCCCATTGTATTCTGACCTTCACCCACCTTGGGGCTGCCTGTGCCCCCACTTCAGGGATGTCTGTGTCCACCTCAGGGCTACCTGCACCCACCTGCGGGCTGTCTGCATCCACCTGGGGAGCTGCCTTTGCCCACCTGGGGGCTTCCTGTGCCCACCTCGGGGCTGCCTGCACTCACCTCAGTGCTGCCTGCATCCGGTTCTCTTTCCTCAGTCTCTCCCTGGTCACTCTGAACTTGGCCCTGGATGGTGGCTGAGCCCAGCGCAGGAGGCGGTCTCGTTGTCGTGCAGCCAAGACCTGTGAGGCGGGGAGAGCACCATGATATGGGAGTCAGCACTGGAAAGAGAGAGGCTATTGGTGTCCTGCCAACCCAAGAACCATCATCATTGCTCTCTGCCCTGCCTTTGGGGACTTGGTGCAATTAACACAGACTGATGTTGGGGAGGCAATGGGAGATGCAGTAGGCCCATTTGAAAACTCTGCTCAAGTCCAAAGCCAGCCCCTTTGGCAAGGACTGCATCGGGGGCCATTACAAAGCTGAGCTTCAACAAGAGAGGCGTGTCCACTGCTGTCCAATCACAAGAGTTATTGCTTTTGGCATTTGCATAGCAGTTCCTGTTAGAGACCTTCAAAGACTGGAAAAGCGATTTTAAAGCAGTTTCTTTTAGTATGAAATGACCTTTGTTTGCCTTGTAAAGCATCATGGCTTCTATGTTGTAGCCACATCTGTTTATGGGCAGGACTAACATTAGCCAAGAGCCAAACCTGTGGGATAAGGTCTCCCATTCATCTCTCACTCATCCATTTACCCATTCCAAGCACTTTCACGGAGCAGCCCTGGGGCCCTTAGTCCTTCCTCCCAGAGCTGCCGGGCTTCTAAGAAAGGTAGAGAAAGGACAGGAAGGTGAGCCTTGGGGTTTGGGCTTGTGGTTCAGCTATGCTTTGTGTTCTGAGGACTGTGCACTGTGGCTGGGCGCTAGGGAGACTCGCAGGTGGAGCACCACAGCTTAAGGTTTGGAGAGTCAAGCCTGAGCAGGACTGAGTTCCTCAAAGGCCTCTCAGTTCCGAGGTTAGACCAGCTAGCAAAGGAACCTCGCTGATTGCCTCAGGCTTGGACCTGGGTGCCTACACTGACCAAGGAGAGAGTTTCTGAGGAAGGAAGGGAAGCTGGGGGCCTGCAGGTGTGTAGAGAGTAGAGTAGTTTCTCAGAAGCCGCGGTGTTGAAGGATGGGGTCAGAGAAGGCGTGATACGGGCCTGTGCATGGGATGTAGAGACCACTACAGTCTGTGTGGAAGGCAGGGGAGACAGGGAAGCTATATATTTTCTATGTGCCTTGAAAAGCAAATGATCTTGAAGTTCTCCCAAACTGTGGCCAGAAATTATATTTCGCATTTGCCTCTACATATTACTCATTTCCCTGTGGCTCTGATTGGGGTAAGGAAAGAAGCATGAGAAATGAACACATACACATACAGTGAGGCTCCAAAAAAGGGGGGCAGCCAAATTTGAATTAAGGTCTGAGTCCCCACCCTGCATGGTGGGAAAGGTTCTGAAGCCTCCGCCTCCTGCTCACCCTTTCGGCATCCTCAGCACTGTCAGGACTGTGGGAGTTGGGAGACAGAGGAAGGTGGGTTCTGGAGTATTCTTCCAATTCCAAGTCCAGATACTTGGTTGCATCACGTAAAGACTCAGTGAAAAACTGGCTGTCATGTTTCTTTTTCCAAGCAAAGACCAGCGCTGCCAAACAGATCTGGAAGAGGGGTGCCATGGCACAGGTGTCTGTTTGTGCCCTTCCCACACAGAAGCATCTCCCTGGTCCTGCACTGCCAGGTTCAAAATAGATAACCAGAAGCAACTACCCTGAAGTCCTAGCACCTAGTCACCGGGTGTGGCCTTCATCAAGAGACTTGGGGCCTCTAGAACACAGCTTCCTAACTTGAAGCTGATGTGGGATTCCTCTCTGTATGATTATAAATATGTTTTATTACCATTGGTTATTAAAGAAGCTGTTTTGGCCAATGGCTTAATAGAATAAAGCCAGGTGGGAAATCCAAACAGAGATATAAAGAGAAGCAGGCGGAGTCAGAGAGATGCCATATAGCTGCCAAAGGAAAAGAACCTGGAACCTTTCTGGTAAGCCACAGTCTTGTGGCAATACACAGATTAATAGAAATGGGTTCATTCAATATGTAAGAGCTAGCTAGAAGTATGCCTGAGTCACTGGCTGAACGGTGTTGTAATTAATATAGTTTCTGTGTGATTTTTTTTGGGTCTGGGCAGCCGGAAAATGAACAAGCAATCTCCACCTACAAGAGACAAGGTGGTTCATCTCTTTTGGGATTTTTAAGATAAGGATTCTGAACACTAGGTTGAGGTGGAGCTTAGCCCAGGCCTGGCTCCCAGATTTTCTTATCACATCTAAATCAAACTATAGAGAAGACTCACACCACCAAAACACACCCACCAGGCCCTCTCCTCCCCAGTCCCTCCCCAGTGTGTCGTG